>BMAC01000122.1:1041728-1157594 GCA_014905375.1 Phtheirospermum japonicum | reverse complement strand
AAACAGGCTCTTTATTCAGAGAACTTGAAACGAAAGAAGTCTGAGCAGGTCGCATGACAAAAGGTGGTGCAGATGAGGGATGATAATCAGCTCGCTTTGTGGTATGTAGATGAAAATGATATAGTCCATCTTTAACTGTCCCTTTGAGTAAGATGGCCTTGGTGGTTTGATCCTTAATGAGACAATAAGAATGATGGAATTCAAAAAAGACATTATTATCATAGGCAAAATTGGAAACGCTGAGCAAATTTTTAGTGATTGAGGGAACATGAAGTAGATTTTTGAGTAAAAAGGTCTTAGAAATGAGAGGAGTTTTGAGAAAAGAGTTACCAATGTGGGCAATGTTCACTCCAGCTCCATTTCCCATTTGGAGCCTGTTCCCTCCAGAATATTCAGAGGCCACATTCAGGTTCGCGAGGTCGTTTGTAACGTGCGCAGTTGCTCCAGAGTCAGGAAACCAGAGAGTATCAGTGTCATATTCCGAATGCGAGCTCGCGCTTTCAGCATTCCCAAATTGCGCCATATGCAGCGAAGGGTTTCGAACTGACTGCTGGACGGATTGAGTGTTACTGTAAGAGTTGTCATTCTTGTACCAGCACCTATCTGCTGTGTGTCCAGAAATATAGCAGATCTGGCAGACAACTCTATCTCCTCCATTCATCCTTCCTCCGCGACCTCTTCTTCCTCCTCTACTTCCTCTGAAGCTGTTTCTTCCTCCTCCGCGACCTCTTGAAAAACCTCTGTTCTGTTGGTAATTGTTGTTGACTCTTGCAGTATTGACTTGTGTAGCAGTATTGATGGATGGCTGGGATCCTTCCGTATTGACATACGAGGTATTTCTGTTGTTGGTTTCTAATCTGGCCTCGTAGCTGAGCAAAAGAGCATGCAGCTCGGCTATCGTGTAGCGCTGCGGCCTGGACGTTACGTTAACCATCACTGAGTCGTACTCGCCTCCTAGTCCGGCCAAAATGTGCAAGATTTGGTCTTTCTCAAAGATCTTGTTCCCCGCGGAAGCTAAAACATCACAGCAAGATTTCATCTTTCCCAGATACTCTTTCATAGACAGTGTATTCTTTCTCAAGGATTGCAACATAATCCTATACTGCATTATCTTGGCTTGAGACTGCGTGGCAAAATTATTCTCAAGGGCAGACCATATTTCTTCAGATGTATTGAAGCCAACAGTTAGAACAAGAATACTCTCACTTAAAGAGGATAGAATCCATGAGGCTAAGATTTGATCTTGCCTTTCCCATGCAGAGAAGAGGGGATTTATCTGATTTTCTTCATCGGCTAAAAATTGTGGTGGCGCTGCAGATCCCTTCTTAATGAACGCTTCAAGACCATAGCCTTTGATGGTCGTCAAGGCTTGTTGTCTCCAGATCAAATAATTATTTTCATCTAACTTGGTTGAAATGAGCTGACTTTGGGGATACACGATTTGTGGTAGAGGTGAGGAATTTTGGGTTGAGGAGGAAGAGCTAATGTGAGACATTTTGTAAAGAAGAACAGAGTCAGGCCCTCAAACCTGCTCTGATACCATGAAAGAAAAATTGCGAGCTCATGGCGAGCAGGTATTATAAAGAACGAGTTATAGAAAGCAGAGAATGTATTGCGTGTATACTCAGTAATATTTTTCATACCATACATTAATGAATTACATGGCTACTTATAGCAATACAGATGACTAGTGTCGCCCTAAATTCTACGATCAGATTTAGCACAGTACATATAATTACGGTATGATATAAACTTGTGGTTCACATTGCTACAGTACAATGGACAGCTGTAGCAGACTGAACTGTACTAATTTAGGGCTGTCGTCATCTGACGTCCTGTAGGCTCCTGATGCTGAGACCTATCAGGTCGGTACTCACTTGTCTTGAATCTATCAGGTTGTAATTCATGCGACCTGGATATGTTGGGTCGCCAGTTGAGCGACCTATAGCTATTAGGTCACCACATCGTTTCGAAGTCCCGCGACCTACTCTCTACAGGTCGCTGTGACTTGTACTATTGTTTAACACCAGTGCATAGGGTTATGGACAGGATAATGAAAGTTCAGTCGACCAAATTGAAAATGATTGATGAAAATAAATTCACCTTAATGTCTGTCACGTTTTCATTGATTAGAATAATCTTTGAAGTATATGCATTGTTGGTTTACATGAATTTTGAAATATACCTTTTCTAATTTGTTTTTTTAACTGGTATCATCTGAGCAAATGCATATTCTTGCTTTCATTCAGTTATTTCTGACAATTTATCAGGTTATCTAAGAGCACAATTTAACTTCCTTGTCAAGCGCTAATAACGTTGATAATAGTTTAAGGAGCAACGTTTATGAGCTTGTATTACATATTTACATCTTACACAAACTGTGACATGTATTGATGCTTTATTGATATTGTTAAAAACAAAACTAGAATAGTGCATCTCAATTGGTGCAAAGAAAGGAAATGGAGGTCTCTGAGGAGATTTTAGTGTTGTTTAATTATAACTATTTGATCATTTAATGGGAAATATAGTGGAGCGTTGTCATTTCTTAACACATAATACTTCTGGAAAATTCAAAAAATCATTTAACGATAATCAAATTACAATTAGGATATAATACTTTAATATTCCAAAACACAATGAAAATTTATATAAAGGGAAATGAGAAAATCAAATTATTTATAAGTTCATTTCTTATATATTATTTTATTAATGTATATTATTTTTAGAATTTATCATTATAAATAAATGTATATATGTTGGATATAAAATTAAGTATAGAATTATATTATTAAATATAGTAAAGGTATAAAGAAAGGGTTAATTGCAAGTAAACTCGCCACTTTGGTTGGTATTGTAAATAAAACTAAACCTTTTGAAAATGAAAAAACGAACTTTACCACGCATTGCATAATGAACTCCGTTGACCAGAAAATGGCCGATAAATTCCAACATTAATACGATCACCAATCGAATTATTTCTAGATCTCATTCTAACCATACATTTTGTTTCTCCATATGCTGTCCCATTTCACGGCAAATCACCGTTGAAAGTTGAATATAATGGTGTACACGTCAATACTTCCAACGAATCGTCACACCAAATATTACAAACTACTCCCAATTTTAAAGCCTGTCACGATACGAATTCAAGGTTAGAACACGCCAAGAAGTACTTGGTACTTGTAAGTCGTAGCTCCTCCATACTTTGGGGTTCCTTTTCAAACAAATAGGTAATAGGAATCAATGGGATAATCCATCAACATCCAAAATGACCGATAAAAATTACCAAATAGATAGATAATCACATTTATTAGTTAACGATAAGCGATTCTTGATTCGGATGAGATGATTGAATTCGTCTCGTGATGAATCTCAAAATGGCATGTATAGAATAGAACCATTAAATGTTGGCCACGTACTTACGTGGTCTACCCCGATTTTAACTGGGCCTGGGCCTAGCCCTAAACCTCTTAGGCAAAAAAAAGGCCCTTTTTTGCCTTACCCATCTAGCCCGCACATTTTTCTTCCATTTTTATAGATTAAAGGCGGGTTTGGGCCATGAAAATGGCCGCCCAAAGATGTTTGGTCCGCCCTGTTCCAGTTTGGCAGCTTTAGGTTTGGAGTTTGTAGCATTTGTTGTGGTGGTTCACTGAAAATTTGGTGTGTAAAATTGTTATTTTCAATTCGGCCATCAAACGCGCGTCAGAGAAAAGATTGGTATGATCGAAAATCGGTGGGCGAAAAAGAATTTGAATTGTGATGGTATGATACTGTTAGTGTCTTCTTTTGTAATTTTCAAAATGTCGAGTTTTATTTGCAATACCAACAAAAACATTGATTTTACCTGCAATTAGCCCCCCAAAAATAAGGGTGTCTGAAGAGTGTGTTCTGGAGAACTCAACAGCGGAGCATGAAGAAGAAGATGTTTCAGTTAAAACCACTAATTAATGTTTTGATTTTATCTTTCTGCTAGGAAGCCCAAAACCCTATTGCAAAAACACTCCGGCGGCGGCGCAACCTATCCACCGCCACCTCTCTTTCTCACACACATGGCTATTCTCCACCTCCTCTCCAAAACCAGCTCATTCCCCCACATATCCAAACCCCATTCCATCTTCTCCACCGTCTCCCTCTTCTCCACCTCCTTCCTCATCACCAAAACCCCCAAGAAATTCAAGAAGAAACGCAACAAAAAAGAAAGCCCACGAACAAAGCCCATCCAAACCCAGCCCAACCGCATCCCCCACTTCGAGTCCATCCTCCTCCGCGACGCCCACTTCCGTTTCCTCACCAAGACCAAAACCTACCTCTCCAAGCAGCCCCACCAAATCCTCCCCCTCGACGCCGCCGGCAAGCTCCACCACCAGCTCGGCTTCCCCCGCGGCCGCAAGGCCCTCAAATCCCTCCTCCGCCACCCCCTCATCTTCCAAACCTACCGCCACACCGACGGCAAGATCTGGGTTGGGTTCACCGACCTCATGGACGGCCTGCTCCGCGAGGAGCAAGCCATCCAGAACGAATACGAGCGACAAAGGGTCGACGTCGTCCGGAAGCTACTGATGATGTCAGCGAACAACCGGATACCCCTTAGCAAAATCTACCACAACAGGCTCCTGTTCGGGATCCCCGAGGATTTCAGAGACCGGGTCGCCAATTACCCGGATTACTTCAAAGTGGTCGTCGAGGACGGCGGGAAACGAATCCTCGAACTGGTCAATTGGGATGATAATTTAGCGGTTAGCGCGTTGGAGAAGGAGTTTTTAGTCGACGAGGAAAAAGTGAAACGGGCTTTGAGGTTCCCGGTAAAGCATTATAAGGAGTTGGAGTTGGATTTGGATGACGAGAGGAGGTTGAACGTGTTGAACACGTTGCCGTTGGTTTCGCCTTATTCTGACGGGAGCAAGTTGGATTTGTGGACATTGGAGGCGGAAAAGTATAGGGTTGGGGTCGTACACGAGTTCTTGAGCTTGACATTGGAGAAAAGAGCGTACATACATAACATTGTAGAGTTCAAGGAGGAGCTTAGCCTGGCGAGGCAGACGTATGGGATGCTTCTGAAGCAGGATAGGACGTTTTACCTGGCCGGGACGGAGATGAATTGGTGCGTGTTTTTGAAGGACGCGTACGGTGAGGACGGGGAGATTGTTGATAAGGATCCGCAGGTGGTGTTTAATGAGAAGGTTTATAAATACGCAGACATGCGAGAATCGGAATCCGAATTGGAATGCGATGTTGAACAGAATTAGTTGAAATCTGCCGGTTTCTAGTGATTTACTAGATTTTTTTGTTGTAGTTTGGAAATTTTCTTGAGAGGGGTATAATTTCAATAACTCTGATTGTGCTGGTGAAATTTTTCTTGGAGGTTTGGAATTAGTGTGAAGAGGAAGTGTTACTCTGTTATTGAGTTATCTGTGCACAAACACTCTTAGTTTCTTATAAGATGCATGGTTGATATTTATTGAACTGAAAATAATTCAATTTTCTTTCACGGGATATCATTTGAACAAATATAGGTATAATTACAAAAGGTACCATTGAAGTTTGATCTAACTACAGAAAAAAATAAATAAAATTAAAACTAGCCAACTTTCAAAATAATTAGAAAATACCCCTAAAGTTTGATTTAGTGTTAAACGAGGAGCTAGCTGTAACATTTTGTTACAAATGTGAAGGAATGGTTTGAGATGTTGCAACATTTTTTTACAAATGTGAAGGAATGGTTTGAGATGTTTTCCGGTTATGAGAGGTAAATGTCAAACAAAATAAAATCTCAAGGGTAGTATTTGTTATTTTGAAAGTTAGTAGGGTTTTTTGTGTGATAAAGTCAAACTACAAGGGAACTTTTTGTAATTATCCCAAATATATATATGAGAGTAACAAAAACAAAGATCACTAGTAGCCAAATCTCAAGTACATGCAACATAAACAAAACACCACACAATTACAATATTACAATATGCTGTCTTGTAAAACTTTGAGTCTATAATGAATCCTTTATTCTCCATCTTTCCCTTACACCAGACCAAGCCCATTAACAAGTATAACAGCCCGATCACAAGTTCAACCAGTCCAAGCAAGGGCAAAGCCCCCAGCAAAACCTCGACGGGTACGAGTCCTTCATGTAAACCTCCCTGTCAGTTCCAATGATGTAGAAACTAAACGAGCGACGCTGATGAGTCATTGTCACTCGAGTGACAGGAATAACCGAAATGGCATGCCTCTCGCAAATCACCCTTGCAGAAGGAGGTACCGGGGCCCTATCGGCAATCACTTCCGATGAAAATTTGTTGAGAAAATACGAGTCGGCAAAAAAGGCGGGTGTACACTGGTACGCCTGGGTGTTGCACAACTGAACACCTTTTGC
Source organism: Phtheirospermum japonicum (assembly GCA_014905375.1). Taxonomy (NCBI): domain Eukaryota; kingdom Viridiplantae; phylum Streptophyta; class Magnoliopsida; order Lamiales; family Orobanchaceae; genus Phtheirospermum; species Phtheirospermum japonicum. The sequence continues at coordinate 1,151,230 of BMAC01000122.1, read as the reverse complement.
TCGGTGAAATACGTCGTCCGGAACAGACCCAGCTCCACTAGTCGCACCTACTTTCCTCGTCAAAAAGGTTCTCCTGTTGAATTTTTTTTTATTTAAAATAAAATAAAATTGTATCGTTGTGTATTTGCTAAAGCAACATTATATGAGTGAACAATCGCGTACCAATTAACGATGGCCACTTGGCGTGTCAGAATAGAACCGCCACCTTGACATGTCTCGCATTTGATTAGTCCGCGGGACCCACAGGTTGCACAAGGAATGGCACCCTTACCGTTGCATCGTTTACATCTGCAAATTATTCTTAGGCGCGTCATGTTTTGTCGACAATAGAGTGAAGAAAATATTTACACAATTAAATAGAACATAAAGTTATTAATTTAATCAAGTGGGATAGACAATATATCCCTTTTTCGGACAAATGACCATTCTTAAATTCGCCATTGCGGATAAATGACTTGGCCAAAGATGTTAGCCCTTTTTGAGTGATTGTCCATGTTACCCTTACTTTCATTTCTCGTCGAGACAACAATCTCGGCACCAATTACCTTCACCGCCTATGCAAGAGGGCTATGACTATCATATTTTGGCCAAAATGGCTAAACAAAAATTTTTTTTTTTCCCAAAAGATGGTGAGAAAAATATGTGGCCAAGATAACGGGCCGATCTTGGGTATTAACAGTTATTAAATCATTTAAGAATACACGCGTGAATAACCTAAAAGTCAAATGCTCACATTGTATCTGACCCATCTAAATGAGCAATCAAACCTCTCCCATAACAATCAAGACACTGAGACATCTGATTCGCCTTGTAGAAACCAGGTTCTTGATTGGCATTACAAGTCGGGCATACAATATTTCCTCTTCCCCCACAACCTACGCAATACGACACGATAAATCGAGAAATAAATGATGATTTTAGGGGAACTAATACAAGCAGCCAATTTAAGGATAACAATAAATAGACACATACACAGTCCACCTTACAAAAATAGATAGTCCGGCGGATAAATGGCTCGTTATCTTGGCCACATATGCTTTTTTTAGCCCATTTTTGAAAAGGAAAAAAACAAAACAAAACATTGTTTTAGCCCAGTTGGGTTGAATTGTTCATCATACCCTTTTTTTTTTTAATCAAAAAATAGGGCTAAAAACATCTTTCGCCAAGATGACGGGCCTTTCTTTATTTGTCTTGTACCTGAGCATTTATCAATAGATTCCGAATGAGGAACCGTGATTCGAGACTCTGTATGAGGTGTAAATAGAACAGGAAACTCGGACCTCAGATCCAATTCCCATGTTCCAAGCTGAGGCCCCTTTTCTTTTCCATCCACTTCGCCGGAAAGATAAGGTTCCGTTTCTTTTAATGTTTCTCTCTCTTCAACAAAAGTTTCTAGGGTTCCTACATAAACATTGCAATCTTCAACTGCATGAATGGTCCAAGAACGAGCCGGACGGCTGCCCCAACAACAACGATGACCAACGTGATCTATGAGTAGCTCTCGTATTGCCACCTCATCCAACACTTGCCTATATATTCGAATAATCAATGCCAGAGTAAAGCTCGAAATGCGAAAGTCAATAAAAATAGCCATAATAACGTTTTAATTATAATTAAAGAAATGTATTTCTCTCCGTCCCAAAAAGATAGGTTTATTCCACAGAACTTAAATAAATGTTGGTTAATGTAGTTAAAATATTTACCAAGAAATGTAATAATAACATGTAGTTGCTTGAATTGAAGACTAACCTATGCGCATTAGCAGCCACTTCCCCGAAATGTCCGTAATTTGCACCCTGAGGATAACCAATCGCAGGCTCTGCAACATAATAATTATGTTTGACAACTCAATAAAGCTTCATTGCCAGAGGCAAATGCACTTAAAATGATTCACAAGTTAAGTTATTTTCTCGATCCACAATTTAAAGTCCAATGATTCTCAAATCCCACATACCAAACAAACAAAACAACTGAAGTGGATTGAGATCGACTTAAATTAATTTTACACAATTTAATTAAAAATAATACACCGGAATGCAAGTGAAATTGATTTTTTTTTTTTTGGCCTGCATGCTCATAAGAAACAATCCTCAGCTGTACACAACACAAACAAGAAGTATACTAGATGGAGTTATTATACACATAAAACACCACAGTTAAATAATTCAAAATGAAAAAAAAAAAAAAAAAAGAAAAGTGATTATTCAAATTACCATTAGGATAAAAAGGTTCAGGTGAACTCAGCAAAGGGGCGAGAAGAGAGGGAGGGTATGGGCCGGAAAAGGCGGCCGCCGATCGAATTTCATCGACGCTGACTTGAGTTCCGGTCAACGAAGCCGTCGGAATTGCCGAACCTACCCTTCCCACATGCTCATATGAACTCCATCTCTCGCTTTCATTTTTCTCTGCTCCGATTAATCCCAAAATTGATTAGATTGTGTGGGGTATAGATAATAACGAAAATGGAAATTTACCTGGTGATAGCAATGGCTGCTCCATTTTCACCCGTGAGAAGAATTCCAGTGATGATCGACTCGCGGCGAAATATGATATACTAATATTCTTAATCGAGAAGGAAAATAGGAGGAGATCTATTTGTCTTTGGTTGGCTGGCAGCCTGTCTGGTAGTCGTAATAAGTAAGAAGTTTTCACATTTTTTAATATTATAATATTAATAATGTATAAATATATGTTGTATATATATAAGTAAAATTTTAAATATTGTTATTGTATGGCGTGAAATTTTGATTTTTCAAGTATAAATCATAATATGATTTCAACCCTTTCATTACCATTAATTTTCAATCGTCGATTTCAATCTTTTTTTTAACAAAATTATAATTTATACCATTAAGTTTCACTACATAGTTAGAAAAATAAATAATCGAATAAAAGTCAATTACAATCGTCATGAGAATAAGAATATTTATTATCAAATATCCTTAATATAAAAAGACATCAATAAAAAATTATAGCAAGTGATGGATTAAGCATGCTTTGAGTTCAAAATTCCAAAAAAAAACTAATGTTCATCCGATATATGAATTATAGTGGTCGAAAAATATATACTTTTACCCTTAACGATGTTTATTTAGGATGAACATTTTATTATATTCAACCATAAATTTTTTTTTATCAATTATTTACTTGTAGATCATAGTGTTTTATTCAAACAGATCTCCGTTGTAGTCTTGTTCGTATTAGAATATGGATGAATTGAAAATAGTATATTTAGGATGAACATTTTATTATATTAAACCTCAAAATTTTATAATTTTTTTTATCAATTATTTACCTATTTATTTATTTGGTTGTTTAATTATGGATGGGGTATTTTATTCAAATAAATCTTTTACATAAATCAAAACCAGTGACATTTAACAGTGAAAAAAAATGAAATGGATAACATGGAAGTATTTTTGAAAATATTTTAACAAATTTAGTATGAATAGTATGAGTAAAAATCAGTATTTTAAAACGTGTACACTCAACACGTTGCGTTTTGATCTCAAGTAAATATGTTACAAGTAAATAATACTCCACCCTATGTTAATAATTAAAAACAAATAGGGTGCAATTAAACAAATAATACATATTTAAATTAAAATTGGTAATATAATGTCAGTTCAGTCAAAATAAAAAACATATGTTGAAATTAGGGGTGAGCAAAAAAATGAAAACCCGTTCGTTTCGGTTCTATGTAAATTTGGTTCGATTTTCGATTTGAAAATTTCAAATAATCGGTTAATTTGGTTAGGTTCGGTTTTAACCGAAATATAATTAAAAAATAAAAAAATATATATAATTTACTTATTGTTATTTTTTATCAATTCGGTCAGTTCGGTCAATTCGATTTTAAACATATTTTTGATTTAGTTCGATTTGCAATTTTATAAATATTTCGGGTTTTGGATTTTTCGGTTCGATTTTAGACCGAATTTCAATTCGGTTCGGTTTTAAATTTTATACAAAATTCGGTTCGATTTTCGGCAGAAACGACCGAATGCACACCCCTAATTGAAATGTTGGTGTTACCCACGTTTCAGCCCCGGGACTGAGTACCAACAATGACTCGCTGAAATTGGGAAAAAGAAACTCTAAAAGATAAAAATTAAATTGCCATAAAAAAAATTAAATTGAATTGAAATAAAAATAGAATTGTGGGATGTCACGAGTCTTTATTGCCGTAAAAAAATATTTTAAATTGAATTGAGATAAAAATAGAATTATGGGATGTCAGCGGCAAAGGCCTCCCGGCCAAAAAAAAAAAAAGAAAAAAAAAAAGGTGAACGTCATTGCCACTAGCATGATGTCTTCCTGCAATTTTTTTATTTTTTTTTAAGGGAAAATTCTCATATACTCCAAAATATAAAACCAATTGCCCTAAAACTCCATTGAATATAAAAGTTCCATAATAATCCAATTATTATAATAATATACTAAATTACCCTTATTAGATTCTTCTCAAAGGGAGGAGTTGAAACAATCAAATTATGACTGCTAATAAAATTCATTTAATGCAGTTTCAATTTTTTCAAACTTGAAGTCTAACCAATAAAGTAAAATATGATAAATAATGTAATTGCAACTTTACAAAAAAACATAGGGAAAATGACAATTAGGTATATTTGTATTCCACAGATCATCTTTCCATAATCTAAATTATATGAAATGCTATTACATGATTAATTACGAACTACTCTGTTAAATTTACAAACTATTTTGTTCAGAATGCGAACTACATACTATTTTGTTAAAATTACAAACTACTTTGTTTATATAAGACTACTAAATTACCCTTTTTAACTATTTTATTTTGTTATTCAAAAATTCAGAACTACTCGTGTAAATTCATAACTACTCGTTTAAATTCAGAACCACTCGTGTAAATTTCAGAACTAATCGTGTAATTTCAGAACTACGCGTGTAAATTTCAAAACTACTCGTGTAAATTTTGAAAAATTACACACTACTTCGTATCGTTTTTGGGAAATTACATACTATTTCGCATAATTTTTTGAGAAATTAGGTACTACTTTGCATAAATTTCATACTACTTCACAAAAATTTTGAAAAATTACAAACTAATTTGCATAAATTGCATACTACTTCACAAAAATTTTGGAAAATTACAAACTACTTTCCACGATTTTTGAAAAATTACATACTACTTTGCTGGATTAATTACAAGCTATTATTATAAATTGTTAAATAATACTATTAGTATTAAGTAATTAATTTGTTGGTTAGTTTCCTATGTTATAATCATTGATACTTTAAAAGTACATGTTATTAGGATTTAAAAGTCTAATTTCTAAATTTTAATTATACAAACAAATATGGATACAAGTTTATTCACATTCACATTAAGACTTCAAAATTATAATTAATATTCTTTCTATTCCAACTTCAAAATTATAATTATAGTGGGCTTATTTGTTGATTTTATATGCTAACTTTCAGTCTCATAATTTACATAGTTTAATAATTTAGACAAATTGCTAAATTAGTGGGATTTCTGTTTTGATAGTTTAAATACAATTTTGTATTAAATGGGAAGTATTTGGTTTATATAGGAATAAAAAGAGTCATTGAATTATATGGGAATTGGGATTAATGTTTTGGTAGTATTTGGGAATTCTCCCTTTTTTTAATTCGGTGCCTAATTTTTTTTATTTTTTTATTTTTTGTTTTCAAGCTTCTTATCTCGTGTAATGCCACGCAAAAATAGTCACTACTGTCTGTGGAAGTGTACAAAAATATGTTAGAATGAGGTCTAAGTGCTTGTTTGTCCTGGGGTTCGCAACACCGATTGATATTTGTATAATTGTTTATTTTAAAATTTAAAAATTAATATTCAACTAATAATTTCTTGTACTTAATTTCTACTGCATACTATTTTATTAACATGTATTACATACAATATCATTCAATTTTTAAATATGATTTGATATCAAATATAATATAATAATACATTATTATCCATTTTTAAAACATGATTGACATTTATAGTAAAAAAAAGTATTTTGAATTATATAACAAACAAGAATTCATAATATTTACATAATTTGAATACCCTAAGATTATAAATACCATGATTTAGAATCACAAAGAATTCTAATTCAAACGGGCCCTTATAAGGATTCAAGGTTCTAGATATATTAAATAAGTAGGGAGTAAAAGACATATTTGCCCACTAAATTACACTGTTTTCATAGGGTACAACTCTTACACTTTTATTTACCGCCAACTTTTTAACCCTGATTTTGTAGCAGCTCAATTTCGCGAAATACGTGTTTTGCACTAGCTCTAGTGATAATATTACAACTATCTGTAATAAAATTACCTCGACCAATAATAAGATTTTCACGAGTAGTGCTCACATTATCTAAATTAGAATCATGGTATTTTATAACAATCGTATTTTTTTAATAGATAATCACAAATATAATAAGATTATAAAAAACAATAATAATATTATCACGTACAATAATTTTCATGACAATGCATCACACTTGTTTTCAAGTGATTATCAACTCAAAGTAAACTATTTTTTCCAATTAACTATGTCTTAATCGTTGTCTCAGCTGAAGAATTTTGTAACATAGTAATCATAGTACACATTTGCAATTATTATGTACTTTTTTCCAATTCACCGTGTTATTAATAGTTGTCGTGCCCATTTGCATTTATTATGTTTTCATAAATTACACAATTGATGATAAAATTACCACAATTACTGATAGGATTGTCACAGTTAATAATCACATCCACAACTTTACCTATATGAATATATGATAATTCTCCCAAAATAAAATAGGTGACACAATGAGTAAACATACCTTATATATTATACTTATTGGTCAAGTTCTTTTAATTTTCCTCTATTCAAAGTGTCTAAAGTAGAAAAAAAAAAGCACACACATGCAGTAAGAAATTACTCCCTCAATCCCAGAAGATAGGCTCAGTTACTGTTTTAGGTGTCTCAAAATGATAGATTTTTTTACTACATTTCACGTATATTCGTATTAAATTATACTAAAATCACACTACTACAATTACTTGTAATAAGTCATTACGAAAACCGAGTTAATAATTGTTGGTAGACATCCTAACCACCGTGTAGGACCAACCTCTCAAAGAAAGCAATATATGTGGGCAATATGTGGACGAAAGAAAAAAAGGTTGTTGTGGACGAGCTATGCGAAAATGACGAACAAAACCATAAATGTCCCTGGGGAGACGCCCCGAACTAGGACGAGCTCATCATGGGCGAGCAACGGCACACCGAGCAAAGAGAAACGCCAAGGTGACGATTAGATATAAAAGGAAAAAGTAATTGCTCATCTAAAGAAAAAAAGCATTAAAAAGCGTATGTTCAAAATCTCACCAGACTTTTTCATTATTTCATTTATTTTCTCAATTTATTTTGTCTCTTTCATCTCTTTTTTTTTTTTTTTGAATTTGGGTCCATCCCTACCGTCTTTTACATTACCAATTACGTTACCCCGTTGCCGTCACCGCCAGGCGGAAATTTTCGACGAGATTTTCTATTTGTTTAGAATTTTTTTCTTGGCCAAAAAAATCTAATTGATTGTAAAAATCTCTGATTTGATGTGCAAATGTTCATATGTATTTCTTAATTATTAAACATATTTTGTTTGCAGAAAAAATAATTCACTTGATAGAAAATCATTGTTATGTATTTATTACTTAATACAATAATAGATAATTTGTTTTACTTAATACAATAATAAATAATTTTTTACTTGATAATATCAAAAGCTTCTTACTTTATGTATGTAAAAGTAATAAACTACTTATTTTTTGGTTAAATTTTACATTTTAAGTTTTCAAAATTTTTTTGGTGGAAAAATCTTTTTGGGCAAAAGAAAAAAAAAGGACAAAATTCTTTTTTGACAGCAGTGTCTGTTGGGGTGGTGGTTATTGATATTATTAATATTAATAATATTATTTTAATGGGGGGTAACTTGTAATTGTATGTTTAATGTTGGACTATATGACAAATTAGATAATTACTTGAAATATTTGACAATTTTTTATGGCGTATGGGAACTGCCCTATATTAGTTTAATATGTAGTGGGGCCTCTGAAAAATTTTCTTGCCAAAAATATTTATATTCAATCACTTACTAATAAACACACAATTAATATAATCACTATCTCCCCAAAAATTATTCTATCTCCCTAAAATTTATTTATTCACTATTCTCCATTCAAATGAAATAAAAGGGGTGAGAAAATATTCAATTGACGCCTAAGGAGCTAGGTGGATGAAGATTCCCAGGGATAACGTAATAATTTTGAGGGCCAACACGCTAAGTAACCGCCATCCAATTAAGTATAACGGTAATACTTAGCACCAAAGTAAGGGAAAAATACGTAATTATAATATATTTGAAAACAAATTGCGTTTTTACTAGTTTTGGCAGTGGGTCGTGAAATTATGTGATTTCGCATATTCAGTGTGCGATTTTATTATTTTTATTTTTTTAATGATTCTGCATACTCAATATGCGAAATTTAATATTTTTAAAAAAAATTATTGTGATTTTGCATTCTTAGGATGCGAAATCTATTTTTTTTTTAAAAGAAATTCTTTTTTACTGTGATTTCGCATTCTTAGGATGCGAAATCTAAATTTTTAGAAGAAAAAAAATATTATTTTGATTTCGCATTCTCAGAATGCGAAACCTAATTTTTATAAAAAGAAATTAATAAAATTGGATTTCGCATATGTAATATGTGTGCGCGTGAGAAAAAATTATTCATTTAATAATTAATATTGTAAGACATCATATATAATAAACGACTTGACTGTTTTTTTTCTCATTCTATATAAATAAGCAATTTGTTTTTTTTCCCTCTTATATTCTATATAATAGCGATATCTCATATATTTCCTATATGAAGTCGGACACTGAATGTGCGAAATCACCTAATTACACGATTCACTGTCAAAACACGTAAAATGTAATTTGTTTTTAAATATATTATAATTGCACATTTTTTCCCGAACTAAGGAGTATTAGAAATTAAGGTTTGGACCAAGTATGTCGGGATGAATCACAATGACATGTGTCCAAGTATCAACCAAGTATACTTCTCTTTAGGAACATTATATATTATAAATAAATAGATCCACAAAAGGCGTCTAAGAGAAAGCTACTTTTGGATAGAGAAAACTAGAAAAAGAAGAGTATTTTGTAACTAGAGTCGATCTCCTCATCAGTTTGATTGAAACTTAAGAAAATTAATACGGTTTTCTTTCATTTTTTCCATCTGGATTTCGTGTTTTGCCGTTGTTTTGCTTGCATGTTATAATTTTTTCGCTTGTGTGTTCAGGTAATTTACTACGTGCACATAGGTGTACCATGTAAAAATTTATTATTATTTAATTATACGTGATAATATATAATAATTATACATGATAATATATGGTAGTTATACGTGATATGTGACAAAAATTTAGAGTTTGGAGTTTACTTTACCATTTTAGGATTTAGTTTTTTCATTTTGAGGGTTAATTTTTTATTTTAAATTTTAGTTTTACATTTTAGGGTTCCGACAAAAATCTATCATTTTACTAGCTACATGTGATGATATGTGTCAGTTATATGTGATAATATAATATAAAATTTAGGATTTAGAGTTTAGTTTTCTATTTCAGGGTTTATTTTTTTAATTTTAGATTTTAAATTTAGAATTTTAATTTTTTGTGATGATATATATCAGTTATGTGTAATGATATGTACCAATTATATATAATAATATATGTCAGTTATATGCAATGATAAATTAAATTAATAGTTGCATTTATATCCATGATATAATAACTTATGTGTTTTGGTTGACCTAATTTTGGTATCAACAATAATGAATAAAAAATAAATTAAATATGGCAACATAGATAAAATACGAGACTTTAATTATATAAATTAGGGGAAATTGTCAAATAGTACCCGAGGTGGAGGTCCATTTGTCAATTAGTCCTGCATCCAATTTTAAGTTAAATAGTACTTACTTTTTGCCAAATAGTCCAAAATTGTGATATGAATATACCAAAATACCCTTACTATTACAATAACTAATAATAATAATAAATTGGGGGCCACCTGCTGCCGCCACCGCTGTCCGGCCGCCAGAAAATTTTCCGGCGAGTTTTTTTTTTTGGCCCAGCAAATATAAAGTTAGCCGCTGGCCGGCCGGAAAATTTTCCGGCCGCCGGAATTTTTTTTCGGTCACATTTTCTTTTTCTGATCATCTAAAAATATTTTTCGGTTGCCGAAATTTATTTTCGGCATTTTTTTTTTCTCTGCCCAAAATTTCTTACTACATGTCCATGGAGTCAGTGCAGTAAGTTTTTTTTTTCAACCCAGATATCTTTCTTACTATGTGTCTGGTTTTTTACTATATGTGCAAACATTTCTTACTATATGTCCAAACACTTTTTACCTAATGTCCAAAAAATAATTTCGGTCACCGGAAATATTTCTTATTATATGTAACAGATTTTTTATTTAATGTCCAAAAATTCATATTTGATGACAAAAAGTATTTTATTTGATTGCAAAAGTTTCTTGCTTTGATGTGCAAATGTTGTTATGTATTTTTTACTTATTACACACGTTTTTTTTTTTACTTATTACACACGTTTGTTTTGCCAAAAAAATAGAAAAAGAATTCTTGCTTAATAGCAAATTATTATTATGTATTTTCTTATTTAATACAAATTATATATTGTTTTATAGTGAAATTTCATACTTTATGTCAAAAAAATTAATAAAGTTTCTTACTTTATATTATTTAAAGTAAGAAAGTTTGTTATTTTATATTCGAAAATGTAGGAAAGTTCTTATTTTATAGTGAAATCTCTTACTTTATTTTTTTAAATAAAGATATTTTTAATTTATGTAAAAAAAAAAGAAAAAATCTTATTTTATAGTGAAAATCTCATATTTTATGTATGAAAAAGTAAGAAATTTTTTTACTTTATATTTAGATTTCCAACTTAATATTTGTTGGGTAAAAAAATAATAATGATAAAAAAATAAAAAAATTCTCGCCGTAAAATTTTCCGGCGGCTGGACAATAGCAGCGGTGGAGGTGATCGGCGGGAGGTGATGGTGTATTGTTTATTGATATTATTATTATTATATTATTATTATGGGTAATTTTGTAATTGTATATTTATAGTTGGATTATTTGATATTTTGTATAATTAATTATAGTATTTGATAAAAATATTTTTTCATGTAGTATTTGATAAAAATATTTTATATAATATTTTTTTTAACAATCGTATACGTATCTTTCCATGGAACGGAGTAGTATGTAACAAAATTAGGTATAAGAGAATCTTATTCTTAGGAAACTAGACGCTCCAAGTGCTTCGGCCCATTATCCATAAGGTTTGGACTAACTAGATTAGACCCATTATGCCTTGTCACTGGCGCAGGCCTATTATCTCAATTCCCAACTAATCTTGCATGACTTGCCAAAAGTAGATGGTAGAGAAGAGAAGAGAAGACACCCGAAAACGAAACAGCAATTTCAATACCAAAACTCCCCCTTTCTCACAATCCCCGTGATATGCACGCTAGGGTTTAAGCGGAGCCAATTTGCTTTACATCAGTTGTTCTCTGCTGGTATTGCCTCTCATCTTTATATTCAACAATTTTCTTTTGTGATTTTATTTTTGGGTATCCGCGAAGAAATGGGAATACGTTGAACCCTGTATGTATTTCTCGTCCAGAAGATTGATTAACGAAGCTCAAATTCATTTGCGTTTGTGTACAATTGATTGTAATTTAAGTGCATATTTTTTATGCCCTCAGATTGGATTGGGAAAACGAATCCTATCAAGTTCCGTAATACTTGGATGCCGATTTTTCCTATGATAATACTCTGTAGATATCTAATTCTTTGATTTTGCGATTCATTTTTTTATTTATTTATTTTTTTAATTTTGTTGTCGTTTTACACTTGGGTTGGGAATGTAAGCTAAAGACACTTTGTAGGTTACTCCTAGGATTTTGGTTGTAGGTGCAGGAAGTTTGATATGATATGACAAGCATATTTCTTTTGATTACTTGGAGTAAAATAGTTTACCATCTTCAGAAAATATTCAAGGATAAAAATATGATGGCCTTTTGTTGTGTGATTTTGGGTGCATAGCTTTACACACTGAAATCTTGTTTTTTCTATAGCAAATTATAATTTATTTTTTTATTTTCTGGTTTTGCAGGAGGAAAGAATATACATTTGTCTTTGAGTTGAAAGTTAAAATAGTAAAAGCTAAAAGCCAAAAGATGCTGCAGATTCGATTAAGCAAGCCAGCTAATGAAACTGGTGCAAGTGTAAAACCTGTGCCTGTGGACACTGTAACAGTTGCATGTCCCGATCACCTTATCTTAGCTGATCTTCCTGTAGCCAAGTGTCTGGGCTCACCAAGTGCGACAGCTGTTATTAAGACTGTTGGCCGTAGGTCCCGTCGCCAGCTTGGCGAGCGGGTTCATTTTTGTGTCCGGTGTGACTTTCCAATTGCTGTCTATGGGCGTCTGGTAAATGTCTCTCTCTCTTAATTTTTTAAAGTATTGGTCTCTGCTTTCTGCTATCGATCAAAAAATCATACATGGCGGGAGAATGAATTACTGAGAATGTAAATGTGTGAAATGTAATATTTAGATTTCATTTTTCTGCCCTATATGTGTGTGTGTGATACCTTTTGGTTAGGGCAGGGCAGAGGTTTTTGCTTTCTTGTTTTGTACATTGGCTAGAGAATGGAGTTTTAGAAATGCTTTCTGATAATTTGGACTTGCGGATTGTTTTGCCTGCTCGTTTGTGAACTTCCAGAGTTTGCTTCATGTGAAACTTCAAATTCATTTTTAACGCTTCTTCGTATATCCGCTATAGTTTGCATATATTAGTGACAAATATTAGCCATCTTAAGCTTTTGTGGCTGAAAAGTTAGGGTTGTGATTGGATATACTTCCATTTTGTAAATTTTCATTCCGCATATAATTCTTGAGGGAAGAATGATGAGTTTTGGGAGTGGATATAAAATGAAAATGTAATAAATAAATTGATGTGATATGGAAATAGTAAAATAATGATTGGAAATGATTGGTAATTAGAAATATGCGAGTAAGTGAATAGTGAATTTTGTAGGGAAGTGTGTAATAATGATTGGTTCTTTTTCAAAATGTGTGTGGGTGAGATTAAGAGAAAAAAAAGTGAGAATGAATGCATTTTCTGATTTTTTTTTTATATATATCCAATCACCACTTTAGGGAGATTTTTTTCCTTTTAGTTACATGAAAATGGAAAATTTCGATATCCGATTGCACCCTTAGTAAAGGACCTTTAGTTTTTCTCATTCCTACCCTTGCTTCATTTTTTGGTAGAAGGATTTCATAATTCGCATATTTTGATGCTGACAAATATTCACTTTTTTTAACTCAACATGTTTTTTCTCGTCACTGCATTGACAAACTTATGTTATTGCAGAGCCCCTGTGAGCATGCCTTCTGTTTGGACTGTGCTAGAAGTGATTCTCTTTGCTATCTGTAAGGCATATCAATTTTATATGAACTGAATTGCTAGTCATTTGCAGAATCTCCATTTACGCCATAATAAATAATTTATGGAACGTGATCTCCTAAAAATATGCTTATTATTATATTTTTACATTTGTCTTCATATTATCCACATACAGCTGTGATGAACGCGTTCAAAAGATCCAAACGATCAAAATGATGGAAGGTATCTTCATATGCGCGGCACCACACTGTCTGAAGTCCTTTTTAAAGAAGAGAGATTTCGAATCCCATATCCACGAGGCTCACGCTGACCTTCTTAATCTCACCAGAGAAAACGAAGTAAACGAGTCTGAAGCTATAAGTGCCAGGAAACCTTCAGCTTCAGAAACCACCGTTCAAGCGCCACCTAAGCCCGTTTTTTCTCCCCATTCAAATTCTCAGGTTCTTGACCGTGAGGACAAAACCCAGCGCCAACAAAACCGGGACCAACCATTGCTTTCAAGACCTGTCGTGCAGCCGATGCCCGTGCCACCTTTTTCCGGTCAAGCTCCAAATCATCCATCCGAGCAACAAACCGACGGTAATCAAGGCCATGGGTTCGATAGGGCTGCGGTCCAAAACCGCTTTCCTCAGCAGACTTTTGATTCTCAGGGTCAGGGTGGCCCGCGGCAAGACTCGGGTCAGTTTCTTGATGCGAAACCCTACAATTTTGGATTAATTAGAAAAACTATCTTGTGGTTTAGTCTTACTATCTTTCAATGCTACAAATAGGGATGATTAGAAGAAGTATCCTCGAGGTTTTGAGCTAATTACAGAAAAACCCAGTTAAATTTCAAAATTACAAAAATACCCTAAGTTTTGATTCAGTGTTAAAATTAAGGGGCTAACTGTAGCACTTTTATAAAGAGGTAACTGTACAACAAAATAAAATCTTAGGGGTAGTTTTCTAACTTTGGGAGTTACCTGTTTTTTTATGTAAATATGTCAAACCTCAAGTCTGTTTTTTGCAATTGATCCTTACAAACTATTGATTCACAGGGTCAGGGTGGCCCACGACAAGGCTCGTGTCAGATCCCGGATGAGAAACTCTAAAATTATGGATGAATTAGAAAAAATATCGTGCAGTTTAGTCTAATTATGACAAAGACTCTACTATCTACAAATAGGGATGATTACAGAAATTACCCTTGAGGTTTTGACTTAATTACGAAAAACCCTGTTAAACCCCAAAATTACAAATAATGCACCTAAGGTTTGATTCAGTGTTAAAATTAAGGGGGCTAGTTGTAATATTTTTATAAATGTGAAGGGGGGTTTTGAAATGTTTTTTTGCTTATGAAAGGGTAAATGTAAAATAAAATAAAATCTCAGAGGTTATTTTTTGTAATTTTGGAAGTTGCTAGTTCCTTTTATAATTATGTAAAACCCCAAGTGTACTTTTTGTAATTAACCCTTGCAATACGCCCACGATATCTGTTTAAAATTTTCAACTCACACCCTTAAAAGGAGCAGTCTTTGTTATTTTTGAAAGATAACTGGAATCTTATATAATTAGATTAAACCTCAGGGACGTTTTATTATCAGACCTACATTGAATTCTCTAATGTTTATGATTTTTTTGTTTAACCAGTTAACCCAAATTCAGTTATGGCACGCCCTCAATTCGGTTACCCTCCGTACACACCCGACGGATCACAACAGTTCTTCGGTGCTCCGTACGAGATACCAAGGCCAGATTCAACACCAGAACCCGGACAAGGACAGGGATCGTTGGTAGGCTACCCGCCAGGCCCGGCCGGATCCATGGGTTTCCCGCCAAATTATCCTCAGCCGTGGAACATGGGGCCCGGCACCGTGCCTTTGGAGCCTCCGATGGTAGTCGTATCCCAAGGCACTGCAGATGGATTTATGAACGTCGATCCTCAAGGCAGAGGATTTTTTCACGGCACAAATATGGGTGTGGAACAGAGGCAGGGTGGCAATTTTGTGGACCCGAGGGACGGAAAAGGAGTTTTGACACCCCAGCCGTTGCCTCTCCCTCCGCCACCGCCTCCTCACTTGTCACAGATGCAACGAGGTGGTAGGTCCTTTGCCGGTGGTGACCAAGATGCGCCGCCGGGATTTGGTTGGCCGGTTGAGAGACGTGATGGGTTCGGAGGTGGACAGGATTAGGCGTATTTTACACAATGTTCTGTTATTTGCTCTTTTTGTTGAATTTAGAAGAATTTTGTATCATTTTGGGATACTTATTGTATTAGTTCTTGTTTTCTTTTTTTTTTTTAAAATGATTGGTTAAGATCTAGAGGTGTAAATGAACCGAACTGGTCTTTAACTGTTTGTTTGTTCTTGTTAAAACTTTTCATATCATGTTCGAGCTCGGATCATGAAGAATTTCATGTTTGATTATGTTCATTTCTGTATTGGTTTTTTTATACAAATAATATCAACTCATTAATTTTCTTATTAACTGATATTATCGAGACTGTTCATGAATTTTAACAAATGAGTTTGTTTAGGAACTCTTAATAAACGAATATGACAGTTGTTTAAACTCTGTTAATTAAAATGTGCTCTAAATTTTGTTAATTTAGTGATAGTTTAACTAATGAATGCATTTAAACGAGCTCTAACCGATAACACTGTGTTTGTCTACACCCCTATTATTAGTTAAACAATGTTAAACTAGCTCGAACCAATAACTTTAGTCATTCTTTCTTCACTCAATGTTTAACTACGGTAGACATGGAACAAAACACCATCATACATCCTCTAATTCCATATTCCATCTTAAAACACTCTCTGAGAGCTAAGTACAATTGCTTTATGAAAAAAAAATAAAAAAAAAAAGAAGAAGAAGAAGAAGCAAAATTTGATTAATAAATCGAATAACAAACTCGATAAAACCCTCCCAATCAGCTCAATTTCTTCTTCTCCAAAACCCACTTATGAACTTTGGTGATGCATTCTTCATCAACTCTTACACACAATTGCTGCAGTTTCCTGTACCAAGTTAGAACATACATATCGATATGGTCTTCGTATCGTTCATAAAGTGCTGGAACTGTAAGAACCACAACAAGGCCTGCAATTTAAAAAAAAGATGATGATGATGATGATTAATCCGATAAAGACACTTAACATGTTTTTTCAAGGTGATAATATATGCTTTGATCGAACTTACAAGTGTATCCCAAGGTGAAGAAATCGGTGAGGCTCCCGATTAAAGAGATCATCAGAAGACTAAGAGCTACTTTAACGAACATCCTCGAATCCCTTCCATAGGCAATGTCTTCAGACACGGTGAGCAAATTGTTCACATGGTCGCGAATGAAAGTTGCTGTTTCGTTAACGAATTCTTCTGAGAGATGCAAATGCGGTAGAGGTGGAGCTGGTCTGGTTTAAAGTAAAGTAGTTGAAAATCAGAAGTTCATACTGTTTTGCTAACAGTCGTATAAGTCAAACCAGACGCATAACCATAAATCTAAAGCACTCTTCCCATTACTATTTTTAGAATATCATTAAATTAAGCACAATTAGAAGCAAGCGTTAACATTTGAATAGAATTAAATTTTTGTTTTTCATTTTTTTTTAGTTGCAATCACTCCCAATAACTTGAATACTAATTGTGCATTTGAGTTTCCTTGAACAAGTTATGATGAGATTGTACACCAATCAAGCCAATTAAAGATAGAATTAAACAAATCAATCCCCAATTTCAACCTCAACTCAATATCTCAAAAATTAACAACAGCCACAAGTTTCAGTAATTGAAAAGTCCACATAATAAGAGACAAAATTAAAGTCAAGTTGTTACCTATTCATAATTGCTGCAGACTTTGCCCATAGAAAAAGAATGGTAAAAAGTAGCAACAACACACTTGAGACTAATGAAAGCAGAGAATATCCAGATATCTCAAAAACCACCCAAGCAGCCAAAGTTACTACTAAAATCCCCAATGTCAGATTTTTCCTTCTCCATAACATCACGTCTGCAACTGTTCACAAAATTAAGAAAAAAAGTATAGTCAACCTTTTTGATCCTAATATCAATTTTCTTTTCTTTTTCATTTTATTGAAACAAAAATACGAATAATTGCAGATTTCACATACCAATACCACCTCCAAGAATCTGATGAACATCTCTGTGCCTATTAAACAACCGATCCGATGAGCCCATTATGGAGAATAATATATTAATCAATTAAAATCCACTAACTTCTATAACAAGAAAAAGAAATGAACTTTTGGAAGTAAAGATCAGTTTGTTCTGTAAAGGTGTGGATACATCTTTTTTCATTCAAGTGTGTGTCGTGGGTTCTTATATACATATAGGTTTTGAGAAGAAGGATGTTCACATGTGGGGTAAGTGGTTCCAAATTACACCTTGAAAGCTTTGAATCACTTTTCTAATGTTTTTCTTTTTCAAAACCATTAAAATAAAAGTTGATTATTATTATTATAGTAATAAAGTTGCAAAGTGGTAGGGTCATTAGCTGGCATGAGGGACTACCAATTTTCTTCATTTTCTATTTACTGAAATCAATTGTTTTTTTTTTAATGTTTTATGGGTAGAAAAGTGGAAACGACTTATTAAAACCCATATTAGTAATTTTGGGATTTATATCTTTGAATGCACCTGGTAGTGATAATTTTCAAATATGATTTTTAATATCTTCAGAAAACTAGACTCATTTTGACAATCTTGACTTTGAAATATGTTAAGTGAATAAGATGTCAAAAAACTACTGAAGAAAAAACTTCAAATGCATTTATTATTAAGCTTTAAAATTGCCTACTCTCTGAACTACAGAAAAATAAAAGAAATAAATAAGACTTTTCTACTTTCTTTTCTTTAGGTAAAACGGCCAAAATGGGAGAGCTTTTGGAACAAAAACTCATCAGTGAAATGGGCTTTTTTTTTTCTTTTTCTAAATGGATTTCTAGTACCTAAAAAATAATAGCAATCACAAGATGAGATCGAATTTGGAATAGAAGATCTCAAAATCATCATGTCAAAACATAATAGCAAATCATCAATCACTAAATTTATAACAATTGACAATCAACTACTAAATAAATTTCCAAGTTAGAAATTGTCAGGCAGAATTAGAGCAACGCAAATGTCCTTAATGGAACTTGACTGCTCCCTGTCTCTAAACCTTTCACTCTCCTTGAAAAAAAAAACAAAAAAAAAAAACACTAGTAATTTTAAATGGGGCAATATTTTCCAATCTAGTATGATACCTAATCATCCTTCAACTACGAACAAGCTTTTTCACCCTCCAAGAAGACCACTATTAACCTTCAACACGACTTTTCTTCTCGCCTTTTTCCACCTTCGTGTTCTCGTTCTCATTTTCCGAGCTGTCCGGGTTGTTTCTCATTCACCTGGGACACGTTCTCGTTCTCGTTCTCATTCCCTGAAGCTTTCGGGTTGTTTCTCATCCGCCGTAGACGAGTCCCTCAAGCTGGCAGCTATTGCATCTTTCAAAGCCCCATCATCATCTTCATCGTCGTCATCATCACTCAGGCACAATCCCTTTTCTCTCAAATCTAACAGGCGGATTAAAACGACGTCGTCGTCTGCCAGCTCGATCGCGTTTTCTCGAAGCAGCAATGATGGCCTTCTTAGCGTCCTCGGGTGTCAGCCATCGCCCGTACCCGTTCGACCCGTTAACTGGGCACTCCTTTGGAAAATCCCCTCTCACTAGAAATATGCTCCACCCGGAGCCCTTTAGCGAGTCGAGGTAGGCTGAGAGGTAAAACTTGGAGAGGTGCTCGGGCGCGGCGTACATGCTGTCGAAATTGTTACCACTCGTCGTCCACTTTCCTCAGACAAAAACCAATGGTTGCGTAGGTGACAGATGTACGCGTTTTCGACATCCGGGTTTATCTGGGCCGCCTGAGCCACCGGGTTGTCGAGGGGAATGATTTGTAAATCCCACACTTCGAGAGCTTTTGTTAGAACCTACAAATGAAATGTAAATAGTACAAGTTACTGTTATATTCAAACCACGAGTCTTGCAGTTCAGGTTGAATTCATAGCATTTACATCATACTTCATTATTTATTTTCTTAATCATGCAGAAGTGATAATTCGAACTATGTCTCAAAACCTCATCATTCTCCACTAATTTAATTCGAACCCAATTGCCTATACTTTTGTTTTGAGATTTCTTTCACTTAGTTTTTTTTTTTTTTTTTTTTTTTTTTTTAAGTTTTCTTAAAAATTGTATCAAAATTTATACATTTCTATCATTTTCACTTTTTTCTCCTACCAAACATTTAAATCCATTTTTTAAAATAAATCATAAATTTCACAATTCTTTCGCTCGCTAAACTCTAACCTACCGATCATTCTTTTATTCAAATTAACATTTCCATCTCATATTCTTTCACTCTCCCAAATTTTTCGTTCCTTTAAAAAAAAAAAACTTTAATCACTTTTCTCCTATTTCCAAAATGAAATGAAAATAACAGTTTTATTTAAATATTAATATTGTTTTTGGATACAATAGTTTTTGTTTTTCGCCAAACACCAACAAATCATTAACTCTGCCACTCCATGGCCTCATTTGGTTAGTTGGATAGGATAGAACTGTGACAGTTATCCTACTATTTCCCTACTATTTCTTGTGTTTGCTAGCACTGATAAGGGCCGGGATACTAGCTGGACCGTTATCAATCCCACAAACTATTGATAAACCAGTCCCATGCGAGGGGGTCAGATATATTTGTCCTAAGTCGTCCAAAATTAGAAATTACTCTGCTGCCCTTAAAAATACTTCCCTTTTGATCTTCATATCCTGGTAACAACAATCAATTACAATTGAACCACCATACATATCAGAGATAAATTTTCTCCACCCCTAAATCGCTGCATCTCTCATCTCTCTGTTAATGTTCTTCGCTTGTATGTTTAGAGCAATCCCAGCTGCACACCAGAAATGCCAATGTGTTCCGGCGGCACACTGGAGTGACGGTGGTTTGATTTGCCGATGAACTCATCGAGGGGTTGAAGGGTGTTAAGTCGTTCTTTGGGTTGACAGTAACAGAGATCTAATACTATGTTTGTATGTTTTTTTGTTTTTTCTTCCTCCTTTTTTGCAGTTTTTAGTGTCGAACTTACCTCGGACAAAGAACATCACCAGTGTTAAAATCTTAGTTTCCGTGTGTTGATTTGTTTTTTCGTATTTTGTGATTTTTGCCAAGTTAGTCAAAAAAATTGATGATGTCTTAGATTGGAGAATTATTAGAGATTAAATGGTAGATACATCAAGATTGCGTCATAATTGTGTTTTTTACTAGTTGAATAATTGAAGTTGTTGAAAGCTCAAGGAGTTATCACTTAATTTCCTGCTTTTTTAATTTATTTTAAAAATGTGTCTAATTAGTGATTGTGGATATGTTTTTGTAGAATAGTATATGACTGAGGAACTGCTTGGTGTGGTTTATGGTTTATCTGAATTAAATACATACTGCATGTGTTAGTGATTGAGATTGACAATACATATATGTGTGTGTGTGTGTGTGTGGTTGTGGTTGTATTCTATGTGTACGAAGGTTATGTGGAGAGGTGCACGTTCGGTTCAACCCGCAGGGTTTTTTAACTGCAAAATTCCAAACTGGAACCGAACCCTGATAGAGGTGCACGTCCGGTTCAAACCGCCGGTTTTTTAACTGTAAAATTCCAACCGTAACCGAACCGGACGAAAACCGGTTTCGATTTGTACTGGTTACGGTTGTAACTGGCGGTTAGCCGGGTTTTTTTACTGTTGATTTTCATTTCTTTTTGGCGAAAAACCGAAAACCGCGGGTTATAACCCGCAGTTCACG
This sequence comes from Phtheirospermum japonicum, assembly GCA_014905375.1. Taxonomy (NCBI): domain Eukaryota; kingdom Viridiplantae; phylum Streptophyta; class Magnoliopsida; order Lamiales; family Orobanchaceae; genus Phtheirospermum; species Phtheirospermum japonicum. The sequence continues at coordinate 1,129,832 of BMAC01000122.1, read as the reverse complement.
GTTTACCAAAACCGGAACCGAACCGCCCGAAACCGGTTAACAATTTCGGTTATAACCGTGAACCGTGGTCAACGGTTTCGGTTAACCGTTGACCACAAACTGAAATCGGCGGTTCGCCGGTTAATCGGAACCAGATCAACATGTCTAGTTATGTGGAAGCCTTTGTGGTGAAGGAGTATGACTAATTTGAGTATGAGTTGATGAACTAGCCTTGAGCATGAAATGGTATGAACATTGCATAGGGTTCCTGAGTTTCTACCGGTGATTCCATTTTTTTGACAGTCAACACTGACAATTCATGTAATTATGGCAAAACCTGGGGATTATATGTCGGTAATACCAATATCCGACGAAATGTAAAATTTAGTGTAAGTGATAATAAAAGATGGAGTCTTGGGGGTGGTAATGAGACTAGAACTCCAAAATCTTGGAAGTCCATCAATGAAAAACATGGCAGAAAATGGAGTAGAAGGTGTTGTTGGGATGGGTTACAACAAAGACCCATTTGGATCTTTGGTCGATTTTGAGTCAAGACATGTCTGATGGTATGAATCAGACGAGTAAAGCAAATATCCAAAACAAGAAAGAATGATTGGTCAATCTTTGTGCATTTCTTTAATGGGTGTGTTGGTTGTTTGATTGAAGAAATTAAGTTTCAGAAAATGGCGTTACTTAAATACAACTCAGTTGTCAATAAATGAGTGAAAAAATTGAGTGAAAATTCAGACGAACAAATCCAATCAATAACACAATGCAACAACTATATTAACTAAACAGTATTATCCGGTGAACCAAACGAGACCAACAACAGATGTAATCACAAATAATATAATTAATAACTAAAAAAACACGGGGTAAAAAGTAAAGGGAATTAATTCCTATGAAAAACAAAAGGGGGTATAATGAATTTAGAAGAACAAAACCTGTATGCTGAAGTCTCCATTCCGGGAGACGTTATGCGAGACCTCAGGGAGAAAGTCGCCGGAGACGGAGTCGAGCATCATCTGCCGCTCCGCGTGGTCGAGATCGGAGGCCATCGCCGCCAAATCGAATTCAGAGAAAGCCGGGCCCTGCAGCACCGCGTTCACGCAATGCAGCGCGCACAGTTTCGACTCCTGCCTTTCGTGGTACAGAGTCCCCATATTAGAGACGCCAAAAGTTGTAGAGAATTGTAGGATATTTTGTCACAGGCTTAGCAAAAGAAGAATTATATAGCATTAGGTTAACATAAAATCTCACCGTCGGAGGGTTTGTCGAGATATAAGTAGATTGGATTGCCGATAGAAATTGATTGAAAAGAATCCCGCAACAAAATTCTATCATCTTTCTTCATAATTTCTTTATAAACCCTCAATTTTATATTAATTTGTAAAAAAATAGTTTTTCAAATGAATATAAATATTATGGTGGGTTTTTTCGGTTAATACAGGAGAAAATAAAACAAAAGCAACAAGTCGCAGGTTGTTCGTCGTAGCTTACCTTGAAATGCATAGTTTGAAAATTTTAAATATAAGCTTGTTTCTTGAAGATTTTATAATACAGCTTGAAAATTTTAAATATAAGCTTGTTTCTTGAAAATTTTATAATACAGCTTGAAAATTAGATATACTCTTCATATTCGATAATTATTTTTATAAGATCTGTGTGTATAATATGTTCACCGAATTTTGTCCCTGACAGGTTAGGGTGCAACTGCAACTGAGTTTTATTAAACTCGTCCTGGATTGAAAACGATGACGAAGAAGAATCCCTCGATTCGATAACTATAACATTTTTTATTTTAAAGACGAAGAAGAATAATCCATCAATTATCAATTATATACATATAACACCTTTTTAATCTCAAATTATATCACACTCTTTTTACTTGTTTCATGAGAATATACATATAACACCTTTTTAATCTCAAATTATATCACACTCTTTTTACTTGTTTCATGAGTTATTAGTGTTAAAAGTAAGTTTATAATTAGAAATGTGGGTAAAATTTTATTTTTGATCATAGTAACTATTTTTTCATAATTTTGAGCAAAACACGTGACAACGTCCAAATCCACGAAATACAGTTAAATCATGTTGTTTATGCACAATTTATAATTATAACTTCATGAATAAATTATGGGCAACACTCTTTTTAGGCCGGACTAACGGATCATCTGTTAGACCAAAATTTCATATCGACGCTACCTTTAGAAATAGAAGAGGATCAACATTTGTCAAAAAAAGTCAACCTCAACAATAGTTTTTCCTCTCGAAATTGATCGGAAGGTTGTTGTATCTAACAATCACAAGACCAGAAATTTCTTAGGGTGTGTTTGCAAAGCCAGATCGGATAGGATTTGGGTGGGATATCCCACCAATCAAGCGTTTGAAAACCTGTACACAAGCCTGGGAGATTTATTCGGTCCCGAAAGTTATCAACCCCTGGTGTGATAAATCGGTCAGGCCCCTGACCCTCGGATACAACTATCCGATTTTGGAGAAATGTCAAATTGCCCACTTGCCCCTGAGAAAGCTGGCGATTTCACGAACTTGCCCTCAAATGATGGATTATTTACGAGAAAGCCCTGATAAATAGATCTTCACACGGGCATGGAACCCTACATTCACACACTCAGACGCCGCATCGCTGTCGACGTTTTTTTTTTTTTCTTACCGCGGTAAGAAATCGATTTATCTTGAACAAAACTTGACTTGATTTGCTCGTTTATGGTTTAGGAAGTTATTATCTAAATTAGTCACTCGCTCTTATCTTAGATTCTCGACCGAGTTTCTAAATTGAATTTTAGTGTATTTGCAGGGTTTGCAGTTGGTTTGTGTTGGGCTGCGGTTTAAATATGGGCTAGAGGGATTGTGAAGTTCTTATGATACATCCAAGTATGTTGAAATCCATTCATCAATTATCAGTAGAAGGTTGTGTCGCCGATCTATTAAATGTTATTGTACGTGTAAAAGCTCTGGTGAAATGTCGCATTGAATTATTTTGTTTATGTTGATTTGAGTAGTATATTAGGCTGAGAAAACATTTGAGTATGTGGCCTGAATCCTTACAATTTCATCATTGTTCATGATATGTAAAAATAAGGTATCTGATTGGGTGAGGATGTCATTTGACAGTGCTGAAATCTTGATTAATCTACCCAATCTAGTTTGTTCATTACTGTATTTTGAGAAACATGATTGTGATAGAAATATTAGTAGTGTCAATTGCTTCTGTGAGGATGATGAATCTACCCAATCTAGTAGGTTGGTTATGTTCTTTATCGTGGAAATAAGTTTGTATTAGAAATACGGTATTTGATTGTGTTAGTGTATCATTTGAAAGTGCTGAAATCATGATTAATCTACCAAATCTAGTGCTTGGACCATTACTGTGTTTGAGAAATGTGAATGTGACAGAAATATTGTATGTGTGTTTGATTCTGTGGGTATGATGAATCTACCCAATCTCGTATGATGGTTATGCTCTTTAGGGGAGTAAGTTTGTAATAGAAGAAATTTACATGTGTGATTGTATGAGTGGGTGTCCTGATTTGACATGTAATATGATCGTTATGTCCTTTTGGGAAATATGATTATCTGAGAATTGGATATGAAATCTGATTATGTGTGTTTTTTATCTCTGCCCAACGAGGCATGTAAATGTAGCTCTGATGAAATGTGATTACATTGTAATGTTTTTAGAAAGAACTAAAATGAAAACGACATTTTTCTTTTGGGATACACAAGCATATATTATTTACCCATGTATTATAAGGAACAGAACAGACCCCTTAATCTTTGTCTTTTAGATTGGATTTCTCTTAATGGTGGCAGTGTCAACAGTACCTAATATTGACTTTATCTTGTTTTTTCAAATCACCAATCAACCTAAAAAAGACAATACAAAACATGGACTTTAATGAAGATGAAATCAAGGTGGCCCTGATCATTGAAAATCTGTTAAAAATGATAAATATATTTCTGATGATTGTGTATTTCCATCAAAAAACTTTTGTTGTGCCCCATCGTAAGCGTCGTCGATCTCTTGACAACGTATGAGAATGACTCGTTGACAGACTACCACTTCAGATTTCACACTTACGCAAACTCGTAGACATAAGTGACACGACTTGTATCGAACAATTTCGGATGGATAGGATTGCGTTCCGTAGGTTGTGTTATCTCTTAGAGAATCTCGGGGGTTTACTGCCCTCCCGTGACATATTAGTTAGCGAACAAGTCGCTTTATTTATGTCTATACTAGCTCATCATCAAAAATCGTGTTGTCAAACATGCCTTTTTGAGGTCCAGACAGACTATTAGCAAGCACTTGCACCTTGTTCTGGATGCAATTTTAAGGCTGCATCCGATACTAGCAGTTTCACCAAAAGAGATCGATAAAAATTTCACCGATGTTAACTGGAAATGGTTTAAGGTAATTTTCATCTAAATATAAAACTTACAAAGTACCGACATTATAGTCAAACCCTCACTCCACAACAAATAAATTATTCACAACACGTGTTATTTTGGTTTTGATTAAATATGTAAGGTTGTTTCGGTGCATTGTACGGAACATGTGTTCAAGTTCAGGTGTCGTTTAAGCAGAAACCCAGGTATCAAAATCGCAAAGGCGAAGTATCTGTTAATGTTCTAGGTGTTTGTGACTCAAATATGAATTATATATTCATTCTCACCAGTTGGGAAGGTTCAGCCGATGACAGCCATGTGCTACGGGATGCCATCACTAGGCCAAATGGTTTGAAAGTGCCCAATGGTAAATAAACCATAACCATCTTATACATTTCCAATGGGGTTAAATTCTATTTCGTACAGTTCATATGATTTAAAAGATTTGTGCATATTAACTGATATTTTAAATAATTCCAAGACAATATTATCTGTGTGACTGTGGTTACACGAATGGTCCGGGTTTTCTTGCATCATTAGGGGTGTTAGGTATCATTTAGATGAGTGGGGCAGTGGTACTAAGGGCCCTCAGAATTACAAATAGCTCTACAACTTACATCATTCAAAGGCTCGCAATGCTATTGACAGGTCCTTCGGTATACTGAAGAAGAGATGGGTCGTCCTAACGAGTCCAGCAATTTACAACATTGTCACCTATAATGGAATGATTATGGCATGTTCTTTACTCTATAATTTCATTCGTACCACTATGGTTGTAGACCCAATTGAGCTTCTTGTTGAGGAGTACGAACCTGGTGCTAGAGATGTAGATGTGAACCCGAAGATTACATAGACCAGGTTCAACCGTCGGAAGAGTGGACAAACTGGAGAGATACATTCGCGGTGGCTATGTACGAGGAGTGGAGGGGTGTATCTTAACTCAAAGAGAGCCATTGAGTTGATCTTGTGATGTAATGCAAAATATGTTACTTTTTTTCTAGACAGATCGTTTATTGTTTGAAATAGTAGCACCAGTTGTAAGATTCGAATGTGTACGAATTTGTTAATTACACATGGCTGATTTACTTATGGCAATGTCGAATTTTGATCTCCTTATTATCACTTTAGCCTAGAGATACGTTTGTGTTACACTGTCGAAGATGGATTCATCATAAAACTTGCGTAGGGTTCACGAATGGGGCACGACATTTATTCTTGAAAACCAATGTAAGATCTTTTTTATTGTAGTTAACCTGTTGCTGGTGCCACTGAGATAGTAGTTGTAATTTTTTAATCAATTGATGGGAACACATATCATGGAGTCATAATATCACCATAAATGATTTACTATTGCAGGGATGGAATCATCAGTAAGCTTTCTGAAACCGTCGTCGAGTTGTGCTAGTCGAAGGACCTGGACCGTTGAGGAGGAAACGATTCTTGTGCAAGGGTTGAAAGACCTTGCCCTACGGGGACGGAAAGTAGACAGTGATTTCAAGTCGGGGTACGCGTTCATACTCGAGAAGCATATGGCTCAACATTTCCCTGGAACCGACATCAAAGCAGAGCCCCATATAACCTCAAAGATGCACGCGTGGAAGAAATTTTACGGGTCACTAAGCCTCATGCAAGGTCATTCGGGCTTTGGATGGAATGATTCAAGTAACACAATCGATGTAGAAAGTCAGGACATATGGTCTGAGCACGTTAAGGTTCGAGCCTCAACACGACACTATTTTAATCTCTGATTAGATTATTCCAAGGCTTTTATGAATTTGAATTTTCAAATGGTAATTAAATATTGCAGTTTGATCCCAACTCGAAATCAGTGCGGTACAAGATGTGGCCATTCTTCAAGGATTGTATTGACATATTCGGCAAAGATAGGGCGACGGGGGAGAATGCCCAAGGATTTGTGGATGCGGTGAATTAGGTAGTTAGGGAACAATTACCCTATAAGGGAATAAGTACGCTGGATCGCGATCTGGAGCAGGACAATGCAGGATTTGATATCGACGACAACTCTAGTATTCATGCTGAAGGTAGATCGGCGCCAAAGAGGAACAACCCTAAGAAACGTAAGGCTGTCGTTGGAGGAGCGATTCCTAGATTTGATGGAGGCTTTTTGTGCTAAAACTGAGGGCCATCTCGGCGAATTAGCTAAGCAGATTAGTTTTCAACAGGATGCAAAAGAACAGCATAAGGTCGTGTTTGATGTGTTGAACCAAATGCCTTTCCTGACCATTGAGAATAAATTAGCCATTTCGAAGCTATTCTGCAAAGAACAGTGAAGATTTAGACCTTTTTTCAGTATAGCCGATGAGTACAAGGCGTTCATGGTGAAGATGATGCTCGAGGGATGCCTTTACTTCATGAAAAGTTGAACCGCTAGTAGGTTTAGGAGCTCGTGCGATTAATTCCTCAAAAAACTTACAATAACAGTTGTCCGCATTTTGGTTATAAATATTCATAGGAATTGTGTATGTAGTTTTATATACTCGGAACGTGAGATGTTTGTTAGGGGTTGGCGTTTTTCATTTCATGTGTGTGTGCGTAAAGTATGTTGAACCCCATTATTACTTACTAGTTTAAGGTGTACGTCCAGAATTACTTGTTCCCACAACCTAGTTAGTGATGAATATGAATTTAAATATAATGGTTAACTGATTGAACATCTTAGGGGATAGCTTTTAGTAGTAAGTTTAAATTTATTGCAATGTGTTGGAAGTAGTGTCAAACTGCACATTTATTTTGTCATATTAATGTGCATTAACCATCCTCACTCCCCCTATATGTTGGTTCAATCGCCTTTAATGGTGTGCCTGGTGCGCTTTTGTGATTGAGAAAATGTCTAATCAAGAAAATTGGGCTTTCAAAATACAAGCCATCAGAGAGACATTGATGAAAATTAATAAAAAGCAAATAATTAAAACATAATGCTTCAGCTACTAACCAACAACCCATCATTTATGGCCATCAATTAAAGTTTATAAAAAAGGCATTCACTATGATTTTAGTTTTCAAATTCATCCTTCACAAAGCTCGACTGAATAAAACTTTATGTCCAGGTACAAACTGCTCATTTTATATTTCTGTAATAGCTAATTTAGTACAAACGATGGCATGTATGTTTTAAACAATGTAGTAGGGGATAAACGTATCTTTCACACATATTGCTAACGTATCTAAAGTTCTTTGTTTCCTATCTATATGGTTCGAGGAATTTTAACCTTTGCATGTATATTTTGTGAAGATGGTGCTAACGAGGAACCAGCATGTGCGTGGTATGTGGCGTGATCCGTTGTGGCGCAAAGATGATGGGGCACTTTGCTACGATCTTTTTTTTTTTTTTTTTGAGATTTGCGCTCGGAAAAATCGCCTTCACGACAGTGATGTTTTCAATAGTACATGGTCTGAGCTTGCTGCTGAGTTGTACGAGGCGATGGAAAAAAAAGTACACGGTGGAGGTTAAGAGGCCGAAGATCCATTTGTTGAGAACTCACTTCAAGACATTTTTATGGTTTAGCCAACTCACTGGTGTACAGTTTGACAAGAGGTTGGGTAACGTGATTGTGAATGCGACCTACTTTACCCACAATGGGCAGGTAATAAATTTCGGTATCCGTACCAATTTATGGAACTTTATATTTCTTACACGTGTTTGCGTGTATGTTTTATTTCTTCTTTCTTTCAAAATGTTGAAATAAATTGAATTTCCATTTACTAGATGGGCATATGTTATTATGACCAAACTGGAGACGGTAATAATAGTAGTTACAAAGTTTGCACACATGCATCTGATATTATTAGTTTGGACAACAGTGTAAATTCCTTTATTTCTGGATATTTATACAAAACGAGTAGGGGGTAGCTCACCATCATTTTGTTCACATGTTATAATCTTGTACTTTAAAGTTGCTTATAGTTACACTTTGATGATTTCATGATTTGAAATTATTTAGTAAATTTGACAAATTTAGTCCACAATATTTGGTAGTGTTAACTGTCAAGAGAGGACTCACTAATATTAGAAGTTACATAGAAATATGTATCCAAAAAGGCCTGGACTCTATAGCACATACTAGTACCACTATTAACCTTGTCAGTTAGATACTTCTATTAAAAAAATTAAAATTTAATTTATGTGAGCATATACTCAGACAAAGTCTGTTCAAAGTTATGGCAACAGAGAATAAGAAAAAAAAATTCAGATAATTTGGAAATGGATAATATACGCAATCGTAGCCGTATGGATAAAACAATGGATGTAGAATCTTTGTTTCGGAGCAAAGTACACCTTACTCTGACAATTTTATTATTCACCGTGCTTATTGTCACTTTTGTTATGCAGACATTGTCTTATATGTATTCCTCTATATTTAGTTTTATATTTATGACTCAATTTAGAGATTATATTTTATAATAAATCATATCTTTAATTGAATGATGTTTAATACATAATTTCAATGTAATTTATATTTTGTTTTAAGCCCTGTTAATAACTTATTAATTGTAGCAATATTCGTCAAGTGTTATATAAGAATAAGTATAATTTTTGTACTGTCTATTTTAAAACAAAGGTAAAATAATTATTAAGTGAATTAAGAATATATACAAGACAAGCAATACCTATTATTAATCGTAAACAGATGGTACAACACCTATTATTGTTTTAGATAAATATATTGAAATCTCACCAAGTTTTTTTTGCTTGGGTATGAATAAAAGGAGAGTAATATCGACAGATGCTTTCGGGTCGATGGCTTCCCTTTGTTTCGCAAGTGCAATAAAATCTTCGTCATAAAATATGTGGCGGAGATCAACTTCGGAGATGGTCTTCATGATGAACTGGGTTCTAACATAGCAAACCTGTTGCCCGTGGACGATTCAGACAAATCTTTGTCTGGTCCCTTTTGGGATACCGAGAGCGAGGACTTGGAAATAGATTAACTTGGCCCTTTCACGAGGGATGTGAATTTGGTAGGTGGACTGGGGCTGCCCAATAGGTCTGATACATCGGACGTCAACGATGATGGTGGTGAGGATCGCTCCATCATAACCGACTAAAAACTATCGTTCGACGCCACACCACCTTTTTATGTTTATTAACGCAACTTGAAGTTGTGATTTTTCAAAATTAGTGCTTTGTTTAAACTCCGGAGGTTTGCGTAGGTGAAGCTTTTGTGTTGCTTAAGTGGTGACGGTGCCCAGTACACTTGCCCTTATTTCATGTTTAATTATGTTATTTTATATTTAATTATGTTTGTGTCTGGATATTTTAGTAATGTGTTTGGTGTGCCGAACTCTATTCCGATGATTTTGGTGTAATATATATTTCGGCAATTATGGTTTCGTTGATTTACTCCATAAATTATGGTTATGTTATTTAGATTTATTTTGAACTTTGTTCAAGAAAGGCGGATTCGTTGTTTTGGTACATCGACAATGAATATTATTCTTTCGTTATGTCAATCTTGTAGCACAACATATTCTTTATGAACAACTATTAGTAATTTGAGAGTTTAAAGGACAGTACAATTGTTCCCACGAGTATAGTACATGAAAACTCATTGATATCGATACACACTGCCTCAGTACACTTAATAACCACAAGCTAATAGATGTTTAGATAGTTCAACACGGTTGAAGCTATTACCAGGGCAACTTCGTAGAAGATTAGTTATTATTTGACTCTCTGCAAGGTGTGGACATTGCATGTCGTGGAATACATATTAGTTTGCTTGGAGTACGAGTACCACATATACACGAGCTAGTAGTACATTATGATTCAATTGGTGCTTGATTCACCAAGTTCTCAGACACATGTTCACTTATTCCCTGTTCATGGAGCCCGTAATTAAACATCGTCTGCGGGGCAGTGCTATCTAATTCATCCAATATAATCACTTCTACCATTTTACCATCTCTACTTGGTAGCTCTCGAGTTGGTGCTGTCAAAGCATCATACATCCCACGGAATAAAAACTGAAGTTTATCCCAATCTGGATCTCCATACAGCACGTACGTACGAGCGAATGTTTCCTTCTATTAAATAATATTATTAAATAAATTAAAAAATATTCTTGAGATTTTGCTATCGAAGCCGTATTACCTATTTCATATTAATGCAAATTAAACAAAGTCTAGTTTTGGTGTACATTACCTCAAACAGCTCAACCTACACATGCGTAGGAGTAGTCATGATGTTGTGGCACGCATCACGGCGAACACCGTATTTTCGTAGGACCCAACTTAACACACGAAAGCAGGTTCGAAGTAGGTTAAGTTTGTCGTCACATTCACCGTAAGCGAAGCATCGACCCAGCTGACTATTGAGTTTTTCGGCCGCGTAGCGAATTGCGTTGGTTGAATTTTCAACTGGTTTGAATAAACCAGCTTCCCTTAATTGAATCAGCACATTGATGAAAGTTTTATCCACATTCGGTGTCCAACAAGCCGTGTACAGAAAGTCTTCTTGCTTGGTTGGGAAAGGTAGTGGTTTGTTGGAGCTTTCATTTATCATGTTCTTAAATTTGTTCATTTTGCAGAGGTGTTGATAAGGTGATTCTTACGGGTCGCTAAACCACATTCATACAACTAAGTGAAAGTAAGGTGTGTGAGGGTCAAGGCAAAAATAATGTCCATGCCTTCTATCATCATTTGTATGAAGAATATCCCATTTTGCACCAGGGAATATGTCCCTTTCAACATGATGGCTATTTTTTCCTTTTTAGTTAATAAAGCCATCACAACAGCTGCACAAAAAATGTGTAACAAGGAATATAATCTTTTCTTGTTCATTTTCCATAGACTAGTTAGGATTCGTATGGGGAAAATTCTAATCATCCTAGTGAGAGGTCATTTCACCATCTTTTGTGTATAATAATAGTAAATTGTAAGAAACATGAAGTTTGCCTTCGACATATTTTCTGGACTAAGGGGTTAATGCTGCTTCTTTTGTCAGTCAAGAACAAAAGCATACCGATAAAAAAAGAGGATGACAAGTACTCACTACGAAATTAGTTTCCCAACACAATCTCCTCCATAACAAAATATGTGCGAAATACATATCCCAACAATGACAACCGAAATTTACAAACTTATGTAAAAACACAGAACCATCCTAATGCATCATAACAACATCGTTTCAGTGGCGATGCATGAGTAACCCTAACTATATAATACATCACAGAATATGGTCTCAGTCGTCATGCATAAGTGGAAAACATTAAAAATAAAATGTTAGGATTTTTCACAAATAGAGAGTTTCCTTTAATTTCATAAACAACAACAGCACAATCAAACATAGAACCCATGCGAATTAGCTGGACAAATTACTTCTATATGCATGTTTTTTATATATCAGATCTTCAGCTCGGACGTTACTCACTTGGTTGTGCAATTGGTCAATTATGCATTCCAGTTGCTCTTCGAAATAATGATCAACCCAAATGAAAAACTTACATTTCATTTCCTAGTACACAAGTCGGGTGACATGCATCAACAATTGTGTGTATCGTAAAAATATTATTAACATAATAACTATTTCATTGCAGATTACGTTTAATATTTAGAAATGAGGAAATTTCATTTGTGTACCCCTCGAATAGGGCACGACATGAATCACCGATCTGGATTCTTACACGTCCTCGAGGTCAACACCTGAATGGGGAGTTCACAATAGCATTCTATTGGGAGATCCCTATGACAAGTTGAACACTTAAACACACGATTCCGCGATCTCGAGAACGACGAACCATGTGAGGTGCTCATTTTCCTAGACAATTTTATGCGAGCAGGACTTCAGATTCAGAATGAAGCATAATACCTTCAATACAAATTTGACAAAACATGCTACACAGTTTTGCATCTCTCATTTTGGTTGAGCACCCCAATAATTAGGTATCAAACTCACACAACACATTTGCCTAAATTACTGTTATATTTCATTGTCGGAGTGAATAAACCAACAACACGCTCCCCCTCTACAAATCTCCTCTCAACAAATAAAATAATTAGATTGAAATAAACAAGACGATGCAAAATGCAAAGCACCATCTACAAACAAGTTGGTATGGACAGTAATTCATATAAAATTAAAACGGTTGAGCATTCCAAGTTTGAGTCCAAAGCACGAAGGTGTCTTAGGCAACCCCCAAAAAATTAAAAACCTAATCAAAAGAAACTAATGATATTTCAAATTAATCGACATAACTACTGTCGGAATCATGTATTGTGTGTGTCGGATCTTGCCTGTTATTATGTGCATCGGATCTCAATCAATTTAGGAATAATTAATTATTGATTTTAGTGGGCAGATCGCATTTCGGTCGATTTGCAGGGATGAGAAATTATGTTTACTCATTCGTGTGCAGAAAACACATAGTTGTTCCCACGAGGGTATATTTGCATTTTCACAATTTATCCTAGACAATCACTCGATACAAACGTTGTGACTTAATACCAACCATATCCCCAGCACAGATGCAATCCGGTACGACAAACAAAAGACTAGGTAATACGAACAGTGCTATCCCAGGGGATTGGACAAAATGGTCTTGTCCCACCCGGATTTGCAAACACACCCTTACAATATTCAAATTTGAAGTCAACATATGGCTCATCGTACTGTTTCTCAGCTCGCAAAGTCCTGACATGAAGTCATCTCCAATACATGGCCTATTCTTTATTGCAACTTTTGGACCTCATATCAAAGGGTTTTCATATGAGATTGGGCAAAATGCATTCAGACAAGAAGAAGCATCGGTGAATATGCCATATATCCAGGAGAATCTCTCATATCATGTAAAGCAAATGAACAAGCTACTTTCACAACTTGTGAAGTACAATGGATTTCTTATCTTCTTTAGGACATGAACCTACTTCAGAATAATCTATGCATCATATATACAGATAACAGATCCGCTTACTACATCGCTCAAAATGCATGTCATCATGAGAGAACAAAGCATGTTCAACTATATTGCCATTTTGTTATAGAAAAGATAGAAGAAGGCCTCATCAACTAGTTGTTATCCCTTCAGCTAAGCAAACCGCAAACATAATGACCAAACTCTTATATCCTAGCCTATTTCATTATTTTACACTCAAGTTAGGCATGATCAATGTTTTACACTCAAGTTGGACATGATCAATATACATGCTCTACTTGGGGGTGGGAACAATTAGGAAGGAAATAGTAGCTTGCATGCTTATTTACCATCGATTAATTCAGGGGGCCGTTTGGTTGAGCGGTTCACTAGAGTTGATAGTTTATTCACCCCCCAATCAGCTCATTTATATCGTTTGGTAATGGTTTATAACCCACTTCTGATAGCTGATTAGGTTTAAAAAGCACTGTTTCGAAAAAAAAATCCAATTCGTATTTTTTTATAATCAGCTGATAGCTGATTGGAGAAAAATTACTTTTTATCCTTTTCTTTTGCATATACATACATATATATATATATATATACACACACACACACACATACTATTTTAACACCCATAATTTGTCAAAGAGATGAATTTTTTTTGCCCCCCAATTTATGTAGTTTTTTTCACTTTGCCCCCTAAAGTATTTTTTGTTCCACTTTGTCCCCTGATGTACAATAATTTTCGACGTTACCCCCCAAACTTTATTTCCGATAGAATATTCCTTCTAGATTCCATCGATGGGCAGTTGTGGGGCAAAGTGAAAGAATCTTATAGTTTGGGGGTAAAGTGAAAAAAACCCTATAGTTTGAGGGGCAAATTAAAATAATATAAATATTAAATTTTTGTTTTAAAATTTTATATTTAAAAAAGATATATAATTTTTATCTTATACTCACACACACACAAAGTTGTCAATATAATTCCAATTTAAAAAAACCCATAAATTTCCAATTAATATTTATAATTTTCTAAATATAAATATTTCCAATACATCTTTTATATTATTAATTATTAAACACATGACTACATATTATATAAATTATTATGATACGAAAAATAAAATTATCATTAAATATTATTATTTGTATAAAAAGTGTGATCAAATACTATATTAATCATGAGTACATTAATTATTATATAAGATTATAATTATCGAATGATTAATATAATTAAAGTCTTATAATATCAAAAATTTAATTATATTAATCATTCGATAATTATAATCTTATATAATAATGTACTCATGATTAATATAGTAGTTAATCACACTTTTTATACAAATAATAATATTGAAAGATAATTTTATTTTTTGTATCATAATATTATAATGCATATACGAAATACACCTTTATTTTATTTTGTTCAATTATAATACATAATAATATATTATTATATTACTTAGCCTAATAATTTACATAATACTTAGTCATGTGTTTCATATTTAAAAATATAAAGATGTATTGACAATATTTATATTTAGAAAATTATAAATATTAATTGGAAATTTATGGGTTTTTTATTAATTGAAATTGTATTGACAACTTTGTGTGTGTGTGAGTATAAGATAAAAATCATATATCTTTTTCAAATATAAAATTATAAAATAAAATTTTAATATTTATATTATTTTAATTTGCCCCCAAACTATAAGTCTTTTTGCACTTTACCCCCCAAATTATAAGATTCTTTCACTTTGCCCCCCAACTGCCCGTCGATGGAATTTAGAAGGAATATTCCGTCGAAAATAAAGTTTTGGGGGTAACATCAAAAATTATTGTACATCAAGAGGCAAAGTGAAATAATAAATACTTCGGGGGGTAAAGTGAAAAAAATGCATACATTGGGGGGCAAAAAAAATTATCCCTTTATCAAAAGATAAATATAAAAAATATTTATGACCATGATTATAGAGTTTCTAAATCTAAAAATAAGAAAAATTTAAAAGATATCGTATTCTCAGCTCGTATCTTCTACAATTGGCTAGTTCCTATTTATTAATTATTATTTTTTATTGTTAAGTAATTTTTTATTTTAATATTTAAATTAAATTCTATAATAATTCTTATTTACATATTTAAATAAATTCAAAAGATGTCATATTCTAAACCCTTGTTATATTGTACTGGTGTCTATCTAATTAATATATATGAATTCTTATTATATAAATCTATATTCTTATATTTAAATTGAGTTCGTTAATATTTAATTACATACTTAGATAATTGCAAGTAACTCGTAATTTAATTATATTATATATTTTAATTCATATAATAAAAATATTTTAACTTTTATTCTAAATACAACATATCTAGATTATTAATAAATAAATAATTTTTTAATTAACATTTTCTTATAAGTAAATTGTCTTTCAATTAAAATAAGTAATTTAGATTTTTTTTCTAATTATATATGACTTCTTATATATTTATATTAGAGGAATAAAATAAAATATAATCAAAGGAAAATATTAAATTGGGCAAATATAAAAAAAAATAAAAATATTAAGTTAGGCAAATAAAAGAAAATATAATAAATTAGGTAGATATTATAATTCTTATAATTAGTAAGTCTCCAAATCTTCAAAATTCGTCAAATAAGCATTCGAATCACTAAAAATTACACGTCAACTCGAAACTTTCTAAGTAGACACGTAGGATATAAATCTTTTCGTTTAGTATATAGTGGGATATACTAACATATTATTTTATAGTTTTTCTAACTATTTTTTATATTTTTTTAAGGAAGTTTTTATTTATTATTCTAAATTTATAAAATATTATTTTTCATTACTAGTATTATTTTTATAGCTTTACATAAGCATCGTATTTAAACATAATGTTTTTTTTAATTATCGATATAATTATTTGGTATCATTATTTTTATATTTTTTTTTTAATTTTAAAATATTTTTCATGAAGTCTTTATTATTATTATTATTTTATTTTTTATGTATTTTTTTTTATATCTATCAATAATATTTATATTGGTAAATTAATCTTAAATCACTCTTCTGATCATCTCAGTCAAACACATCATGATCTTCGTGTATATATATATTCATCATTGTACACATTTTCCTTTCACGAAATAATAATGAAGTGCATATATACAGTTTTTCACCTTTTTCTTCATGTGTGCTCTAGATTTATCAACAAGGCTCTCTTGCGAGAAGTAAAACTAGGCAGCTTGATGAGTGTAAACCATTTTAATTGGATCGAAGGGATTTCAACCTAGACTAAGGGGGGTGTATTCACTTGAAATTTTTAGAGACATTTTAAAATTTGTTTCACTATAAGATTTGTATGAATTTTCTTTTACTTTTATTGATTTTATATATTTTTTGGGAGTTTATAAAAGTTTTGTGAAATCTCATGTTTAAGGATGGGATTTGGTAGTGGGATTTGATGTATATAATTAACTTAGAAGTTTAGGAAAGTCCAGTCAAATTACAAATCCAAAGAGTATTTGACTTTTTAAATACCTCATGACAATTTAAGATTTCAAAATATCTCCAATGAATACCTTGAGATTTTTATGGACATTTAATAATTCATTAGAAATCTCAATTAAATACCTCAAAACTTTTATAAGTTTTAAAATGTCTTAATTAAATACACCAGTATTTTAAAAAATTTAAAATATCTTTAAAAGTCCTAAATGAATACACCCCCCTAAACAAAAGAACCAAAGTCCTGAACCGTTGATTTAATTGAAATATAATTTGGTAATTTGTTATATTTTATGTGATTATTTTGGAGATGTTATTTAGGCAGGTCCACTCAGTTTCGGGTTACAAATTCTTTTCAATCATGTTTGGAATGTTCAACAACAAAGCATATCATATCACAATTAACTATCTTTTAGGGGTTTTAAATTGTGTTTCATTATAATTTTTTTTTTTTTCAAAATTTTGAGTATTCATAATTATGTAAATAGTAAAATAATTATTATTTGGTTTAGAATTCTAAATCATTTACTTTATACTGTAAATGTCAAATCCTATTTGAAAAGTGGATGATAATGTATTATTTATTGTGTATTGATATTATGTATGAAAAATGGATGATAATGTATTATTATATTATATTTAGTAGTATTTATTTATTTAAATGTAATTATAATGAGATAAAATAAATGAGTATAGGATTAGGTGTAAGATATTATTAATTATGTATTTAAAATTTAATTCGTAAAAATAAATTATAATTAAAATTTGAAATTTCAATAAATGTATTCAAAGCCTAGGCCAAACATTGTCTATATGCTTCGAATGAAAGAAGTTTAAATATACTACTTACTAGTTTAACACACGCATATTATGTGAGAAATGAAAAAAAGTAACATTTATTAAAAAAAATAATAATAATAACAATAGTGAAAATGGTACAAAAAAAAATTGTAACATTATTTTTTTATTTATAGGAATGTTATTCTTCATTGTAAATAATTTTTACACATAAATCGAAAATTATTTGTTCTAATTAGAGTAAGACTTGTTTGCAATAAAAAATTTCAAGTATTTTACTTGAGAGTCACGAAATTAGTTGTAAAGTATAGCAAAATACCGTAAACTTGACGGGAAGACCCGTGAAAAATTGAGTGTACAAAAATGTAAAACATACAACACTCGTGTGTCACGTGTGAATGTGATATAAAAAATTAAAATCAATAAGACACTAATAATTCTATTTAAAAAAATCATATATCCAACTTGTAGTATATGTAATATTATTTTGTTTCATTTTTATTTTTTTTTTGCTTAAGACACTAATTTATTTAGGTAGATATATAAAATGTGTATCAATGTATTATATTGAGATTAGATAAGGAGATTTATAATATATTTAATATTGATTTCCTTGGCGTAATATATATATATATATATATACACACACACACATATATATATATATATATATATATATATATATATATATTTATATATATATGTTTTTTTTTTGTTGGCGTAACAATAGTTTTTCATATATATTTTCAATGTTATTCTCAATACATTATATTATGATTAGATAAGAAATTTTAAGTTTATATTTTTTATATTTATTATCTCTTTTGTGATGATTTTATATAACTTGTATTTTTTAAAATAGAATATTTAAAATTCTAAAATAAAATTATTTAAACTTTTATTATATATAAAAATTAGCTCAACTTATATAGACTTTTTCTTAATTAAATATGATTTTTTTGTATTTTTATATTAGGATAATAAAAGTAAGATGATGAATAAATATGACTTATTATATTTTTAAATTAGGAGAATAAAAATAAGATATTGAATAGGCGAAATATGATAAAGAAAGTATTGAATTATGTAAAATATAATAAAAAGAAAATATTGAATTAGGCAAAAATAATAATAGGACAATATTAAATTAGGTAAAATATAGTAAAAAAAAATATTAAATAAAGTAGATATTAGGATCGGATGATATCGAAGTACCAATTTATTTTCAAAAACTAACGAAATATAAAAAACATACACATATAATAAGGTAACTTTGCATTGATATATGAGGTAGATGTATTCGTTCCTTCATAAATGAGTTAATTTATTGGTGAGAGTATGAGCTCCAATACAAAAGTATCAGACTTAGACAACGTAAAAAAAATTGTTTGTCGCAGTTAAAATGTGATTCAACCAAAATTCTACAAGCTATTTCGCTGGGTCTATTCTACTTATTAATTAATTGATTGTCTTAGCATATGTTCAAAAGTTAAATTGCCGAATTCTACTTATTAATTAATTGATTGTCTTAGCATATGTCTTAGCATATATTTTTATCGAATACTCTAATTAATTATACAAAATATTACATAATTTAACCAATAAATATACAACTACAAGTTTATTTCTATTATAAATAATATCAATAATCAACACCACCATCACTACTCCATTCCACTCTTGCCGGCCCACCCGTCGCCGCCGCCGGAGATTTTTACGTCGGCAATCGGCGGAAGATTTTCCGACGATTTTTTTTTTTGCCCAAATTTTTTTTTTGCTTTCTTTTTTGCCCAGTTTTTTTTTTGTACTTTTTTTTTTGCCCAACAAATATAAAGTAAGAAATATTTAGTAATAAATTTTCTTACTTTTTCATACATAAAGTATAAAATTTTTACTATAAAGTATGAATTTTTTTAAATATAAATTAAGAATGTCTTTTTTTCCCAAGGAAACAAAATAAGAAATTTCACTATAAAATATGGTTTTTTTTCTTAATTTTTTGAACATAAAATAACAAGTTTTCTTACTTTATAGGATATAAAGTAAGAAACATTCTTACATTTTCGAACATAAAGTTTGAAAATTTATTATAAAGTAATATATAGTTTTATTAAATAAGAAATACATAACAATTATTTGCTATTAAGTAAGAAATTTTTTTCGACGGATAAAAATGCACAATAAGTAAGTAATGCATAACATCATTGCACATCAAGAAATAAATTTTTGCAATCAAGTAAAATACTTTTTGTCATCGAGTATGAATTATTGGATATTAAATAAGAAATATGTGTACATATAAGTAAGAAATTCGAACATATATCAAGAAATATTTTCGGTGACCGGAAATATTTTTGTACATATAGTAAGAAATGTTTCCGTTGATCGAAATTATTTTTTGACACTAAGTAAGAAATGTTTGGACATATAGAAATAAAATGTCTAGGTTGGAAAAAAAAACTACACTAACTCCATGAACATATAGTAAGAAATTCAGAAATACAGTAGAAATTTTGGGTGGAAAAAAAAAACTCGCCGAAAAAATTCCGGCAGTCGAAAAATATTTTCCGATGAGTGGGAAGAAAAATCGAGGGCGGAAAATTTTTCCACCCGGCCGGCGGCAACAACCACCTACGGCCCCAATTCTTCTTATTATTCTTATTAATATTATTATTTATTTTTATTAGTTTTTTCATAGTAGGGTATTGTGGTTGTTCGTATCATAATTTTGGACTATTTGACAAAAAGTATGAATTATTTAACTTAAAAATTTTGAGGATTATTTGACAATTTCTCCTAAAAACAACTTTTATCTTTAAAAAAATAAAATATAATAACAACATTAAAACTTTATAATAATTTTTAAATAACTATTTAAAATCTGAATAAATCTTTATTTGATATTGGGATGTGATTTCGTCATCATGTGAAAAGAGCAAAGCCCATGGTTCAAGTCCTCACAAGGCAATAATGCATTCACAGCAGTTATTTTCAATTGATCCATGCAAACAAACATAGCATTTACTAAATTCAGTTCAAACAACGACATACATCACAGCAAATCAAAACACGCAACCTCAATACACAAATGGAATTACAGATTTCCTATCCGTAGGATAATCCTCTCCAAACTTCTCCAAGTACCACCTATGATTTTGCCCCGCCCGTGGCACCAAATTAGCACAGGTATACAAAAAGAACCCAAACCCAGCCCATGACCAAGTCATCAAAGCCCAGCCCAACCACTCCAGAATCTCACCCAAGTAATTCGGACAGCTAACCCACTCGAAAAGCCCACCCCTCGGTATCTTATACCCACCCCCACACTCTTTCAAGCCCATCAACAAATTGTCCGACCAGATGTTCACAGCCACGCCGCCGCCGAACACCACCGCGCCGGCAGCCAACCGCGACCAGAACCACCCGTCGCCGTCGAGATCGGCGTACTCCGACACCCACCTCGACTGCAAGTAAGCGTTCAGCAGATTAAATCCGAAGGCCATCATCGCGARGCTCACCGGAAAACCGGATTTGTTCTGGATCTCCCGGCCGGGGGTTTTGAGGAAGAGCCTGAGGGGGTAGACGAGCGTGCGGTGGAGGTAGTGGAGGASGAAGGGGGAGATGAGGACGAGCGCGCGGGCGTCGCGGCTGTTTTTGCCGTGGGGGAAGAGGAGGAGCGTGAGCCACACGGTGGGGCTCTCCATGAGGCACCAGGCGAGCGGCGGGGGGATGGTGGGGCCCCAACCGGGGCGGCGGTGCTTGCCGTAAGGGGCGGAGAGGAAGAGGAGGGATATGAGGGTGGGGGGCGTGATTAGGAATAGGGTGAGGAGGCTGTAGTAGTAAAAGTCGTCGTCGGAAAACATTGGATTGTTTTTAGTTGTTCAGTGGTTTTGTTGGTATCTATTGAGATGTAATTTTGTTAGGCCTTTTTTTCAACTCAGCTAACTTTTTAGAAGTAGTGAAATGTGTATAATTGTGATTAGGCATACACATTCTCCTAATAATAGTATATTTTTATTTTTATTGAGATTATGAACAAAATAATTAATATGATTGAAATTTTAAAATTTACCTATATTTTTTATTTATACCAATCTTTTTAACACCATGAACGAATATGAGTGTGTTATAAAATAAGTATGGAAAGTATGATATAATTTGGAAAAAACTATATTTTTTGGATAGTGTAAGTGATCAGATATAAAATAAATAATTTAAGCAAGCGGCCCTTTCGCGACTTAAATAGTCGGTGCACTTTGTGGCTCACAACGACTCAAACCTCCTTTGCCCCCAGCTTAAGAATCCAAGTGTTGTCGTGATACTTTGGTGGAAGTGATTCGCGTCGCATATGGATAGTAAGAAGGAAGAAGTAGTATCCCAAGGTCGAAAATATTCATTACTATACTGAAAGCCCAATCCTCTCGACTTCGGGCAATATTTGATGGTCCGCCAATTCCATACATCTCGTTATTAAATTCATCATGAGATTAACCATGTATGTAAGAGTATGATTGGTAAATCATCTTATATGAGACTATTTTTACAATTTGACTTACGACAAAAGTCAAATAGGTCTCTAAGAAAGAGAGTCTAAGGTCGGGTCATAATGTGTGAAACAAAATCCATGATATGAAAACAAAAAATAAGAATCAAAAAGAAAAAGATATCGTAATGTAAGTCTATAATTACTTGCATCGTAGGATTTCAACTGATCGATAAATTTCCCCTACGATGCGCGAGAGTGTAAAAGTTCAGATCGTCGCTAGTTGGGCAAATGTTGATTTGACAAGATAGTTTAGATGAATCCTCAATGCAGGAATTAGATACTTTCGACAAGTTAAGATGAAAGAGAGGAAACAAAACAGAGATAGGTCGATATTTTTTTTAGTATTAGGTAGATGACAAAATATGAATGAGATCCATCTACCTAATGCTCAATGTTTTTTTTTTTGCTTATTAGTTTTTATTTTCATGTTTTAATACAGATTATAAATTATTAATGTATTAATAGGTTGGATTTCTCGAATTGAAACCCAAACTCGAATTTGGGATTAGGCTCGCACATTGAATATCCGAACCATGGTAAATTTCCGGCCCTACACACCATAACGCAAAAATATAAATATGCAGAAATAGAAGGGCAAATGCATAAATTACTATAAATTTAAGTCTGGTTTTAACTTTTAAAGAGAATAAAAAAGAAAAAAGAGGAGAGTCAGAGACGAAGAAAATTAGGAAAAAAAGATTGACGAGTCTCTCTGTAACTTCATTTCTGCTCCAAACTGTTTTCTATTCTCTCAGATCTCCAAAACCTCTCACTGGGGCTTTGACTAGATTCAATTCTTGCCCCTTTTTCCTTAATTGTTAATTTCCGCGTTCAGTCAAGCGAAACCTTGGGGTTTTTGCGCCTAATTCATGAAAACTTGGAGCTTCCTGTTTCTTAGTTTTCTTGTTTTCACGTTATCGTGTTTGAGTTTCGATTATGGCGTCTCTCAATCGGAGGAGGCGAAAAAGAACAAGTTTCGAGAGCGTGAGGCCACTGATGATGCCCTAGGTTACCCCAATTTGTGAGTTTCTTATTTTTATTTATGTAGATTAACATCTTGTATTGCAATGCTGATTGGATTAGTAAATTATTTAGTTTTTCGTGGTTTCTTCTTAATCAGGTTACTATTAGTTGAACTGTATTTTTTTATTAATTAATCGTAGTATAATCAGTTGATGATGATGGAACTGTGCCATAAAATTCTTAATTTATGATGGTTGTAATTTCAGTTTATGTGTTACTGTTATTTCCACATGCTCTTATTTATTTATTTTATGTTAAGTCATGCATTTTGTGTCTTAGTGATGAAGATGATTTGTTGAATACACAATGCCCTCGGCATTTGGAACTGAGATGGCAGGCCGAAGTGAGTTCTAGCATATATGCGTCGCCTTTGATTGCCGATATCAACAGGTTGGTTTAATTTTAGATGCTCAAAAAGATTATCTTTTTAACATGATATCTATTTTCCGTATATTGGGGTGTTGGCCAGATTCATTAGCGTGGCACTCTTTCATATAAAAGTTTGCTCGTTATTTAAGTTTTTGCCTATTTTTTCTTTAAATTGATTTTGGGATCTTGACATGTTTTCTTATGTATAACATTATAGCGATGGAAAGCTCGAAATAGTGGTCCCTTCTTTTGTGCATTACTTGGAAGTTCTAGAAGGTTCTGATGGGGATAAATTGCCAGGTATCGACAAGAGCTTGCAGTGATTATGCATGAAAAACAGATTTTATTTCTGCTTCTCCCAAATTACCTTTTAATCGTTTATGCCTTTAAATTTTATATATCCCACTATAAACCATTGAGCACAATATAATATATAAAGCTTTCATAGTGTTAAATATCTGTGATTGTATATTTATCAGGATGGCCAGCTTTTCATCAGTCAACGGTTCATTCTAGTCCTCTTCTATATGATATTGATAAGGATGGCGTTAGAGAAATTGCTTTAGCCACTTACAACGGTGAAGTGCTCTTTTTCAGGTATACACTCACTAAACTATTCATTTGCCGTGGGATTATAATTAATTACTGATTGTTATATTCCCCCCCCCCCCCTCTCGTGAAAAATAGGTCTTCAGGCTATACTATGTCAGAGAAACTGGAGATCCCAAGGTTAAAAGTTAAAAAGGATTGGCACGTGGGTTTGCATCCTGATCCTGTTGATCGTTCCCACCCAGATGTCCATGATGATGAATTGATTCAAGAGGCTTTTGTGGACTCATTATCTCGTAAGTTGTTTTCTTTTGCGTACTAAATGTTAAGTAATTGGATTTTTTTAATGATTCTGTGTTTGGAGAGATTCGACTGCTATACCATACTACATTCCGTTAGGCAGAGCCCAAATGTTAGTTTTTCAGTTTTTCCTTTTTAGTATTTTAGGGTTCTTTTTTTAGTAGTTTTTCTTAGGTTTTTCCAGTTTTTTAGGATTTTTTTTAAAATTATTTTTTAGGGGTTTTTAGCCCCCCCCGCCCTCTTAGGGTGCCCTTTTCTTTAGTGTTTTTACTTGGTTTATTTTTTTAGGGTTTTCTATATTTTTACTTTTAAGATTTAGTTTTAGGGTCCTGCCTAATGTGTAGGGTGTCGCGTCAATTCATAAATGTTTCTTTTACAATCTATTTGGAATACTACTAATTTTTTAAGAATAATTGTAACTCTAAACGTGTCTCAAATCTTTAAAATATTTCTCAGATCACAATGAAAGCAAATTAGCAGCAGCAAATACTACAAACTCCCCAGCTGGCCACAATGAAACGTCAAATCCTGTTCCAGAACACGACACATTGAATCTCACAACATCTGCTGATATTCAACACAACAATCATCTGAACGCGTCTCAGGAAGAGACCCAAGGAATAAAGAACTATACTCAACCAGATGCAGCCATTAAGATGCCACTAAGTATGAACGATTCGTCTCCTGAGAAAGTTAGCGAAGGGGAAAGTGGGAATACTGCAAGAAGAAAGCTTCTAGAAGATGATAAAGACTCGAAGGGCAATGACGATGTCCACGCGGCAACAGTGGAAAACAACGGCGGCCTGGAAGCGGAGGCTGACTCATCGTTCGAGTTGTTCAGGGATAGCGATGAGCTGGCGGATGAGTATAACTATGATTATGATGATTATGTTGATGAGTCCATGTGGGGAGACGAGGAATGGACTGAAGCACAACATGAGAAATTGGAAGATTATGTTCATATAGATGCACATGTCTTGTGCACTCCGGTAAGTATAGATATGTACAAAGCTTTTATTGTTGGTTTCTGGTTATTAATCTGAATTACAAAATTAATTCTTGCCTTTAATTCTCTTCAGGTAATAGCAGACATAGATAATGACGGTGTCGCCGAGATGATTGTTGCTGTTTCTTACTTCTTTGATCGCGAGTAAGTTTATTCTAGCAATTAATCTCAATTAAAACTAGATCTTAAACTTTTTTTTTAAATAAAAAATAATCGAAAACCCTTGTAAAACTAAACAAACTGTTAGGTGGTTTGACACAAATTTTTGTCTGAGAAGATATTCTGGCTCCTTTAGCTATGCGTATTTCCCTTTCCAGTGGGCCTGCAGATATTTTAGTTGATCAGTTTGTAGTTTGGCAGGTATTACGACAATCCAGAGCATTTGAAGGAACTTGGTGGTATTGATATTGGAAAATACGTCGCTGGTGGTATTGTTGTTTTCAACCTCAACACAAAGGAAGTTAAATGGAGTGTTCAACTGGATCTGAGTACAGATAGTTCGAATTTCCGTGCTTATATATACTCTTCTCCTACGGTTGCTGATTTGGACGGTGATGGGAATTTGGACATTCTGGTTGGCACTTCTTTTGGCTTGTTTTATGTACTGGACCACAAGGGTGCGTGTTCTTCTCCAAAATGTGTTTTCCGTTGATTGTTTGTGCTTCTAATTTTGAGTTCTTTCTCTTCTGCTTTTTATCCAAGAAAATTTATTGGAAGTAATTTGTTTATATATTTATTTATTCTTTTGTGGTTATTCAGGCAAAGTTAGAGAAAAATTTCCCCTCGAGATGGCTGAAATCCAAGGAGCAGTAGTGGCAGCTGATATCAATGATGATGGGAAAATCGAATTAGTGACTACCGATGCCCACGGTAATGTTGCTGCTTGGACTTCACAAGGAAAAGAAATCTGGGAAGTACATTTAAAGAGCCTCGTTCCTCAGGTAATAAATAATACGCACTATAATATCACTCTCTTAAATAGGGTTGGACCCAGGCTGTATATGTCTATACAGTGTTAGTAATTTACTTTTTTACCCCCCAGGGTCCGAGCATCGGAGACGTGGATGGGGATGGTCACACTGATATTGTTGTTCCAACGGTTTCCGGAAACATATACGTTCTTAGTGGGAAGGATGGATCGTTTGTACGGCCATATCCTTATAGAACGCACGGTAGAGTTATGAATCAAGTTCTTCTAGTTGACTTGAAAAAACGTGGGGAGAAGCAGAAGGGACTCACCATTGTTACGACCTCGTTCGATGGGTATTTATACCTCATAGATGGGCCCACTTCCTGCGCTGATGTTGTGGATATTGGAGAAACATCGTAAGATAATTCGAAATCCTTTTTAGGGATAATTACAAAAACTACCCCCTGAGGTTTAACATAATTACAAACTCTTTTCAAAAAGAAGCTTTCTTTCAAAGTTTCAAATAACACCCGACATTTATCTGTCTTACAAACCCTAAGATTTTATTTTTTTTGTAAGTGGGTTTCTTTTTAATTAGACTAAACCTCAGAGGTAGTTTTGTAATCAACCCATCCTTTTAACAATTAGTCATTCTGTTCAAAAAAATTGTTATCTTGTTCAATGGCAGATATAGCATGGTCTTGGCTGACAATGTGGACGGTGGGGATGATCTTGATCTTGTAGTGACCACCATGAACGGCAACGTCTTTTGTTTCTCTACTCCTTCGCCGCATCATCCTCTGAAGGAAAGCTATTTTTTTTTCAGAACAATTTTCATTTGTTTACATTTATTTGGTACATATTTTCGTTTTTCTTCTTACAAATCTTGTAAATACAGGCTTGGAGGACACCGAATCAAGGGAGAAATAATGCAGCACACCGGATGAATCGCCAAGGGATTTATGTTACTCCGTCGTCACGTGGTTTCCGAGATGAAGAAGGGAAGAATTTTTGGGTTGAGGTGGAGATTGTTGACAGATACAGGTTCCCGTCTGGCTCCCAAGCACCTTATAATGTCACGGTATGTAACTTATTTTGCAATTAAAAGTTTCAGTTTAATTATTTTAAAGAAAAAAGACAGCTACAGAGCTACTTTTCATAATTATAAAACTAACAAACAAACAAAAAAGAAACATTTCAAAAAACCCTTATATCTGTTATCATTAGCCCTTAATCTTAACACTGATTTAAACCTCCGGTTTTTTTTTTTTTTATTTTGTAATTTCTAAAGTTGCATTTTTTTAAAAAACCTGTAATTAGGTCGAACCTCAAGAGTACTTTTTGTAACCATCCCTTGTTTTTTATTTTGCAAATCACATCCTCAAGAGAGTGTTGTTTTTGTTAAGTATAAACATGAAGGGGGCTTTTATTTTAATATATATTTATTATACTATTTTCAATTTTTCTTGAGTTTGTTATTCATGAACCATAGGTGAGTTTGTTGGTACCCGGTAATTACCAAGGAGAGAGAACTGTCAAGCAAACCCAATTGTTTGATCGTCCCGGGACCCATCGGATTAAGCTTCCAACCGTAAGCGTAAGAACGGCCGGGACCGTATTGGTCGAGATGGTCGACAAGAACGGAATCTATTTCTCTGATGATTTCTCGCTCACTTTCCATATGTATTACTATAAACTGTTGAAATGGCTTCTCGTCCTTCCGATGCTTGGGATGTTTGGTATTCTCGTCATCTTGCGGCCCCACGAAGGCATGCCACTGCCGTCGTTTTCGCGCAACACCGATTTGTGATTCGTGAAGCTGATAAGTGATTTTTTTTCGTTTTCTGACAAATACATGTTTGGCTTTCGAAATGTGGATGAAAGTGAATGGACTGGAGAAAAAAGTTTGTCGTGGTTTTGAAGAGGGGGGCTTTAAATTATGTAGTTATATTTGTTGCGAAGCTAATTTGTCATGTGACAAACTTGGGATTTGAGTTGAAAAGGAAATAGAAGCCGGGTTTATGACACCTACTACTATACACTTGTTCTGTTTAAAAAGCAATTGAACAAGTTAAATCTGATGTATGGTGGTAGCACAACAAATTTCGATTTTGTGGAGTATAATCTCTTTTCATCTTGATTCTGATGTTAGAATTCGTATTGTCCGAGTTCCAAAGAATAAAATGGCAAGAAAATAGAAAAGAAAAAAAGTAACGGGGATAGTAGGAGAGGCAATTATTAGGTGGACTTGGGTGCACCTTGCTAGATGCACCATGTTTAGGTGATGATATATGATAGTTATACGTGATGATATATGACAGTTATATGTAATGATATATGGTAGTTATACGTGATAATATGTGTCAAAAATTATGAGTTTAAGGTTTAATTTTCCATTTTAGGGTTTAGTTTTACATTTTAAGGTTTATTTTTTCATTTTTAGGGTTTAATATTTTATTTTAAGGTTTAATTTTTTATTTTTTTTATTTGAATTTTCATTTTAGGGTCCCGGCAAAAATCTATCATTCTGCCAGTTATATGTGATGACATGTGTTAGTTATATGTGATGATATGTGTGATATATGATAGAAATTTAGAATAGAAATTTAGAATTTAGAGTTTAATATTCAATTTCAGTTTTTAGTTTTTCATTTTAGGGATTAATTTTTTATTTTTAGAGTTTAATTTTTTGTTTTAGGTTTATTTTTTTAATTTTAGAATTTTAAATCTTAAATTTAGAATCTCAATTACTTGTGATGATATGTATCAGTTATTTAATTTTTTATTTTTAGAGTTTAATTTTTTGTTTTAGGTTTATTTTTTTAATTTTAGGATTTTAAATTTTAAATTTAGAATTTCAATTACTTGTGATGATATATATCACTTATATGTGGTGATATGTACCAGTTATATGCAATGATAAGTTAAATTACAGGGTGCACCTTACAAAGTGCACCTGGTTCCATGGTATACTCTCTCGGTAGGAGAAGCTGATATTAGGTTTTCTTTCTTTCTTATTTTATTTATTTATCTGTTTTTTATCGTCTTTTTAACACTTTCCTCACTTGCTACTGATACCATTTTATTAGCTGAAAAAGATTGGATGAGTTCTTGAAATTAACTGCATGAACTCTAAAGAAGTAAACCATTTTATTAGCTGAAAAAGATTGGATGAGTTCTTGAAATTAACTGCATGAACTCTAAAGAAGTAAAATCAAGACGATCATCATTTATTATTACCAGAACTAAGCTCTCATCATCCAAACTGTTACATCAAATTAATCAACGGAAAGTTGAAAACACACATGTATCATCTGCAATTAGAAAGTCCACTTAAACTCAGAAAAACTAATAATTTACTCCAGTTATTCATATGGTAGTTAATCTCAAAATAAAAATCACAAATTATATGAGAATATAAAGCAGTCACAACCCAACATCACAAATTAAGAACATTATCTGCAGAGCAAACTGCATTATTACCTCAATCTTGGAATACAATCAATTGGCAAGAAAACGGGAAGTCGACCAAATTCCTATAATTGACAGGTAACTATAGCTGTGTGTGCGCGCGGGCACGCGCTAACACTCGCTACTTGAAGCTATGACATTCAAACATAATAACAAGGTCGAAACAAGATTATTATAAACCCAACGGTATGATCACAATAACATGTCGATTTTCTATTTCCAAAATTCAATCGCGGCGCAAATTTTGAGAGTGATCGCTACAAGTCAACCAAATGCTAATACATAACCAAATAGATTCATAAATTTAACCCAAAAACGCCTCAACTAGAAATCCTTTCGACACATATATTCTACTATAAATCAAACAAAACAAAAGGCATTCCACACAAGAAAAACAAGAAACATTACTAAAATTCAGATAGTCACAGGTTTATTTATACAACAAATGTCTTTAGGCAAATTCGAAAAATCATTTAAAAAAAACAAAACAGAATCACAACACAAGCAATACTAGTATGCTTGCAATACAGGTCTCTTACCAAGCCTCTTGATTTCTCTATCCATCTGACCAGTGAGCATTAAACCAAACATCTTGTAATCACACAGTAGAGACCAAAAGGGGTGCCCAAAAGTAGCAGGTACATTGCCTTCAACGAAGAAATGGCTATACCAAGCCAATCCATACCCAATTAAAGGCACAAATATTAAAAACCACCAATTGAAGAGCACTGAGTATACCAAGCATAGCATACTGCAAAGTGTCCCAATAAAGTGCCAGCGCCTTGTTGCTGGTTTTGAGTGCTGGCTCATGTAAAAAGGCCAAAATTCCTCCATGCTCCTGAAATTCATGATTCTTTAAAAGCAGATTTGAAGTGAGCCCAGATCGGAATTATGGTCGAAATTGAATCTTGGTTTGAGAATTGACAATTCAAGAAAAAACCCCAAATCAGAAAAATCTGAAGTGAACACAGATTGGAATATTGGTCAAAATTGAATCTTGGTTTGAAATTGGAAAATTCAAGAGAGAATCCAAACCAGAGAATCTAAATTTAACCCAGATTGGAATATTGGTCAAAATTGAATCTTGGCTGGAAAGTTGAGCGTTCAAAAAAATCCCAAATCGAAAAATCTTGAATTTCGAGTTCTTGAAAACTCCGACCAGAAAGAGCCCAAGATCGATATTGGGGGTTGCTAAGTTCTTTCGAATAAACAGATCCAATATCGAATATGCAGGGTTTTACTTTCTCAAACCAGTTCAGATCGCTAAATATTGAAATTCTGTAAAAGAAAAAAGGAAAATGTTTGGATAAAAGAAAACTTAGTATGAATCTATTTAACTTGATTGGGATTTTACGGTATACGGAATAAGTAAGAAATTTTAAACTCAGTAACTGGAAGAAAGAAAAAAATTGAGGGTTACTCTAGTGATAATTTTTTATCAGTGTTATGTAGTACTACGCCATATATAAATTTTGGTATGTGTGATAAGGAGGAGTTTGAAGAAAAGCAATCATTGGGTACGTTTTACGAAAATTAAAAAAGATAATTATTTTTATAATTATAAATATTAAATAAAATAATATTATTTTGTTTAAAATAATTAAAAATATAAAATAATAATATTATTTTATTTAAAATAATAATTATAGAGGTAAAAATAGTAAAATCACTTTTTAATTCTAATTTGAAAAGTAAAACTTAACAATAATCATTTTTTAATATGTAAAGTATATAATAAGATAAAACAAAATTTCAAAATGCGATATGGAGGGGAGTAGTTGTTATTTGTTCTTTTGTCTTTTGTCCCATTTATTTCGGGTCTACGGTCAATTATCAGAAACACTGTACATTGTTGGTAACTTTCTGCTTCCCAGAATTAAACAAGAAAAATGAATTTGTTCTGGAATATTCCTGTGTCTTTGCCTTGTGTTTTAAATAGGTTCAATTTCTTCTCTAATAATATATTTATAAATTCGAGCCACGTTATTCACAAAATTCCAACTTTTATATTTATTATATATGTTGAATTTATAACAATCCATATACTCCTTTGAAAATAGTTATGAATTGAGCTTGATTTGACTTCTCCAAGACTCAAAGCAGGTAGACCATTAAAGGAATTTGACAAAAATGGTGACAACCAATCCAGAAATTTTTAGTTTTTCAATTATGAAACAAATATTCCTAGCATTTTGTGTTATGTTTTTAAATCAAGAATTACCTGATCAATTAGATTGTATAAACTAATAATATATTTATTAGTGTTTTTTTTTTTTTTTGGTTTTTAAAGAATCAAGAACACAAAATATCTCAATCGGAACCTAAAACTAAGTATTTATTCAAATAACGACATTTAGCAAAGATAAAATACGTACAACGATTTAACATAAAAGACATTTCTTGAATAATTTTATGTAAATTACTACACAGTGGATTACACAAAATTGGAAGGGGGGGAAAATAACAAAAAGAAGAAAATATAATAAAGTATATGTATCTACTTTTCCTATTTGACTACTCTGTGTCTGATCATTTTCACCACGTGAAATGTGATTTGTTCCATCTAAAAGACTCTTTCTCCAGTAGCATAGAGATTCCAAAAGATGGTTGTGGAAAAATAAAGACATGCTGTGAGTGTTAAAAATGCTTGGAATGATCCTAGCCATTGCACAAAGAAACCTGTTCCAATTGTACTAATTATTGCTGCTAGTGTTCCAGCTYAATTTGAAATCCCTACAACAMTAAAAAATTGTCATTAGCAAAGAATATAATCAAAAGGTATGACTGAATATCTGAGAAGAAATTAAGACTACATACCGTGAAGAAATCCTGCATATTGTGGCGCAATATCCTGACGAAAACGACCAAAGAACAAAATTAATTTGAATTTAAATAAATTTTTTGGGTGAATTACAAAAAATAAAAGAAAAACAAAAATCAGCTATCTGTTAAATTTACAAATTCCACCTTCCTATTCCTCAAGAGGGTACTTGTAATTTTGAAAGATAATTGAGTTTTCTTTTTGTTTGTTCTGTTTTTAAGAAACATAACGAAGCAGAAACTTACGTGCATATTAAGCAAAAATCCCGCTTGACTGAAAGAGCTCAAACTCAGGGCTATAGTTAAAAATACGGATGCAACCATTGGCGTCCTTACATAATTCAAGCAGAGCAATGCAACTCCGGGCCCAATGAACCCAATGGACTGTCATAACCAGGTCAACTTTTAATTCAGGCAAAATTTTGATTTTTTGGGGGGTTAATAAAATTTGATAATTTTTAGTACATTCAGATTTAGGAACATTACCTGCATTATTTTCCTTGCTGATGTGATTGAATAATCCGATTTGATCAAATAATCTGATACCGACCCGGCAATGTAGCCCGAGATTGCCATTGTTCCCCATGGAACTGCACTGAACCAAGCAGCTTGCTGCAAGTTCACATCAAACACCTAACACAAACAGTAGTAAATAAGTTAGCAACACTAGTTTTCAAAAATAAATAATAATAAAATTAAATAAAATCTAGTGATGTGTATGACAATGTTTTATAAAATAAAATGAAGTGTAATGAAAAAACTCACTGTTTTAAAATAAACAGGCATCCACGATAGAAGAACGAAATACCCCTGCATTAAGAAACATATTACAAATTTATTATACTACTCAAAACCGGAAATTTTGTAAGAAAAAAAAAAGGGAAAAAGAAAAATACTGACCCAGTTATTTGTGAAATTAGCGAAGATTATAGCCCAACATGGCAATTTCGATAATAGGAGTCTCAGAGGTGGAAATTTGCCCTTGACCGCGTAAGACTCGGATTTACCAGCTTGGATTAACCGCAATTCGGATTTAGTAATAGAATTGCTGTCTTGGGGGTCATTAGTGACCCAACGTGTCCAGGTAATTAACCAGAGAAGCCCGAGAGAGGTAAAGAGGATAAAAGGGCCAGAAAGGCCAATCGTTGACATCATCAGGGGAGTTAAAACCAATCCCACCACATTTCCGAGCTGAAATCCACCCATCGATATTCCGACGGCTGTTGCTCTCTCATTCGTCGGAAACCATCTAAAATAAGATGCAAGAATCAGAAGTTGACATTGTTTGCAAAGAGTTGATAAGTAAAAACGCGGGGTTTCGTTGGCCAAGTTATAATAGTCAAACATCAGAAACCAAAGCATTCGTTTAGATTCTAACACTAAGAACTAACTTTTTTTCCAACCAAAAGCTGACAATCACTTTTATTTTACCTTGATAAAAGGTTGTTCATTGAAGGTAGAGCTACACCTTCGGCAAACCCAAAGAAAGCCCGGACGGCGAAGAGGCTAGTTGCCGAGTGATTTGCCGCCAATGGAGTGAGAAGAGTTGCCAGAGACCATAAAGTCGCGCCCCACGCAATGACCCTTTTTCCTCCGTATTTGTCCACTAAGGCTCCTCCAATAACTGAGGAACACATATATCCCCATAGAAAGGATGACTACGCATGAAGCAATAACAACATTTTATCAGCGAAAGTACCTTTTTTTTTTTCTTTTTTAAATCTAATGTTGATGAAAAAATACATGTATGTAAATTATTGCCTCTAAATTTACACCATTTCAATTTATTTAAAAATCAAATGAAACATAGGAAGAAAGATGCATAAATTGTGATTATACATTGTAATTGACTTAATAGTACATTGTATTAAAATTATGATCACACATTATTACCTTCTTTTTTTTTTTTCCAACTTACTTTTAATGCTTCCTTTTTTATTATCCTGACTAGCATAAGGTTATTAAAATCCTATGACAAAGTAGCAAACTCTCAACAGAAGGACTTTTTTAGAGTCCTATGAAAATTATATGCTACCTCTAAGCACCACGCATTTCACACCCACGCCCACATGGGTGTGTGCTCAATTGTGTGGTGGGTGAGGGCACTACCCCTTGAGTAGGGTCAAATTTAAGGAATTTGGTAAATTATATTGTTATTCACAATTGGCGGCTATAATGTACAAACTACCACCAAAAATCACTTCTCAACCACCACCAAATTGCATTCCCATCAGAAACACAACCACCAACACCAACCCTAAATCTAAACCAAATAATAATAATAATAATAATAATAATATTTTTTTCATATTCAATAAAAGAAGCTTAATTGCAAAATTGGTCACATAATTTTGAATTTTTGCAATTTTGGTCCTATAAGTTCCAAGTTGATGCAATTTTGGTTACAAATGACTGCTTCGATATTTCATTTATTATCAAAATGCCCCAATACCAAATATTAAAAAAATGCCTATGAAAGTTATAGGACCCAAAATGCTATTCAAACTTCAAAGACCAAAATCAATCGGAAGTCCCGGCTCGTTTGGACTATGATTTGTTAGAATTCTGTATTCAGAACCTTGAGAATGTAAATGTCAAATCATGTCAAAAAAGTTCATAAAAATATATTTTTATATTGTATTTGATATCAAATCATTTTCTAAAGTATGGATAATGTATTTTTAGAAGTTAGTCAAGTATTAAAAATTGAAGTTCTATAAATTCAGAATATAAAATACTGATATTGGGAGTCCAAAAACAAAAAGTCCTGAAACTGTCAGCCCCAAAAGTTACGGGCTAAAATTGCAACTGGACCAAAGTAAACCTAATTAATTTGTTTTTGCCAAAAAAAAAAAAAAAAAGAAAAGAAAAAACCTGGACAATTCCCAAGAAAGAGCTGCTCCAGCCAAGTTTGGCAGCAAGAGGAACAATGGCAACAGACATAACCACTCTATCTGCATTGCACAGGCACATCACCGCCGCCACCAGCGCCACCACCTTGAACCTCTCCGCCGCCATGAATCCGCCTTCTCTCCTCCCCACGAACAACCCCCTCTCCACCCCCTCCGCCGCGCACCTCACCGCACAACCACCACTCCTCTTCTCATTCTCCGCCGCGATCCCTCTCGTTGCATGCAGATCTCGCGATCTAGTTTCTTCATTGGAAAAACAACTCAGCCCTTTCGATTTAACCCGGGCCTCGGAAAACGAATTAGGTATTCCAAAACTAACGCGGCCCAAATGGGAAATGGGCCGGCGTGAAGGTTTAGGAATATTGTTAACGGAGCGTGGCTTTAGCTTAAATGGCGTGGCGCTGGCCATTGGAGAGAGAGAGAGCGCGCTGGAATGTGTATAGGTAGATTTATTTATATAAAATAAAATAAGGCATCTCTAATACGCAATAGTAATAATTAATAAATTTGGTGAAATTAAATTATCACTAGATTATTTATATTTGTATAATTGTTTAATTATTTATTCATTATTACTACCAATTCTACTAAATAAAATTCTATATGGTTTTAATATTAGTTTAAAACTTAGCTGTCAATGTTAATGATGTATTATAGATTTGAATATGGTGCAAGTTATATTTGTTTATTGCCATTAATTAGTTATCATTTGTTGACCCTTGTGGTTATTTCAAATAACGAACATTGTCAATTAATTATTATTAATGTTATTGTAAAATAATATGGCTACATTCAAAGTTTCAAATAAATAGAACTATATTATGGATTAAACCATATATACAATAGGATACATATACATGAAATTAAAATTTGGAGTAGAATAATTCGTGGGGCAAAATTGTACCTAATACGTGTTTGGTATAAATGAATAGTATACACTAATTTGATGTAACACTATTCAAGACGTGAGTGTAATGTTTGGTGTTGAATTGGAGAGAAATTTATATCAAAATTGATGTTTTCGTGTAGGAAACGATATTGAATTGGCAATGGTCCGAGTTTTTTTTTAGTAGAAAAGATATAATATTGGCAAAAAATGGTAATGGCGTGTAATGGCGCTGTTTTTATTCAATGAAGCATTAAGCTGCATGATGCTTAGCTGTAGAAAATGGAGTTAGTTGGCGAGGAATGATGACATAGTAGAATATCAGTTAATTGTCCACGAATGCTAGGCAAAGCTAAAAAAGGAAAGTTGGTAAGAAAAAAGCGATGGCGTAGTTGGTGAGCGGAGGATGCTTCAACAACCAGACCCTTTCACCATTGTTATGAAAATAGGACTGCAAAATTTAAAATTTTGGTATTCATTATCTCGGGTACTTAAAATTATGAGTAAAAATTCTTGTTTATTGTATAATTTATAGGAAAAATTCTCATATACTATTAAAACATAAAAGACAATTCTCATATAGTCCAATGACTTTTTTTATTCTCATATAAGCCAAAAACTTCCCATTTAATCAATAAATACATTTAAATTGTCAAAACTAACCCTACACCTTTAAAAAACTCTTATATACTAACCCTACACCAATCAGAAACCCCACAACCCAATCTCCGACCCCTCAGCCCCGTTTAACCTTTTTCCTTCCTCTCTGAAATTGGAAATTGGCGATCGGGAATTGAAGAATCGAGAATTGGTCGCAGCACCGGCAACTCGACGACGGTGGCGACGGAAATCGAGTGGCGCGGTGATGGCTTCTTCGAGGTGGGCAGAGGTTCAGCCGCGAACCGACGTGGCTGAGAAAGGTGGTGATGGTAGATCGGCGATTCTTTGTCGGCGACCGAAATAAGAACGGGCCCCTTCATTTTCCGGCGAGCGGCGGCAGCGATTCAACGCGTGAAGCCGTTGGGTTTGCTCAGGCGATTCAACGCGTGAAGCCGCATCACCGGCAACTCGACGGCGGTGGCGACGGAAATCGAGTGGCGCGGTGATGGCTTCTTCGAGGTGGGCAGAGGTTCAGTCGCGAACCGACGTGGCTGAGAAAGGTGGTGATGGCAGATCGGCGATTCTTTGTCGGCGGCCGAAATAAGACGGGCCCCTTCATTTTCCGGCAGATCGGCGATTCTTTGTCGGGCCCCTTCATTTTTCGGCTAGCGGCGGCAGCGATTCAACGCGTGAAGCCGCTGGGTTTGCTCAGGCGATTCTTTGTTGGCGGCCGAAATAAGAACGGCGGTTGGTGGTGGCTGAAACTTCCAAGTTCTACCCTCTATGCCGCTAAACATGACATTGCCAAAGCACTGATCATTGGTAACCGGAGCTTGATGAGCAATCTTTAAACATGTCTGAAGATGATGGTCTGGCCTTGATGAGGTTTGGAGGAGATGCGTTAGGGTGGTCGGTGCAGGGCCAATGGATGAGGGGAAAACGACTGTGTTTTTGTAGTCTTTGATGATATAATGTGCTATCTGTTGAGGTTGTGTTGAGATTGACCTCACAACTGTTTTCACTTCCATTGCTCCAATTATAACCCCCATTGGTAGTTTAGATAAGTAGTTTTGTATAAGTAGTTTGGATAATTACAAACTACTCTGCTGTTTTATAATTACGAACTGTTAAGTAGTTTGGAATTCTATGTTATGTATTCTGGATTTTGAATTAGTAGTTTGGAATATGTAGTTTAGATTTGAAAATGAATTCTATGTAGTTTGGGTAAGATAGACCATTAATGTTTGAAGTTGGAGTTGATGAAAGTGTATATTATGAAATTCCGTAATGTAGTATAAAATTTCTCAATGTAGTATGATTATTTATGTAGTTTGGAACTTGACCGATCAATTACATGATATAGTTTTGAAGTTTAATCGAGTAGTTCTGAATTTTTCGAGTAGGTTTGAAATTTACACGAATAGTTCTGAATTTAAACGAGTAGTTCTGAATTTTTGAAGAATAGTTTTGAAATTTACATGAGTAGTTCTGAATTTATATGAGTAATTATGGAATTTACACGAGTAGTTCTGAATTTACATGAGTAGTTCGTCAATTTACACAAGTAGTTTTGAATTTAAATGAATAGTTCTGAATTTACACGAGTATTTCTGAATGTACATAAGTAGTTCTGATTTTTACACGAGTAGTTCTGAATTTTTGAATAACAAAATAAAATATTTATAAAGGTTAATTTAGTACTCTTATATAATTTTTGGATTAAATGGGAAGTTGAGATTTCAATGGCCTATTTGGGAAAAAATATTTCACTAATGGTCTATATGGGAATTTTTCCTAATTTATAATCATTTAATGTTTGCGGATATGTCAAATCATGTTTGAAAAATAAATAATAATGTGTTATTATATATTTGATTTCAAATCATGTCTTATAAAGGTGGATTATGTTATATTTTTATATTATAATTAGTACTATATGATTATTTAAATGTAATGATGATAGATAAGATAAAAGAAATGATTGTGAATATGAATGTAATATTATAGAACGTATGTTAGATATAAAAAATTGTTGGTTGAGTATTGAAAATTTGAATTCTACAATCTCAATCCAGATACGGGAGTCGCAGCCTAATCAGGGCCTAAAAGATCAATATTTCATTATCCAAATTAATATAAATTACTAGATCTATTGACAAAATAGTTAATACATTTGTGACCTTTCGAATCAGATAAGTAAAGTGATCGATCTAGTCCGGTTCCAAAATCATGCCTTTAATTATATCAAAGTCAATAACAAGGGAAGAATCTTGTATGTTGGGGACGAAATAAAGTAGAATAACAACACATCGAACACGAGAAAAGTGAGGGATCACAAATAATTATATATTTAAAAGAGAATTCATATAAGTCCACTAGTTTTATTTATGTATTTAACATTGTTTGGCGTAGACGTTAGCCCAAATAATGTTAAAGAAAAAAAAATCATATAATATAAAATAATTATAATTTTTCTTAAAAAAATAATTTTATTTGGACGAAGACGGGTACAAGACCTGAGCTGGCTCTACTTCCATCAGTAAAAATAAATATAATAATTGTTGAAATCAATATTACGCTAATCGCTGCTTGAACATTAAACTTAGAGTTAGAAGTGGGAGACGTTAGCTCAATCACCATCTTGTAACTAGGTGGAAATTTGTACATCAACAAAAACATAAATAAAATGTGTCTCGATGCGTTTTTTTTTTTTTTTTGAGGAGTTGATATATATATATATATATATATATATATATATATATATATATATATATATATATATATATGGTTGGGTTCATATGAGAACCCGTCATTATATGTGAACCTAGGGATTCATCTTAACTATTAGATTGTATAATCTTGATGATTGAGATCATGACATGTCAGCATGGTAATAATGTAAAAAAATGCATTAATTAATTAAAAAGGGTATTTTGGACATATATCAACGTTTACAAAGAGCACTACATTGTTCTTTAGAAAGCACAATAAATTAAGAAAAAAAACACTACGGTCGTATACAAAAAGTATTGCAAATTTCGTCTATAAACTGCAAATTCAAAATTTTGAAATGAAATTCAAATCTTCAACAAACCATAACTTTTTCAATTTTTATTCGTTTTAAATGAAATATATATCAAATTAATCACATTCTCAAGATCTACAATTTAAGATACATATTACATGTTTTAAGACGTAAAAAAGATTAAATTAAAAAAATTGGATAGTAAAAGCATCGCACATGACTGATTTTAGCACTACAATACTGTATAAAAAGTACAATGAATCTGGACATAATTGCACTGTGCAATATTTAGAGTGTTTTTTCTTATATTGTTACGGTACTTTTGAACTACACTAAACATTACTTTTTTCAATGAAAAAATAATCGGCTAACATCGCCGCCGAGTTTCGCCATCGCAGCCATCCGAATCAACCCCAACAATCCAAATCGCCGTCCGAGCCAAACCACCACCACCGCCGTCCAAATCCAAATCGTCGTCCGACGAACCAAACTCAACCAAACCTGGGCACTACAAAAAAGTCACAACCGCCGTCCGAGCCAAACCACCACCTGAGACCCGACTCACCACCCGAACAGCACAACAACCACCACCCATCGCCATCACCCCATCACCGGAGGCCCGACTCACCACCCGAACAACGCCAACAACCATCAACACCACCACGGGCTCATATTCCCCAACAACCATCAACAACACCGCGGGCTCAGATTTCACCACCCGAACAGCGCCAACAACCATCAACACCACAGCGCCAACAACCATCAACACCATCGCCATCACCCATCAACAACCATCAAAACCCAAACGACGTTGCCCCGAATTTCCCAATTTAAGAAATCGGTGACCCGCGGGCTCGGCGAATAGACGTCGATGGCGACGGCTCCAGCGGTGATGGCGTTCGGCTCCAGCGGCGATGGTGATGGCTTCAATCGGCGGGCAACAGCACTCGCCGTGCGGCGGTCATGGAGGACTCGGTGACGGTGTTCATCCATGTTCAGTCGATTCGAGGCATTCGTCGCCGCCCATATACGGCCGTTGGTTCAAGGTTCTAGGGTTTGGGTACAAGGTTCTGAGGCGGCCGTGTGTTCAAGGTTCTGAGGCGGTGGATTTGTTTTGGCTCAAGGTTCTGAGGTTTGGGGGAAATACGGGAATCGATTTGGGGACGGGTTTGATGCAGATTTTGGTTTGGCATTTAATATGCTTAAGAGCCTTTGTAAAATTACATAAAACCCCTTGTCCTTCCATA
The DNA here is from genome assembly GCA_014905375.1 of Phtheirospermum japonicum. NCBI lineage: Eukaryota > Viridiplantae > Streptophyta > Magnoliopsida > Lamiales > Orobanchaceae > Phtheirospermum > Phtheirospermum japonicum. Next base: position 1,088,593 of record BMAC01000122.1, on the reverse strand, counting down.
TTAATAATTTAATAAATTTAAAAAAATAGAAAAAATTTGGTCAACACAAATGATTAGATCTACGGTCAAAATTAGTCCCTAGGTTCACATATAATGACGGGGTTTTCATTTGAACTCAATCATATATATATATATGATTATGTTCAAATGAGAACCATGTTCCTATATGTGAACCTATGGTCAATTATGAGTTTTAGATTTAATTAAATGAATGGATCAGATTTTTTGTATATTCCCTATTTAATTAAAAGCATTAGGGTTGTATAATAAAAGCACTACTGATGTATATAACTGAAAATATTAATAAAGCACTGTGATTGTATAATAAAATCACTGTTGGTATATAATAAAAGTATTAGTTCGCAGGTATCAAATTCTTCTTTTATCCTTGCTCATATATACTTACTTTTGGTTTGTTTTAAGAGGGTGGCGAGATTTGCCCCTTGTATCTGCCAATTAAATGAAGTAGTTAGAGTATCTCCAATGGGATGTCAATTGGAGTAGATTTTTTGCCACATAAGCTTAAAATTCTTATGTGGCAAGAAAAAATGTAGACAATGTCTAGCACACCGTCATTTAGATGGTGTGCTAGACATTGTCTATTTAACAATTTACCTTATTATTTAACCATTAATATTAATTTATTTATTTCTCTCATTTACACCAATAGTAGTTAAGTATTTTACACAATTCACATTTATCATTGAAGAAGATTTCTAAATATTTATAATATATTTGTCATGTCATTAGAAATTCATAATATCTCATTGGAGATGCTCTTAGTAGAAAGGACTGCCTGAATGTATTCTTGATATTCAAATTTTCAATTCAAATCTTTATCTCTAGATTATTTGTTAGAATGTGCCCTCAAAACTTGCCTCATATATAAAACTTACCTAACTTAATAAGAGGCAATCGGAGACCACATCGGGTAAATTTGCTTTTGGACAAGTTCTTGAAACTTAAGATATAAAGTTTAAATTTATACGTTTACAATTTACATCACTTGATCAAGTATACATATTGTAATTGTGTTATCTAGTGTGATTACTTGACCTAGCAACAGAAGTTCTATTTTCACTAATAATTTACTCTATCTATACATATGGAGGAGTCCCTTTTATGAGTTATGAAAGCGTTGCGTCGTCTGTTTCGCATGCCCATGCCATTGCTATGTGACCATGTATCTATCAACTCTTTTTGTGCGCGTGCGTGTTAAGATTGTTTTATTTCCTTGTTTGGGTATTTATTTTCTTGCTTGGGTGGATACCTTTCTATTTTTGTTACTCATTGTGGGATTTTGATCGGTAAGTACGAAATAAAAACTAAATTTGTCCACTAACACGCATGTTTTTATTTGTTTATTAGTTATAAGTTCTATAATTTTTAATCACCATTTTTATTGATAATTTGCCCCTCATTTTTCCCTCCAATTTTTGCACTTGGCATAATTATAAAATTACCACAAATAATAATAAAATGAAAAAAATTATCAAATAATCCTCCAAATAGGGTTTCATATGTTAATTATTCCCTTATCAAATTTTAAGTTAAATAATACTTCAAATAATAAACAAATAAACAAATCAATTAATTTGATTTTTAAACAACTAATCAGATATTTAATTATATGATTTTTTTCACAAGGTATTCAAATTCTAATAAGACTGGTGATATTTTTATTTAGAATTTTTACTATCAATTTGCAGAGGACGTTGTTACTCAGTATTATTTAGCTTTGCGCTTTTATTCTGCTTGGAATATAATTCGACTTCTGCTTAATTTTTACTAATAGTTATATAGGTGACTTCTTTGTACTAATTTTTTTTTTCTTGGCTAGAATTTATTTATACTTAAATCTTTTCTTAATGTCTAAAGTTAGTTTTCTTTTTTTGGATACTGCGGAGAGAATACGATTTTAGTTCTCATTGTAACAAACTGCAGCGTAAGTAGCCGAAGGAGAGCCGATTAAATTTAAAACGTGTCATAGCATAACGTACATACTGCTACTCATTAATTCGCACTGATTTCCCGCTCCGTCTCTCTCCACATATACATACAATTCACGGATATGCATACAGAGCCACTGCTGTAAAAAACGAGTTAGGGCTTTTTGATCGGAGAAGACGAAAATGAAACGAAGTCGTAATCGGAACAAATCTCACGCGCCTCGCAATGTCCGCACAATCAATTTCTCTCTTGCTCCTTAATTTTTATTTTTAAACACATTCTTCGAATAATTGAATTGATTTGTATTTTGTTCACGTTTTTGCAGCTGATTTTAGAGGAAATAATTGGATTGACTACCAAAAATGGTAATGGGTTGGCTTCGAGCATTTCGAGCTCGAAGTGCGCGTACATTGCTGGCTGTGTAGTGGTGCTGTACGATGTTCATTCAGGTACTCAGTCGCACCTCATGGCGCCGAATCGAGTTCCCAAACCACTAAGCTGCGTTGCTTTATCACGTGATGCAAGTATTGTTGTAGCTGGAGAGGTATAATTGCTAGGTTATTGTTCAATCGGTTTATATATTTGCTTTTGTTAGTTCTTTGATGTTTTTATACACGCTGACCACAATTTTGAGTTTCTAAAGGGTTCGATTCATGTAATTGTAGTCAAAATACTAGGCCAATGATATTCCCAATAGTGCCCCCTTCAGATTCCTTTCACTGTATATGTAATATTAGATTAGACATTGACATAGTGGCGGAGCCAAAGGCTAAAAGAATTATAATAATTATATTACTGGGATTTCTGTGCAAACAATTTAAAGTTATGGGCAGAATTAGTAAGATATTAAAGGAAAAATGTTATGCTTAACTTAAATTTGGTCGCCGTCTCCGTTTCGTCACTTAATTTGGTCATAGTATTTGTATTGTTTCATTCAAATAAATATTTATTTTCTATTGTTTTCAAGTGAATATTTGATAAATACTTAACAATAACCTGGTTTGGTTTTCCTCCCCTTTGACAAGGTGTTCCAGTCAGGGCATCAACCTTCAGTGCTAGTATGGGATTGTGCCACCTTAGCCCTTATATCTGAGCTCAAATGCCATCAATATGGTGTGGCATGCATGGCTCTGTCTCCTGATGGTCAGGTTTATTCAGTTTTGAATAACGAGAAGGGATTATTATTATTATTAATTTGTTTTTTTGTTATTCTTGATTTGTAACCTAATATACTGAAAAAATACTTACAGGCAAACACCTGGTGTCTGTTGGATCTCCTCGTGATGGATATATCTGTCTCTGGGATTGGCGAAACAAGATTTTAGCGGCAAAAGTAAAAGCATCTTCAGTTTCTTCTCCTATTGCATCTGTCAATTTCTCATTGGATAAGAAATCCATCGTCACTGCTGAGAAGAATCAGCTGAAGTTCTGGAAAGTTAGATGGTCCCCTGGAACTCGTGCAGTTACTAGATCCGTGTCGGTGACCATGCAGAGGAAAGTTAATCTTGGTCAACACGAGGAATCATCATTTGTAGCTGTTACATCGCTTAACTGGACGAGTAGTATCTTCACAAAACATTCTCAGGCTGGTGAACAGATACCTTTCTATGCAGTAACAGAAAAAGGCAAATATATAACTTACAGTCAATGCATAGTTATGTGGTCACTGGTCAATGTTCAATTGTTCTTTTTATTGATACATATTCTTTCCTGCGTTTTTTGATCACAGGAACATTGTGCATGGTTTATTCTGACTCATCAGTCATTAACTCGGTCGAGTTAGAGGTATATCTATGTGCTATGGTTTACCACGTGAACTTTCATTATAATTGGTATTCATTATAATAGCATGGTTGATTGTTCATTATAATAGCATGGTTGATTGTTTGTCCTTGCTAAGAGAATGCTTGATATTTTAGGAGGTCGCTATGAAGGTTTAATTTTTCTGTCCCCATTTTTTTTTCTTTTTCTTTTCCTTATTAATAATATAATAGGACTACTTTAATTCATAATATACCCATTTTTGATTCCAATCTCAGGTTGAGAAATGTTTTGCACTATCGACATCCACAAGTTTGGTTGCTTGTGCATGCAATAATGGGCTTGTAAAACTTTTTGACACTAGTTCTCTTAAATATGCTGGTGTGCTAAGTTATGTTGAAGCCAAAACAGACGATCGCCAAGTCAAACCTCAAAGTTGGCCTACACTTCCAGATGCCATTGCTTGTCAATTTTCAACCCCTGAAAAGCTCGGCAAGTGACAAAATATTCTTCATTTTGGGATTTTTTTCAATGCAGTCTTCTAACCAAATCCTTATTCTGCAGTGGTGGTTTATGACGATCATAGCCTCTACGTATGGAATATTCATGATATACACAAGGTATTCTGGAAATTATCATTTGTTCGCTAATCAATACTTTTGAACTTATGGCAGTGATGATGATTTATTGCAGTAACAGAATCGTGTCTTATCCAGGCTACCAGGTGTTGTGTTCTTGTCTCGCATAGCGGATGCATATGGGACATTAAAAATGTCCCCTGTGAAAATATGCACGATCCGTCTCTCTCTTGTGTCGCTAAAGGTTGTTCTGGAGGATTATCTTTCGCGACATGTTCTACTGATGGTAATCTTAGGTTATGGGATTTTGCACTTCAATCTGCCTCGTCGGAAAATTGTTTGCCCGTGGACGACAGCTCAAATGGAGCCACATGTTTAGGTAATTTCTATATTCTTGACATTTCAAGTTGCTAGTAAGATTTGCTAAAAATATGCTCTGTTAATGCAGTGAGTGCTGGGATATTTGAACGTGATTCTGTTGCAAAAGGTATTACCTCTCCAGGGTTTCGATCAATGGCAGTTAGCTCAGATGGAAAGCACCTGGCAGCAGGTGATTGCCAAGGAGATATCCATATATTTAATTTATACACTTCTGACTATATTCACATTCAGGTAATAATATATCTGACTTAATTAATACTGTTTAAAATCTTTAAAATGACAAAAGTTCGACTTAATTATGTGTTGGCGTGATTTTAGGAAGCTCATGGTGCTGAAATACTTTCTTTAAGTTTTAACGTGGCGGGCAAGAATGATCTTGTTTCTACTGAAACTTCAGAAAGTCGTCGATTTCTTGCCTCAGGGGGACGAGATGGAAAAATCCATATTTTTGATGTTGACAGGTGAAATATATTATTTAAGTACTTTCACTTGTTATAAGCTTGAGTGGACATCATCTCGTTTTTTTTTCTTCTTATTCTGACCAACTCAGGAACTTTAATCTCGTTGGAAGTATTGATTACCACTCATGTGCCGTTACTGTTGTAAAGGTTTCACGAAGTGGTCGTGAGATACTCAGTTGTGGAGCTGATAGGTGAGTCTAATTGGCTAAGTTGCTTCCAGAAATTGAAGGGATATCAAGTAATATCTTCTTGTTGCTCAGCATGAATGAGACTGTTTTTTTTTCTCTTCATGTAGGTCCCTGGTTCTTCATAGTGTAGATATGAGTGATACAGAATGTAAGATTTCTTGCCTTCACAGGATTGCAACTAGTGGGACCATTTATGATGTGGCCGTCGATCATACAGCAGATGTTGCCTTTACCATGAGCCAAGTAAGGATGACAAATGTACTAATGATAAACTAAGGATCACAAACACTAATAATGAGTATGAATTTTAAAAGAAATTTTTTTAAAAGTTACTGTACCTATCGGGCCAGCTCAATTTCAGCCCATTTCTTAAAGGGCCTTATTGAGCTGGCCAATAACGGCCCAAACCCTATAAATTCATGTTGGTCAATCGTGCCTCAAATTGCCACATTAAATGGATAAACAGGCACTTGAACTAGCTTTTTATAGCAGTTTATTAATATTTATGTATTAGTGTATAATATCCTTGTGTATAATCGCCACCTTGGCATATGACAGGATAAGAAGATAAATGCATTTGATGTAAAATCTGGAAAACTGATTAGATGGTTTCAGCACGATGGAGACCTCGGGGACCCAATGAAGGTATATATTTATATCAATGCACACTTCAAGAGGTTATACTTATATATCTAGATAATCTTACATTTTTTTTTTTTGACTTATATCTTAACATTTTGATTGCAGGTAACTACTGATGGAAGCCGAAGCTACCTGGCTTGCTCTTACTCTAATAGATGCATCTGCATGTTTGACTACATAACTGGGGAGATTGTTGCACAAGCAACGGGCCACAGTGATGTTATTACAGGCATTATCTTTTTACCTGACTGCAAGCATCTTGTATCAGTAAGTCCTTTTTTTTTTGTTTTTGTTTCTTCTTATTTTTTATTTGTAGTACTTTTGTTATATAGTCTGTAAACCCTGTTATAAGCTTCATGAGTCCTTTATTCTTCAGTTGGATTTTGTTTCTTATAATAAACTATTTTTTTGTCATCTACTTATAGAAAGTTTTCACCCAGGATTTCAAAACCAACATGATGAATATTTATTTATTTTAATTGTATTATCAATTTCAGGTTGGTACCGATGGTTGTATCTTTGTTTGGAAACTCCCTGCTGCTCTGTCTTCAAGGATGCTACAAAGAACTAACGACGCGTTTCAGTTTTTACCAGATACTGTAAATCAACCCATGACTTTTACTCAGATGATCAAATCTGATCTGGTGGTCGACCACCAACAAAACGGCTATAGCAAAGAAGCATCTGGAAATGGAAATCTTCGCCAAACTTGTGGGCAAGTGCTTATTCATGGTGCAGATAATAAAGAATTTACATTCAGTATATCTCGGCTTCCAAAATGGGCCCGGCATCAAGTTGTTAACAATTCTCTATCCGCGAAGATAGATTCTGATTCGTCCAAGGTATAAAAAACCCTGATTTCTTATTGTGCCAAAAAGATAACTTACGTTTTAATCTTAAGAAAACAATATCAATGAATATCAACTAAAATCAGTAATCCTACATCATTGATTCATTATGTTTTCTCCCGAATATTCCATTAGGTCGGTTCACCACAAGATTATACATGTCTTGAATCAAAAAGTTCATCTAGCGATGCTCTAGAAGCTGGGCAAGTTCCCGGGACCTTGTCCAGATGCTCATCTGATATGGATAGCAGCCAAGTATATCCAAGTCCTCAAGAATCTTATAGGTTGGTTAGCTGTAATTTTATTCCATTTCTATGAGCTACAGGATTTTTATTTTATTTTAATTACATTTAAGTGTTTGGTTGTGCAGTTGGGCACCAGACAACCGCTGGTTAACCATTCATACAGTTTGTATGGATATGCTCGATTCTCCCAAAACATGTGATATGAAGGGCATGAATGCGCAGGGATCTGCAAAAGGCAACATATGCAAATGTAATCTACTTCTGATATCACACAACAACCGGTTATTACTAATTATTTAGAATTGATTAACAAATCATCAATTGAACTATCGATTAATAAACTCAAAATACTCTAGTGAAATGGCAGTTATTACTATTTTAGGAAGGTTACTGGTTTGACATTTAATTACTTTTTCTTTTGGAATGGTAGGAGTGATATTGCTATTTTTGTAGTTATTCTTATTCAATAAAATGTGTACGCGAAACCGGGTAGATATTAGTACATATTAATTCAATTGTTTCCGATATCAATACATGGCACCAAAGTATTTTGGCTTTAATTTACTATGATTTTATGCAGCACAAGGCCTTCTTATGGAGACAACTCATTCTAACAAGCGCATTAAGCTCTCATCTTTGGATCCCAGCACTAATAATCCTACTGTACCACCCAACCCCCAACATATTGAGCAAGTTAATTTTCAGGATGCCCTTTTTGAGGATTGTAAGTGCATGAAATAATTCAGGTTCTTTTTATGAATTTTACTGCTCAATTCTGGATTATCAATTCAATTTTTTATTTTTCGCATGGCACAGATAAAAGTAATGCATCCAGAAAAGATTCTCAAGAAAATGAAATCTTCGAAATGAATTATGGCAACTTTTCTGCAGAACTGAAGGTTTGGAAATTAGAAAGTTATTTGGCAAATTTCTTTGCCATTTTGGGAATAAATACACAAAGCGTCAATTTTTTATTTTATTTTATTTGTTTTCAGACAGACAACAGGGTTAAGTCATCAACTAGGAATAGCTACGTTTCCCGATTTCTTGTCCGAAGGGAAATTCTTGAAGGCAGAAAGAGATCCTTATGCGCGCATGCTCAAGATTCTATCGTTGGGTCCCCGAGAAAGAGGACTAGTTCCAATGTTTTGCCGATGATGTCATCAATATCATTGCTTGAGGTATGACACTTGAAAGATAATTGAGAAAAGGTTACTTAAATGAATGACATTGGGATATATACATAAAAATACTGAACCAATTATCCTCCACAGGATGCAGAAAATGCACCTCCGAGCTCACCAAGTCAAATTACTGAAATGCCATCGAACAGTGGAGACCAGGTCTCGCTTGATGATGATAAAGTTGGAGTGGTAGAAATTGCGAGATTATGTGAAAAAGCATTGGACAATCTGGAAGCTGAAGCTGAGAATACACTACTGTCGTTTTGTAAATTAGCGGCCGTAAATAATGGAGAAGAAAAATCAAGGGACTTTGAGGCTCGGTTGTTTGCTAAGGCAGCCGATAGACTTCCATTAATAGGAAGTAAGATTCAGGCAATAGCCAAATTACTTAAGCTAGCAGGTAATTCAGAGAGAATAAAACAATCCACTGAAAAAGTTGATTAACAGAGAAAATAATTCAAGAGGGAATTGTATGTAAGATGAGCCTAATGAAATATTTCTAGCCAAAAAAAAAATATATTGATAAGCATTATTTTTCTCGATTATAGGAGTATTTATGCTGGTATTTTTCTTAATTAATCAACAGAGTTGGAGTGTAGAATAATCGACTAAAGCTCTGATTTTATCTATCAGCATGTGATTTTACATTCACGGTGCCAAATATAGAGTTAATGGAACCAAAAGAAGCATTTTTGCATCAACCAAGTGTTTGCACAACACTAATGAAAAAAGTGATTCTCACCTTTTAGTTGGAAAAAAAAAATCGCATTTAAAAAAAAAGAGTGATTTCTAAGTATGCTTCTAGTTTGACTTTTATACGCAGAACCAGAAATCATACTTACAGTAACTGTGTAATTTATATCTGGAACTTTATATGCAATAATAATCATACAACCCAAACTGATGAGTCTGGTAGATTAAAGCCTGATGAATATTTCCGGGCCCAGCTTAATAATCTTAACACTGAATGATACATGTGTGGGCTTTATACAATTCTTCACAACTGGGGTCGAAACGTGGGCTTAAAAGTTCGTAAATTTAAGTAAGGAATATGGACACCCAGCATTTAAATTCTAATAAAATAAAAACAGCATTTTGGAATATTTGTGCATGTGTTATCCAAGATTGTCAGGGTTAAATGGTTAATATTAGATTTATTACAAGGATAAAACTGGATTCTTATATTTCCGCTATCTTCTTAAGTTACATAATTCTACCACCGCCATCTCATTACTTTAGAAAATAATACACACACGCGTGCGCATATGATGCTAGTCAAATATTAGCCAATTATATATGAATATATGATGCACGCTTCGTATATATATACTTCTCCATTTTTATATACTAGAGTATGAAAACAAGGTTGTGGTCTGTGAATAGGCAATCTGGGTCCAAATTGAGTATTTGTTTTATAGTGGAATATCATTCAACACAATTGACGTTCTTTATTAGACAAAATGCATTTGTGGGGTTAGAGAATGGACTTAATAAAGTGTCCATTTTTTTTAATTTAAATTTTCCTGAACATAAAGTGGTCGAGTTTTTTAATTTCAAATGATGGAGGGGTTCTTTTTTCCTCTACTCAACCGTTGCATGTTCAACCTATCTTTTCACGAATAATAATTATAATGATCCCCAAGCAGATGGAAATAATGACTCCAATTAGAGGCACATAACAAGGAGATAACTTTGGGATACGAATATTTTGATTGTGATTATGGATAATAATTATATACTACCTAATATTAAGGCATCATTATTTGACATAATGACTCCGGCGAAATTTGTGCACGCCTCAGGTTGATTTCTTTGATTAATTATTTCATTCACATTAATAATTTCAAACTTGATATAAGATATTACTTAATGGAACAAGTTAAATATAGTTAAAAAAAATCAAAATATTCACTGTAATAGTAATTAATAACTACTCCGGATAGAGCTTAAAGGACAAATATGTAAGAAAACTTACAGTGTACTTGTTAGTTCTCTCTCATAGGAAATGACAAAAGGAATTAATTAAAGAATCTTTATAGCATAGATCCTCCTTAAAATTTAAGTAGTTTTTTACAGTGTGAGCATGAGAATCAAAGGTCATCTGAAAAGATCTGATGTATCAGAGCAAAGATTATTTTTGAAGTTCTCTCATAATTCTTTTTTATTTATTAATATGGGAATATTTGTTTAGTTAGTATTCACTTTCACACCAGTTACTTCACATTGAGGGGATATACGACTATTGACTATATTTGATGGTTAATTGTGTGCCATACTAAACAAGTTTGGTATGGGATCCTCTGCATATATTCCATCCCTCATTTTTACGATACTTCTTATTTTAGTAAAAAAAAAAAATAATAATAAAATTATTTCACACTATTTATTGTTTTACATTCTCAAGATATATTTTTCATGATGTTTTTCAATTCTACCCATACTCATTTTATATATATTTTATGTAGTGTCTTTTTTTAAATAACGAGGAGATTGATTTAATAAGGGTTGTACATTCATTCCTCAAATTTGTGCACAATACTAAAATAACAAGCATTGCGAGAAGGTTGACGGATATTTGATAGTTCATAACTTATTGCATTAACTGATAACTGATTATTTTAATTAATTAATATCTACTCCACTGTGTAAAATGGCCAACATGAAAAATTGAAAATTTATTGTTGGGTTATTCTTGTTCATAATATAAATTTATACAGTGAGTGTATTGAATTATATTAAAATAACATTACAGAAAAAAAAACATGATTAGTAATTAATTTTAAATTAACAATTGTATAAATATATTGAGTTGATAATTTTTAAGTATTATTAAATTTAATTTGTACAAATTGATTAAATTTAAATTTTCAATTGTAAATGGTTTTTTATACACTCTACGTTTTAAATTAAGTGTTTGTCTTGTTAATATTTTTTTAATTATTATTTTAAATATATTTCACAACTTTTTCTTATTTTATCCTCATTTCTATTCTAATAAATCATTTGATTTTCTACTTACCAATTGTATTTGTCTAATAAAAATTCAAAGAATGAGAGGAGAGAGAAACTTTATAAGAAAATTTAAGAAACTAAAAAACATCCACGTGTAAGAGTGAAAGGCAGTGTTTTGAAAATCGAATCGGACCGGCCGGTCGGACCGGGTTAACCGGGAACCGGTCTCGAACCCGGTCCGGTTTTTTACTTAGTTCGGGTGGCTAATGACCCAGTGCCACCCGACAAGAACCAGTAAAAATCGGTAAAACCGGTGAACCAGTGAAACGGTAAAAATCGGTTCTAATCTCTTTTTTTTTTTTCCCTTTTTTTTGTTAAAAAAAAATAAAAATAGGTGGTTCCAATTATTCCAAATATCAACTTAGTATCAAGATTGTTTTAATTGATCCTAAAATTAAATGATTTTAAATTTTAAATGATCAAGATTCATTATTTGCAAACTTTTTATTTTAAGATTGTTTTAAATGATTCTAAACTTTTGTTTCATAATAAATTCATAAAAAATGAGATTGATTTTGAATGGATATGTTAGATAACAGAATTGTACGTGGTATATATGATATCAATATTGTTTCTATTTATATTGCATAATTATTATTATTTAATATACACACACACACACACACACACACACACACATATATATATATATATATATATATATATATATATGAGTCCGGTTTTTTAAAAACGGTTCAACCGATCGGACCAGTAACTCAATGAACCAGTTATTGATCCGATTCGATGTTCGGTCTGATTTTCAAAACATTGGTGAAAGGGAGGATTTTTTAAAAAGAGATATCTAAATATATTTAAAGAGATGTGAAGATTTATTTGGGTGTATATTAGCAAGACACAGAATTCGTAATTCTCCTATTTAAAGTTAGAACGACACTTATTTTAAAACCGACATAATATAATTAATAATAAATATGTTATTTGTTGATAACAAATGGACGAGACAGTCATTTCAACCAACAATTTCTCAATCTTTCGTTCTTAATAAGCTCACGTATTTTGTGTAAAAAAAATACAAAAAGAAAAGAGCTCATATATTCAATAAGAAATTGAAAGCGTTTTTAAAAAAAAGACTAACTCAAAATTTTATTTACCAAACAAGTTAATGAGATGATTTAATTAGTGGATCATCTTATTTGGCCAAAATCTCTATAATTCTTGTACTTGTATAACCTCTCTCTCTCTCTTTGTAAAACCTCCAACTACCAGATATGGCCAAAGGTTACACAATTTATGTTTGAAAATTATAATAATAACTTTTATACACGTAATAATTATCTACGTGATGAAATAAGAAGTGCAACGCTATTTTATAATTGAAATTCCTAATTGAATTTCAGAACTACATTACCTGTGTGTGTTTTTAGTTCATTTCTTGAATCAAGTTGACGCAAAGTGGGAATAGAGTAATGTCATAATATGAAATAACTCTCTATGCACATGCATTTCAGATCTTTATTACCATTAATTGTTCCTAACTAAAAGTATTAATACACGCCAAATAAAAATAAAAAATAAATTTAGAATAAAAGATTCGGCTTGAATAATATTAATAGAACAAACAAGTAAGAACATGAAAAGACAAGCCCCACGTACTACAAAGACAAATATTGAATATTTTATTTTTTGATGTTTTTTTTTTTGTTTGTTTTTCTTGACTAGAAAACAAAAAACAAAGGTGCAAGCAAGGCTGAGGACAGAGCATCACTTTATGTCCATTGTCCAATTCCATTCACATCGTCCATAATAATCCCAATCTCTTGCTTCTTTCATTTTCTTCTGTTTCTTTCATTTTACCACCTCAATGATTGAAAACCAACAGCAACTATTATTCGTGTCACCATTGCTTAGATTCTTAAACTTAATAATCTGCAAATCATGCATATTATAAGAAAATGCTTCCATGTGAGTTTTTAAATTTTAACTTTTGAGTGGGAATTTTGTGAGATGTGTAATTGTGTGTGAATAGAACTAATGTTTTATAAATTAGACTAATTTATTTTTTCTTTCTCGAACACTTCTTAATACCAAACTATATTATATATTCTCCTCTTATCCTTTATTCATATAAGGAATTCTGATATATATTTTTTTAACTTCTAATAATTTTTACTTCCTCCATTCTATTTATCCGTCGTAATTTAAAAATTTTCACACCTCATTCTATTTGTCATATTTATATTTATAAGATAGAATCATTGTTACTTTTTACTTTCCCAATAAGAATTAAATATTACTTTACTAATTTTACTCCCTTCTTTTATTATTTCACACTTTTAATTATCTTAAACAAAAGAATATTATGATCATTTCATATATGTAATTAATGTAATTAATGGAAATGACTACGTGATTAATTTACTCTCCCCTTCATTTACATTCATTAATTTACCAATATTTTAACCAAATTTTGATCCAATGTTTGTGATTACGTGAAGAATGGTGCTTTTCACGGCACCGTAGAAATGCCCGTAATTATAACATCAATCATCTTTTTTAATTTTCGTGAAACGGTCAGTTGCGACAGATAAGATGAGATGAAGTGAGTATTGATTTGTATTAATTCTAATAATATAACGTATAAAACGAGATCCATATTGTCTAAATTTGTTCAAATTTTCATTGTTTATTCAAAAATCAAAACAAATGTTTTACACTATTATCTCCATTTTCTTTAAACAATCATTATTTCAAAAAGATTATTCATCACATTTTTCATATTATATTCTACCTTTACTATGGCAATTAACCAGATGTACCTAATCTTAGGTTTAGGGTTTTTATATTTTAATACTACATAGGTGCTTCGATGAATTAAAAATAATTTTGTGTGTTTTTTATTTGTGTGTTTTTAATGTATTAATTAAATATTAAATTATATATATAATTATTTCTCATATTCTAAAATTCAAAAGAATGGATCCACCACTAATCCAAATAGTCATATCCGTGTGTTATATATTTCATTTGTTGTTAAAGTAGGGTCGCCTAATGTTAGCCCCTTAGTCGAGCGACTCGCCCTGGCGTGCAAGCGTGCATGTGTTGCATTTTTTCTAAGGCCTATCGTATGGGGAGGTATTTTGAGAGACCCTTCCTAGTGGGATGTGCGGGAGACTCAGGCATGCGCTAAGGTGCTCGTCCATGATCAAAGGCGGGTCGACCCGAGAGTCCAACCATATAATCTTTGACTATAAGTACAATGTTAGAAAATTGATATATATATCTCCTAACATTATACTTATAGTAATCACCTCATATAATATACATACAAAATCTTTGAATTTATGGGTCATTATATTATATATAAACAAATAAAGTAGGCCCTTATATATATAAAATACCTTTTGAAATTAAAACCCAAAATATTAATTAAAGTAAATAGAAGTAAAAATATTTTGCCGATTTGACATATTTTTCAAGTATTTTCTCAATTAGAACATTCATATTTGTCAATTCTCTCTATTATTATCATGATCAAAATGGAGTTCTCAATCTTAGTGGCAGGAAAATATAATTTTGTTTGTTCACATCCGCTTCTTCTTCTTCTTTTTGCATTCTCATCCTACCTTCATTCTTCAATCGATTTCTCATTTCAACATAACTTTTGGCCTCTCACCACAAGCGGTATACTAGTTATTATCACGATTGAAATGTAGTTTTTCACTCGTAGTGCCCCAAAAAATAATATATTGTTTGTTTTTTCACAAGAAAATTTTGTTATCTTTTTTGTCTTCTTCTTCTTCCCCCTCTTCTTTCCGTCGTCTCATCTTTCGATCAAGCTCCTCTTAAATTTTGTTCTGTTGAAACCTTTCAGTCACCACATCGCAAGCAGTATACTTTTTTTTTTTTTGCCTTTTTCCTTAAAAAGTAATCTTCACTCTTATCCAAAACATATCATCTTTATCAATTTATCTCATTCAAAAGAAAAGAGATGGCAACATTAAAAAAAAAGTTAAAATGATATTCGTGTTTTAAATGGAATTCTGGATATCAAGTTGGTGTTTTTGTTTATTTTTTGTTACTAATCTTAAAATGACTAAATACAACTTTCTTTATATTACAAATTTTCATAACAATTATTTGTTTTTTCTTCTGATATTTCTCATTATTTGTTTAAATTAAAATGATTTCTAAGACATCTGAGTCTGGTTGTAAGAAAAGGAAAAAAGTAAGAAAATAAATTAAAAGAGTTAAACAGAAATAAATAGTTATGATTATTGAAGAAGTTAGTTCAAATGATTTTTTTGATAAGTTTGTTTCTTGTGTATTTTTTTTATATATTATTTGTGTTTGTGTAATTAAAAGGTCACTTTTATTGTTCGTCCCGAATCTCCAAAATGTCATGACCGACTCTGAGCCGTAATTTCTTGAACGGTTTGATGCGACCAAAAAAATTGGTTTACAAAAAAAAGAAAGTAAAAATATGAGATATGTGTTAGGCAACCTGGTAGACCTCCATAAAACTCTTGTCGACCTGATCAACCTGCAAAACAGAACCCAAGTCGGACAGCCCCGACGTAGGCCCTCCGATACTTAAGTCAGATATTTGTCGAGAAGAATATGTGAGAGCTCAAAACGTAGGATATAAAATCAACTTACAGTAAAGAGTGAGGCATATGTCATGTTGGTATAGACAAGAGACAAGAAACAAGAGACGTGTTCCCAATCTAGGGTCCTCATCTTCTGTATAAGAGTTCGCATCTCCTACAGAAGAGCTCGGCTCTCTATTTCCCCATAAAATCCGTAAAAAAGAGCTCCATAAACCATGATAATTGAAAATGAGAGAATTATTCAACATAAAATTATGAATTCTATGGTTCATGAGAACTGAATGAAATAAGGGTCTGAATCCCCTATTTATAAGATTATTTAGACTTATCCACCAACCAATAGGATTCCTCCATAAGATGAGATTAAATCTCCTAATTATATCCAATTTTCAAAATAAAGAAATATTCTCATACTGAGATTCTTACTTTCCATAATTACATAATAACCATAAAAATATACTATTACCATGTTATCAACTTGTTGAGACCTAAAATCTTCTACCCCTTTCGTTACTTTTTGACCATATATAGTCGAGTCGATTTTTGATATAGATATGATATCAAAAATTCACGTCGCTAACATGCAGGTACTTATGTGGATTTTAGTAAGTAATCTCAGTAAGCGACCGCATTTCTTAGAATGAGCAATCATTTTGGAAGTTGGTCGAGTTGTTTTGAAGGGTAGCGACCTGTTGCATAGAAGTGGTGAGCTCTTATGTGAGGTGGCGACCTCTTTTGATATAATTACTATTATACCATCTCGGCGTTGAGATTGAGCTTCCTGATTTTGGACTTTGGCAGACTAATATGGGCTATTCTATGTTATTAATTTGGATTTATTCCATTTAAATAATGCAGCAAATATTAATCTACGTGTCGTGTAGATAATCATAGCATTTTGAATTTCTCAAATCCAATTATTGGTGAGTGAGAAATAATGCTTTGAAATTGAACAGTTGCTTATATATCTCAAAGTGTGTATTAAAGTTTATTCCACATTGAATAATATTCAATGTGGAAGGGAGTTTAAAAGTGTAATTTTTAATGTTTGGACATCAAGTGGGCCAGCGGGTATTGTGGGCTTTGTGTAAACAAAGTTCACGCTGGCTCTTGGACTTGGGTTCGCCAGTCCACCTTCGGCGAAGCCGAGCGGATCCGAGCCCGAGCCCGGACCTCGGGCCTCGGTCCTGGGCTTGGGACTTGGGTCTTGAGCAATTGGTCCAATTGAGGTGGTTCGTGGGGGTGGTCTGGTTCGACCCTATTTTATTTTTGGACGAACACACTCCTGACACACGCTCCAAAACGGAAAGCACACTCCTGACACACGCTCTAATACGTCAAGCACACGCTTGCACTCTCCTGACGTGCGCAACTGAATGTTCACGGTGAACCCCTGGTTTGAACCAAGGGTGAGGCTCCTGCATTTGCTGTTCACTTTCCATACGCATGAACACCTGAAAATACGAAGCACCACCTGAGACATAAGAACATTTTGCATACATTTCTGTATTTTATTTTCTTACATAACTCAATCCAATTTTTTGGAGTTCGTCGGAACCCTGATACTTACGGTGCTGTAATATAAGGGACGAAATCGTTTTATCTTTGGGAACGATTTGCCAAAATCGAAGGGCACTATCGGGGCAAAATCGTTTTGCGAAAAGAGAACTTCTCCACTCGACTTTCTGTTTTTCTTATTTTACTATTTACAAATTACTGATTTATTTACATTCCCTGTTTGTGCTCGGAATTATTATAATTCTTTGTAATTATTCCAACATTCTATGGGGTCCCGGCGAACTGAATCCTATAAACAGGTTTATTGACCCACGGCTAATATAGTAATTTAGCGATTGTTCTATCATTTATGGGAATTTAGCATATAGGAGGAATTCTAATTATAAATCGGTTGTTTTATTTATGGCAGGAGAGTGAAACCCTATATTGAGAATACTTCTATTATCTATATAAAGATGACTCGTGCCTCATTCTCTCTCTTTAAGTTGATTTTACATACTACATTTTTTTGATCTCATCTCACTAAAAAGAGCTCTCGCTCTCTCTCACGCACTCTCTAACTTAAGTATCGGAGGGCTACGTCGGGGCCGTCCACCGCCTTGGATGGGTTTTGTTTTGCAAAATCTAACAGGTCGTCAGGAGTCCCTTAGAGATCAATCAGGTCATTGCCCAAGTATTCGAAGTTATTCATGTCGCTGATCACATATATAAAGTCAGTACCCCCTATTTTTGAAGCACCGATTTTTTTGATCGTATCAGATTTCGTATCACGGTTTATATTTCTACAAGTGTGCGTTCAGCATGGTGACTTGTGTGCTTGTGAGAAATTTGTAATCGAATCAATATTAGTGAGAAATTTGTGAGACACACGAGTGTTGGTAAGATTTTTACGTCGCAACAAATTGTCCGAGTTACCCCGTTGACAACAAGCAAGATTATTATACTCGAGTCTTCTGGTAGCTTTAAGAGGAAAAAAAAAGCCCTCAGGCCCGATTAAGGTAAGGTCGGGCCGGCTGCCTTTTGGTTGCTCGTGACTAGCGGCGGACCTGTTTGTTAATTTTATTATAGTACTTTATTAAAATCTAGAAAGGTAACATTTTCTTTAGAGGTGATTATTGTGGTTTTGGGTTTTTCTATACCCTCATCATTTAATTTGCCTTTTGGGTTTGTTTGAGTTGATCAAAATCAAATGTTCAATTCTTTTTAAGGTTGCTAGTTTGAGAACACAGATAATGACTATCGTTAACAAAGTTGGACAGATTTAGTGAAAAAGTCCTATGTAAATATATGAATTAACACAAAACTTTTCTAATCTTCAACTAAAATCTCCTTTTTTTGTCCCATTGTCGGAAATCGGGAGTAGAATTTGAGGTTTTTATTGGGAAAATGACATATACACAAAGCTCATGTCCATTTCATATATTGAACACACATTAGGTTGTCCTTGGATGAAGCTTTTCTTGGTTTCTATAGTCCTGCATTTGAATTTTTAAAAGTTCAAATGAATAGGAAATTTCTTGTTTGTTTAGATATTTTAAACTGTATTTTCTGTACATGTAAGCTTGAGATTAGAATATTGAAAATAATATTTCTCTAAATTGAAAACCCCAATACCAGACTATATAAGGATGTGCAAAAATAAATCCACCAAGAAAAATAATTAAAAAAAAGATATCCTAACTAGAATTCAATGAAGTTCATGTGCATGCATTTTTTTCGTATGAGAGGACAAACAATTAATTGATTTTTATTTTTGGCGCGGATATTGGCACTTTGAAAATTTAAACACATTAAATATTAATTCTTGTATGAAAAAGAAATTTGAATATTAAATATATATATATTCAAATTTTCAGGTTGAACATTAACACAATATTCGAACTTCTATTTTATTTCTTTTATTTCTTCTTTCTCCTAGTGAACAAAAGGAAAATCCAATGTCGTGAAGGTGATGGCAGACTCATTTCTTTGTCTTCAGAAATTCGTCAGGAAACACATTTTGGACATATTTAGACCCACTTTCCTTTTCATTCTTTTTGCTCGTCCTTCACATTTCAATTAATTCTTCTTCAGGGAACAAATATTAGTTTATTTGTTTGTTATTTCAATTAAAAAGAATAATAATTATTATTGTTATTTTTAGCTTAATACTCGTTTATTATAGAGTTTTAAATCTAATAATTTAAAATTTAAAAGACTTCGTATTCTCAACCCATGTTTTGTGCCGATATCAACTCACTAGTTATTAATTATTGTTACTAATAAATAATTTTATATTTTAGTATTATATTAAATCATTAATAATTTATTTACATATTTTTAAAAAAAACTCAAAAGATGTCACATTTTGAACATGTGTCTACTATCTATTAATTTGTTATTATTTTTATTAAATAATTTTATATTTTAATTTTTATATTAACTCGTATCGCATTTTATCAATGTCTAATCAATATTAATTTGTAGACCACTACTAAATAAAGAGGATCTCGATAGAAAGTGGTGCCCTCCCCATGGGGAGGCTCACTACTTCAATTTGATTATTTCTATCATTTAATTGTATATTTTTATATTTAAATTGAATTCGTTAATCGTATTTACTTACATAGTTAAATTTTTATAAATAACTTGTAATTTATTTATATAAAGTAAAATATTTAAAATTCTAAAAATAAAACTATTTGAGCTTTATAATAAATACAATATATTATTTCACATTAAGTTATTTTTTATTAATTAATATTATTTTATATGTAATTTATCAATTAATTAAAATGACTAACTTGAACTTATTTTTTCAAATTATATAGGACTTGTTTATATTTTTATATTAGGAGAAGAAAAAAATACTGAATTAAAAAAATAGAAAAAAAATATTAATAAAAGAGAAATATTAAATTAAGTAAACATTAATCTCGGATGATAAATAAAAAATCGAAAATCAAAAAAAATTATTTGCAAACGAAACGTGAATGCGAAAACATAGGTTTAGAATATTTGGTATTATTATATGGTTATTATTATTATTATAAAAGGGCAGATTACTCGCATATTGCAAAGCTGAGTCATTATACTGTGCACTTGGGTGCATCTTTAATAATTTAATTTATCATCGCATATAACTGACATATCTATATTTTATACATCATCCCATATAACTGATACATATTATCATAAATAATTGAAATTCTAAATCTAAAATCTAAAATCCTAAAATGAAAAGAATAAATTAAAAGCAAAAAACTAAACCCTAAGAATGGAAAACTAAACCTTAAAATGAAAAACTAAACTCCTAAATCGAATATTAAACACTAAACCTTAAATTTTTATCATATATTATCACATATAATTGACATATATCATCACATATAATTAACACATATTATGGTAGAATAATAGATTTTTGCCAGGACGAAAATTAAATAAAGAAATAAACTTAAAATGAAAAATTAAACCCTAAAATTGAATAAATAAACCTTAAAATGTAAAACTAAACTCTAAAATGAAAAATTAAACCCTAAACTCTAAATTTTTGTCACATATTATCACGTATGACTACTATATATTATCATGTATATAATTATTATATATTATTACATATAACTGAATTATAATAAATTTTACAGGGTTCACCTAATAAAATGCATCAGGTGTATTTAATAAATTGCCTGCAAAACTAGGCGCAAAAACTGAAAACTAAGACCGCATAATGAACTACCAATATATTTGATTAAATTACGCTCCTTATGAGAACAAGCAACTTCATAAATTTTCATTTCTTTTTCTTTTACCCCAGTCTTCTTATAACGGAATTTAGAGCTGTTGAAAAAAAAAAAATCACCTCTTTTAATAAAAGCATGCTATTGTTTCCAACTCAAAAGTTCTTTGTTTCTCTACCTTTTAGTTAATTTTGGTTCAATTGCATTGAATCAATGGATCTTCGTATGAATATCCGTTTTGCCTACTATGATTAAAAGAGAAATAATTACTATGGAAAAAGGAGAATGAATTTTGACATGGATCTTTAGGCTACGTTCCCGGAGGGGCTTTCGAATAACAAATTTGGATTTCGTCGTCAAAAAATTTAGATATTAAATTACACATACTAATCTATTTAATTTAATTTTAAAAAATATAAACATTTTTTCCAACTATAACCTTTTGAACACATACACATACACACACACACACATATATATATACTAGTTTAAATACCCGTGTATTATACGGTATTCATAAAAAAATAAATATAAATAATATTTGTGAAAATTATAAAATATTAGAATTAAAATTAAAAATTAAAATGATGTGTTTTTAACTCGTGCCCTATTCAATTTATTAAGTATTATAATTATTAATTAATATTATATTTTAATATTTAGATGAAATTCGTTAATAATTATATTTACATACTTATAAAAATTCAAAAGATGTCACATTTTCAACCCGTCTCTAATCTATTAATTAATTATTATTAACTCATTTATATTTTTATGTTTAGATTAATTTTTTTAATAATTATAGTTACATATTTTGAAATTTTCAAAAGGTGTCATACTTTCAAGCCTTCTCGCATTTTGCCATTGTCTATAAATATTAATTAATATTATTATATAATTTTATTTTTATATATTTACATTGGATTCATTACCAATATTTAGTTACATACTCCAATTATTGCAAATATATCATAATTTACCTATACAAATATTTAAAATTTCAAAATAAGTTATTTTATTTTTTATTATAAATAAAACTTATTTAATTATTTTCATGAATAAGTTTTGTTTTTATAATTAAAATTATTTCATATGTAATTGTATTTTATTTAAAATAATTAATTTAGATTTTTTTCTACTAATTATATATGACTTATTTATATTTTTATATTAGGAGTATAAAAGAAAATTGTTGAATTACACAAAATATAATAAAAGAAAACTATGAAGTTAAGCTAAATATAATAAAATGAAAATACTAAATTAGGCAAGATACAATAAATTTTTTTATTAAATTACGCATATATTAGGCTCGAAAGACACATAAGCAACCGAATCAATAAATTTTCTTATTATCCAAACGAATCATAAGAAGCAGACACATAGATTATGAGAATTTTGTATTAATATATATTTGTTTAATACCAGTTTATTACACAGGACTTATCAAAAGATAAATATAAAAAATATTTGTGATAATTACTAAATTTTAATTCTAAAATAAAAAATTAAAATAATGTATTCTCAACCCATGCCTCGTACATGTCTAATTTATTTATTAGTTATTATAAATATTAAATAACTTTATAATTGATGGTTAAATTAAATTTATTAATAATTTTAGTTACATACTCACAAAAACTCAAAAGGCGCCACATTTTTAATCTTTGTCTAATACCTATTTTATTAATTATTATTATTTAATCATTTTATATATTAATATTTAGAATGAATTTATTAATAACTATTAGTTACATACTTTGAGATATTCAAAAGATGTCATACTCTCAACCCGTGTCGCATGGTACTGATGTCTAATCAATGTTTATTAATTATTAGTATATAATTTAATATTTTTATGTTTAGATTGAATACATTACGAATATTTAGTTACATAATTAGATTATTGTAAATAACTCATATTTTACCTATATAGAATATTTGAAACTCCTAAAATAAAATTATTTTAAATTATCAATAAAAGTTATTTAATTATTTTCATAATTTTTATTTTTTTGAAAATTAAAATTATTTCATTTTTAGTTTGTATTTTAATTGAAATAACTAATTTAGATCTTATCTACTAACTATATATGACTTGTTTATATTTTTATATTAGGAGAATCAAATGAAAGTATTGAATAAGAAAAAATATAATAAAAGAATTAAATTAGGTAAGATATAATAAAAAAAAGTATTAAATTAGGTAAATATTAGGTTCGGATGACACATAAGCAAACGAAACACCAAAATTTTTTATTTAGCAAACGAAGCATACGAAGCAGACACATAGGTTAGAAGGATTTTGCATTAATATATAGGGGTGATGTGTGTGTGTGTGGACCTACCACTATATTTATATTCATCCATTTACTAATATTTTCAATCAATTTTTGATTCAAATGGTCGTGATTAAGTTAAAAATGGTACTCCATTATACTAATTGCGTTAAGCCCTAATCTATTTATCGACTAACTGTTGCTTCGGTTGACATGTGTCGCGCTCACCTTGATTCGATTCTGACATGTCAATAGAAAATTTCTTAATTCGGATTTCATGAAGGCTTGGGTTGGTTGCGAATAATGGAACAATGACATGTTTCGTTCACCTAGATTTGGAGCTTACATGTCAACATGTTAACTTATGTATCATAGTGTGTCAATTAAAAAGGAAAAAAAAAAATTGGGACTTAAACCCAGCACACCATTGGGCCAACTCCAACTTTTGATATAATATATAACAAATTATCATATATTGTAAATAATCTTCACTTTTGCTTTAACTCACCGCTCTCCATAAATATAAGACTTAACTATTTATAGTTAAATAATATTTATTATTCTATAAAATTATAATAAAGTGTGGTTAACTTCTAGATAATTATTTTATAAATATGAAAACTGAAAAGGACATATTATAAAATTTAGTGTTAAAGAATGAGGTGTCGGACTATGAAATTAATTGAAAACCTTTGTAAACAAAAGATAAAATGTTATAATATGATACTAAATTAAGTTGTTAAAGAATTATAAAGTAAGTTAGATACATATAAAAAAGTAATTAAATAACTATTCCATAATATAATATAGTGTGAAATCTTCTAAATAATTATTTTATAAATATGAAAAATAAAAAAAATCATAAAATAATATACAATAACAAAAACATTAAATTCAAAAAATTCCAAAAATTAAGTTGTCGGGCCACGAAATTAATGGAGGACTTTTGTAAATGACAATATAAAATAATATAATATAATATTAAATAAATCTCAAACTTGACATCAAAAAAAATATATAATAAATATTTTTTAAATTTAAAAAATAAAAAACTCAAAAGATATTTATAGAATAATAATATAAGCTAAAAAGTCATAAAGTAACTTAAATATATATATAAAAGTAAATATTTAATTATGAATAATTAATAAATATATTTAAAACAAAATCATGACATAAATGTTATAAAATATTATAAAATAAATATTAAAATACTTTTAAATTAGATAAAAAATACAATAAAGTGTGATTAACTTCAAACTAACTATAAGTTTGTATAAGCTACATATGTGATTTTATAATTACTCATATGTTTTCTTATATTTAAAATAATTTTTAGAAAATTTTAATATTTTTCCACTAATTTAAAATTTTAGATTATTTTATATTATTGTATTTTTGATTAGTTTTTAATCTTCAGATATATCAAATAAGTATTTATAAACTAATTATAAATTTATATATTTTATTTTCCAGATTTCTATATTCTCAATAGTGAAGAGTTGGTACGATATTTTTAAATGCTTACGATATTAGTTCGAATAACTGATAGAATATTAATATTATGATTTAATATCACAAATAATTAGTATTTCAATTTTTTATATTGGTACGTGGAACCAGTATCCTACTACATAATTTGAGAATACGACACTCAAATTCTTCTTGAATTAGTCGTAGATCTATCTATATATCTTTTTTTATAATTATCACAAAACTTTAAAAATATTTTATTTTACAGTTTTGGTGTAACTTACAGGTCGGTTTTATCTCAAATATCGAGAGTTAACGAGTCAAGAGTTTGTAAAGATTATTTTGTGCAATGAGTATTTATTAAGTTGGTAATTCATTTTTTAAAATTCGCTTTAAAATTCGCGTGATTAAATTGGTAATTCATTTTTCAAAATTCGCATAACACGCGGGTCTAAAATTTGTGTGTGTGTGTGTGTGTTGAATAGAAAATGAGGACAATTTAATCATAAAAAGACATGATTTAATATGTTACATTTACATTATAAAACTTCAACCAAACAATAATTTTACTAATTATTTGAATATTAAATTTTAAATCAAAAGACTTCCGAACCTCAAAATTCCCCATCATCCAAACGGAACCTTCAATTTTGTGACCTTTTACTATAACATGTGTATTTTTTTAATATCACTTTTCACTATAAAAATACTTATATTTACTCAAAATATATGACCTTCTAACGGAATTCTTCTTTCACATAACAGTGAATGAAGAAAATATATCACTTCACAAACAAATGACTTGATTAAAAAAAAAAAAAAGAATTAAAGTATATTTTAAACTCGATCATGGAATAATTGGGGCGAAGGTAAAAGAAAGCCAATTCAGGTATCGCCAAACACTATAAAGAAAATAAAAAATGTAAAATATAAAACACAAGTATATTCGCTTGATTTTATTTCTTAAAAAGAAAACCAACCAACAAACACCAATTTACATGGACATTAAAAATAAAGTAAAAAACAATCCAACTCGGGTTTTATCAAATAAATAATATATTTTTCAATAAGAATTAAAAAAATATCACAATTTCAAACAAAATTAATTTTTGGTGGCGGGACGCTATTCCCCAAAGCGTCCCGGACCTAAATTTACAACACAGTTTTTGGAGAAGAAGTGGGAAAAAAAAATTACTGGGGAGGCGAGCGCTTTTCGAAATAGCGTCCCGAGTTGGTTTTGCCAAAAAAAAAACAAAAAAAAAAAAACGTGGGGACGGAACGCAATTGGAAAAGGTGTCCCGGGTTTTTTTTTGCAATAAAACAAAAGTTCGGCCCTAACCCTAACACACATATTATTTATTTATTTATATTATTTATTTTTAGGTTTTTTATATTTATAATTTATTTAAATTTTTTATTAAGTAAAATAAATAATCATATCATAATAATGTCTTAAAATTAAAAGAAGTTTATATGAAAATAAAAAATACAATAAAATAATATAAATAATAAATAACAATAAGTTTTAATTCCAAATTAAAAATACAATAAAATTAAGATACAATAACAACTCATATTAAAATAGGAATTACAGTAATTTGATATTACACGGATGCGATCACACGATCACATTCGTAATGGCGGATTTCCAATGAGATTGTGGTATTGACAAATGCAGTTTTAATAATTTTTATTGAATACCAAATCCATCAAATCGAATAAGGGTTCTCCATGCTTTAGATATGCAGCAGTAAACTCAGCATCGCCTGCTACGTCGTTCCAAAACCGTACTAGTCAGTCTGGCGCTTGCACTTTGTTGGTCTCATGATCCCAAGTGCAATGTTCGTTTCCCAACATCATATGAAAATGTCTGTATCGTAGAAGTTGAACTCGAGCGGTTATGTCGTCCATTGTGAAGTCTTTCCCGAACGCACCATTGAGTTTGTCCAACAAGATCCACGTGATATTGTTATGTAATTCTCTTCTGAGATCGTAGACACCATTGAGCTTACTCTCACGGAGGTCGTCAACAAGCTTAGTATCCATATGGATGCTCCACTCGGTTAAATTCATATTGTAGAAAAAGAAACCTTCTTCGAAATCAAAATATGGTACATTGTTAGGCTGATTTGAACTTATTTTTTATTTTTGTTATGAGAATACTTAGATGATGGAGAAAACCAAAGGTGTGAGTGGGTGTTTCTACATGATTCTCACCAAGTGAATTCTACAAGCAAACAACTTTCCAAATCGTAAGATTGCTCAATACCACACGAACACTTGGCGACGCGCACAGAGTAATCTTTGACAGCCTATATCAAATGTCTTTTATCTCTCAATATCATGCATATTCTCAACACTCCTTCGTCTTTATTGTAGTAGTAGTCCGGTTGAGGGACACCAATAGAATCAATAAGAGCGTCTTCGTATACGTGATCGAAAAAATTAACAATTTCCCTAAACAATTAATAATTGACAAAAAAAATTCAAAAACAAACCAAATAAAATTTCGTAAATATTAATAACTAAATTAAAAAAAAATATAAATTTAATATATACAAAAAAATTTAAATCTTACTGCAATTAATTAAAATTAAAAATAACAATAGAATAAATAAACACTAGAATTAACAACTTAAAAAGAATAAACAATAGAATAATAAGAACTTACCTTTTTTTTTTTTATCTTCTTTGAAAACCTCCTTGCTCCTTGCTCCAAGTTCACGCAGCTGCTAGGAAGGAGGTAAGTGTATTTTGTGTATTGATTTTACGTGGGTTTTAGGGTTATGCAATTTTTTAATTTTTTTTTGCAAAAATACCCCGAGACGCCTTTTTCAATATAGTCCCGCCCCCACGTTTTTTTGTTTTTTTTTGCAAAACCACCTCGGGACGCTATTTCGAAAAGCTTCCCGCCCCCAATATCTTTTTTTTCATTTCGACCCAAAAAATTCGGGATTGTTAATTTAGGTCCGGGACGTTTTTGGCAATGGCATTCCAGTGTTTTTTTCTACAACGATTATTTTATGTACCTTCTAGAATGTGAGCGAGACGCCATTCCCAGACGCGTCCCGCCACAAAAAAACAATTTTTTTTGAAAATATAATTTTTTTAATTTTTATTTAAAAATATATTATTTATTTAATTAAACCTCCAACTCGCACCAATTCCAAGCTAAGCCACAAGTGACATGAGTTGCCAAAATTAGTGTGACATAGTTTAGGTTCCCTTTGCATTTGCAGGTTTTATTAGTCCCCAGGTGGAATTGGAAAAACTAAAATGAAAAAGAAAATGCCAAAATAATGGAACTTAACATTTGTTGCGGAGTAATGCAAAAGAGACGAAAAAAGGGAAGCCTCAAAACAAAGAGAAGCCCCAAACCAACAAAAGATCCAAGAATAGGGAAAAATAAGTAAATAAATAAATAAAATTATATATTAGAAAAAGCAAAAAGCAGAGAAAGCGATTTAAGAATGCAACACATTTCAGATTTCAGAGAGAGAGAGAGAGAGAGAGGTGTGATGGCGTGGTCTGCTTTTGCTTTTCATATCAGACAGGAATCTTTGAAAATTGAATGCCCCCTCCCAAACAAAAAGCAAAAGAAAATCTCGAGCGGTAATTATTATTATTATTATTATAATTATTATTATTATTATTATTATTATTATTGTATGGTCATGTGATAATATTTTATTGGTCGATCTTATAGGTAAAAATTGACAAAATGCCATTAAATTGAAAAATAAATTATTTTATGACTGATGGAGTTTTTTCAAGTTTAAACAAATGCATTGAATATTAATTATACATTAAATTATTTTTAATTTCATTATTAACAATTTCTTTTATTTCTAAATTCATCATATATATACATACTAATAAACCGGTAACTTTATTCAAACACACAAATATATTTAAATCTATCTAGGTTTATCGTAAGAAAATCTAGGCCATGCTTGCCATAGAATTCAGAATACTGGATTCGGTATTTTGAATACCGAATATTGATTTGTTCTAAAACTCAAAAATTAAATACTCAAACAATAATACTTTACAATTAAATAATTAAACATTACTAATACAATATAATAATACACTAACACTTACTTTTCAGACATGATTTGACATCAAATAAAATATACTAATACATTATCACCCACTTTTCAGATATGATTTGACATTTACAGTAAAAAGTAAAAGATTCTAAATCTTATAACAAATAAGAATTCTTACTATTCACAAAATCTTGAATACCCTAAAATTTTGAATAACAGAATTCATAATCCCAAGAAATTCTAGTTCAAACAGGCCGATATTAATGAAAACTAATGGCATTTCCGAGAGTCTGCATTATTTCAGTAGATAGTGCATAATTTGCACTAAAATGTTGTATAATTTGCATTAAATTAGAATATTTCATATTATACTTTATTTTATTTACTTACTCTCATATTTGTTATTTTATAATACATAAATATATAAAATAGATAGTTTTATTTAATATAATATTCATTAATAAAATAATTAAATTAGCAATTATAACAAGGGGATTCCGAAGATAAATCCCCAACTTATCTTTCATTTTGTGGTTCACTCCCCACCTAAATAAGTTCATCCTCCACTCCCTAATCTGTATTGAACTTTCCATGCTACTGATTCAATTGCTAACTGCTAACAGTGGCAAACTCTCTTGTTTTATAAAAAACAAAATTATTCATATTGAATGGGTTTGTCCTTTTGTTGATAAAAGTCAAAATTTATTGTTTAAAATCGGAGTACTTACTTTCAATATATCTAATACTTAATGGCTATATACTGAATACTTCGTGCTTTTAAAATTAATACTTAACTTAGAATACTTCGAAAATTGCCATGACAAGATGATCCTTAAAATGGTATCAGAGCCCAGGTATATTAGGAACTTATAAGAAAATTTTATTATAATTATGTAATTAACTTTTGGTGAGAAGATTTATCTCTAATAATGGATTCGAACGAGTGTTCGAGATGTATTCATTTTAGGCGATATTTTCAAATCATGGAAATATACGAGTTGGACCATAAAGAGAAAATAACATATTGGGACAACCAGTATGTTGAACAAGATCTCGCCGGAGCCGACAGGGAAACCTTGAGACAATGCGAGAAACAAAAGGCGTATTATCTGAGTTACCTTTGGGTAAATCAGACGTTAAAGACGAATCTGATGAATCATAGGGATGCCGCTCATGAATCTCATCAATATATCCAACTACAGCGAGGTGATATCCGATTCCTCTAAGAATCCTGAAGATTTTAGAGAAATCCAAAGATTGGTAAAAGATATCGACTACCATCAACAACGTATCCAGGTGTAGATGAAAGAAATATTTGAACATCAAAAGGAAACACGAGAGATCCTAATTGATGTTCAAAAGCGAGTCAAGGCCCTTGAAGCCAAACCAAGTACATTCGAAGGAATACGACATATAACTTTCGGAACGGAACCCCTTTTACATCAAAAGGGGAAACCGACCGAGGTTTTAAGACAACCAACGGAGGAGGATAAGATGATGGCTTTAATTAAAGGAACTCCATTACAACCCAAGAAGTAATGGAGAAAATCAACATTTAAGGTCTACACGACCTTATCGAATCCTTTACAGGATTGGGTATTGTGAATCTAAAAATGAACTCAGGAGATTTTTCGACCTTGGTTACAAGAAGCGCTCCTGCACCACTACCAACAAGTTTCAATGAAAGCGAAAGTACGGCTTCACATGAACCAGTACCAGACGCACCAATGCCACATGTCGGGGATTTCACCATAAAGGGAGATCCTATGAATATAGTGGGTACCAGGCAACGTTCCCAAAATCCCAATATTCTAAACACGCCATATGGGAAATCTCAACTTGATCCTATACATCTGTATGAATTAATGTTAAGTCTGAATGTCCCAGATTTCAAGAATCGAGAAATACTAATAGACGATTGGGCATCTGCAATGCGAATTGCGGCTGGAACCCTCGACCTAGAAAAGGAATGGTTCATTTTACTCCTTGAAATGAGCCTTGAAGGATCAGTGAAAATCGCGTGGGATTTAACAGGATCAGGTATAAAAATGAGAGTTATATCTATAGAATCATTAAAAGGAATAGTCGATAATATGGCTAAATTATTCAAAATCCATTTTACCGGCACAGGATATTTCGGGGGAATGGAGAGGAAAAAAAAAATATATCGACAAGACCTCTATTACCTCGAGTTACGAGATATTATCATGTAGACGAGTATATCCAACTATTCACTAAATACTGATGGAAAGCCAAAGTGAATGATGGAGATGTGACACAACTTTTCTTTGCAAAAATACCAAGCCATTTGAGAGAGATGTTGATACAAGAATATAAGCCAACAACTGATATGGATACGGTTGCTAGAAGGATATCATTTCTAAAAGACAAGTTAGCAGAGTGGTACCACCAGGCGGCACTTCACAAGAATTACAAGAGATTAAGAAGAATTAATAAATCAGTTCCTCTATGTTGTGCTGAAGATGACATCCCAACAGTAGTCGGAGGTCATCCATAGGGACATAAGCGGAAGAAAGAAAGAAGCCACACTTATGCTCGTAGATACAAGAAAACGTTTCCATGAAAACCAATGAGGTTCTGGTCAAAACAAAAGGCTAAAAACTATAAATCAGGATAAAGGACGGGGTCAAGCCAAAGCCGGGGCTCGTTTTCAAGCCAAGGAAGCACCAGTAGGACTCCAACAAAAAGTATTTTCAGATGAGATCATACAAAAGTTTTAAAGATTGTAACTGCTGGACGTGTGGAGTTAAAGGGCACATTTCTACAGATTGCCCTGAAAATCAAAAAAGAGGAGTTAGACGGTTTAAAACAACCCAAGAGTTCGAAAAAGTTGTCTATTATCAAAATCTAGTACAGGTGTATCAATTTGAGGATATACCCTCAGATGAAAGCATCTATGGAGAATAAATTTACTCTGAAGATGGAAGTGAATCATAATCAAAATCAGAGTGAAGGAGAATTTCTTTAGCAAGTAGTTGGGGAGGATATGTCAGGATTCCTCTCACATACAACGGTTTCTCATAAGATACTTATGAGAATAATGAAAGAAGATCCAAATCTCCAAGTGTATGAAGTATTTACAATAGGAGCAATGGAAAAGACGATGGATAAGTTGGGATTAAGGAACAGGAAATGCCAAATTATCCACAAAGTTTTCACAGGAGAATTTGCGATACTCACAGAATACACATGAAAACAAATTGAGATGCAACTAATTCCATTCCGAGGAATTTAGGAGATTAAAAGCGTACTCTAAAGAGAAATGGTGAATACACTTTCATGGATCCACATTGGAGTCATTAGAGTAATTATAAAATCACTTTTAAAGAAGGAGTTGATTCGCCATTAAATCTTGCTCTCTTTGATAAAAAGAATCTCAAATCTCGAAAATTATTATTTTGGAGCGATCATGGGAAATTCGTACGCGGGGAAATTAGCACTCAATGCCTACCCAAGAATTACGTATAATTTGGCAGATCAAGATTTCAGCAGAGTCCTTACCCTTCATCAAGACTTTAAGAGAACTGATGACGGAGGGAAATAAACACTGCTCGATTACATACAAGATTTTCTATGCATTCTCGAATACTCATCATTCAGAAGTATTCTTGAGAAAATATTTCATAGAAATACATAGGGTCTTCGAAGAAAAGCTGTCTTACCGGAGATCATGCAATCTCCAACAATTGGAGAAATCGACATGAGAATCCAAGATCGTCCGGTTCTTGATAAAAGCAAGAGCCTCATGATCGAACCAATGATAATGTCTTTCCAACAAAACAGAATGATCAATAGACCTCAATGGGAAGGTCCAAGAATCATTCAAGGCACTCGAGTTCCTGAAGTATTCAAAACTAATGGAGAATTGAAGTGCCCAGAAGGATGGAAATGGTTACAAGTGATAGTCGACAATACTCATAAAGATAATGTCTTTCCTTGTGATATATTATATCACTTACAACAACCTTCCCTGTGAAGATATAAAGGGATCCTCAAGATTTGAGAAATTGAAACAGTTATTGAGTGTAGCGCATGAAGAGTCCCAGAGCAACTAACTATAGGGATAGAGTTTCTCGAGGATCATAAACTTTGGAAAAGATTAAGAGATGGAATGGAGTTTATGGTGGGTGAAAAAAGATACAGAATTAAATGAGCATCAGTCCATATACATTCCCGTTGGAATGATATATGAAAAATATCGTGCAGAATATTTCGCAGCCTATATTGATTCAGGCGCAGGATTCTATAAATCTAAACCAAAGGTCTTCCCAGAAAAAATGGAAGAAGAATTATCTCTAGTAGCGGGAAGAGATTTCTCTAAAAGGATTCTTGTTCTTAAGAGAGGGATCAAGCAAGCGGAAATGATGATGGGAGGAGCAAATGGTACTGCATGGTACAAGGTCAAGACTCCACCAATCTATTTCCATGACACGGGAGTAGATATTATGTTAGAAAATAATTCCCTACAGACATTTAAAAGATTCACATAAGAAAATGAGACTAGAAGGCTGATTTTCACAACCCCATGTGATCATAAGATTATAGTCCAGTGACTAAGAGAGGCATTCCACAAAAAAATGTCACTCAGTTTTCGCAGCAAGCGTGGTGATAAAGAAAAACTTTGACACCCAAAAATGAAGGACCGAAGAAGGTATGGAAGTGATTCTCCAACTACGAAATGAGAGTCTAGGAGGCCGAAAGGAAGAGATGATAAAATTACAGACGATTGAATTCCTCAAAGCTAGCATAAACATAAGCTCACAACCAGACACCACTACGGAAGAATAAATTTCACTAGAGGATATCAAAAGAATTTCAACGAAGATTCTCTATCATGGTAGGATAAGAATGAGGTCAAAGCATCTTCGAATGTGAAAGCCTGAAAAGAAAATGAGCTTGTTAGATATAAACCTATCCCGGTGAATCAAGAAGATCAACGAATATGCAAAAAAATACTTAAGGAACACATAGACCTTAAGTTAATTAAAGCAGGCGTCTCTCCATACAGCAACACGGGGTTCCTAGTCCAAAACCATGGAAAAATAAAAAGAAGAAAACCCAGATTAGTTATTAACTATAAGGTAATTAATAACATCTTAGAATTCAATCGATATTATATTCCAAGCAGGGAACATTTGGTAAATTGCATTAAAAATGCAAAAGTGTTCTCCAAGTTTAATTGCAAATTTGGATTTTACCAGATTAAGATGGAAGAAGGAAGCAAGATGTTCACGGCCTTCTCCACACCACAAGGACACTATATCTGGAATGTTATGCCTATGGGTCTAGCAAATGCACCCCATATATATCAAAGAAAGATGGATAATCTCTTTAAAGATTATTTCAGTTTCATGTTCGTATACATTGATGATATACTCATCGCATCAAAAACATGAAGGATCATCTAAAATATTTAAAAAATTTCTCAGATGTTTGCCACAAAGAAAGATTAGTGCTTTCAGAAAATAAAGCGGTGATTGCTACAAGAATAATCGAGTTTCTTGGGATAGAGATCAATGAGTCAGAAATCATTCTACAAAATCATATTGTAGAAAACATACAAGGATTTCCAGACATACTCAAGGACAAAAGGCAACTTCAAATCTTTATAGGAGTTGTTAATTTTGCTGGGATGTTCATAAATAATCTGGCACATTATAGGAAGGTGTTTAGTTCCCTACTAAAAAAGGACGTCATTTTCAAATGGGAAAAGGAACACCACAAGGAATTAAACAAGAGAGAGAGGGGGAGAGAATAAGTATTGTAATAGTGAGTTTATGTATTTTCAAGAACAAACCTTCTCTATGAGAGGCTAACAGGTTATCTCTTTTCCAAAAGGAGATTACTAATGTAATAAATCTGCTTTTAGTTTCTTAATAAAATAAAGGCTTTTGTTTCAACATGTGTGCTTAATATCATATTAAATTATCTCTATAAATTAAGTATTTCGTACGCTTAGAGTAGGAAACGAACCAAGGCTGTGCTGAATAGTTGCTGAAGGAGTCGGATAACTTGTAGTTCAACTTCTGAGAATAGAAATTAGACGGTAATACCGTCTGTAAAACGAATTGGGGCTGTAATTTTCCGACTGGTGGCATCGCAATTCATCTCACCCGTGTCTATTTTGGTTAAAGAGAGGTACGAAATTATAGAGGAGTTTTAATTTTACGGAAGCATGTTGGACCTAAGTACTATCTGATAATTTTCTGAGTATTCTTTATTATGTACCTAAGTATTAAGTATAAAACAATTAAGTAATTTTTCTGCACAAATATATAAGGGCATATGTGTCATAAGTACTATCTGGTAATTTTCTGAGTATTCTTTATTCTGTACCTAAGTATTAAGTATAAAACAATTAAGTAAATTTTCTGCACAAATATATAAGGGCATATGTGTCACAAGGGAGTTAACTTTAATTTATATATTTGGCTAGGCAATGGAAACAACGAAAATTTAAAAGAGTAAACCCGAAAATAAAAGAAGGTAAAGGGAGTGGTCCAAAAAATCCCTTGTAACAATATGTAAAATTCAAATTATATTGAGGCAAAACAAGAATTACAACTCATAATAATATTTTAAAAAAAACTAAATTACACAATAATATATTATAATTATTGGAATTAGAATATTCATCACAAATGATTGTCATTTTTCATTGTTTTAGTTTTTTTACTTTTAGCATTTTAATAGTATTATTCTTATTACCAAACTACTCATCATAATGTTTTTTTTTAAAATATTTTTTAACATATATTTAAGTTAATTTTAATATTTAATTTCTATTAACTAATTATACTATTAAAAAATAAAAAATATTTCTCAACATTTATATAAAAAATTGTAGAAAACTTACGTCGTGTATAGTGCAACGCCACCAAATTGCCGCTGAAAATGGTGCACTGATGGAGTGGCTTTTTGGTAGCATTTCGTCATTTTACGATAATTTGTTGCAGTATTGGATGACCTAAAGTAAAAGTATCAATTTAAATTATACAACTCTTCAAGGTTAAATTACTAGCGAATTTATTATTGAGTTTTCTCACGATCTAATGAGTCGGATATCATTAAATTTGAGTTTAGTTTATTTATTTTAACGAGTCAATCAAACAAGTTCAATAAATTTTTATCGAGTCGGTCTCTAACAACTCACGAGCAACTTAGTTCATTTATAGCCTTATAAGCGGATTTAATTATAAAGACAATAATTGTTTATTTATATATAATTACACTAAAGTTTAGTGGTAGTTTTATAATTTTTTAAGATGATTTAATTTTTAAAGAAAATAAAACCGTATAAATATTAAATATGGATCGACACATGTTCAGATTCATACTCGTCGTCGTCATCAAGTCAAGTGTGTGAAAGGAAAATAAAAAAGCATCAAACGGAAAAGAGGAAGAAACGCAAATTTATAATTTATATATAAAGAGAGACGAAAATTATTTTCCTCCTCTTTGCATTCCTCTTTAATCCATTTTCACCGACTTTTAACTCGCATATTCATTCATCTTCCTACACTATAATTCTCTTTTTTTCTCTCACACACACTACCACACCCTCCAGCACACACACCCCTCCCGGAAATGCAAATGTCGCCGTAGTCTCTAACATGAGCGGGGGGCGCACTGCACACACCCACTCCCAACGGTTATGAATCTCACTTCTGCAGACCCAACAGCCCCGCCGCCTCAGCCGCCGCCGCGGCCCTCCTCCAGCTGCGACCGCCACCCCACCGAGCAGTTCACCGGCTTCTGCCCCTCCTGCCTCGTCGAGCGCCTCACCACCACTAGATCCCTCCTCCACCACCCCTTCCTCCTCCCGCCGCCCCTCCTTCCGCCGCCGCCGCCGCCCTCAAATCCCTCTTCTCATCCACCACATCCAGGGGGAACAATTTCCCCCCTCCGCCGCCGGCCCCTCCCAAGCTCTCTAAACCCACTACCTCATTCCTCCCCGAACTCCGCCGCACCAAGTCTTTCTCCGCCTCCAAGAACGAAGCTTTAGGCCTATCCTTCGAGCCCCATAGAAAATCCCTCGACGTTAGGGCTAAAAATACTCTCTGGTCCCTTTTCTCAATCGACGACGAGGGTAAAACTAATAAACCCATTTCCGCTTCATCTTCCTCTCACCAAATCCACCAGAATATCAGCAGCAAACCAATCGAATCTACCAGTGTAGTGATTAATCCCGTTTTGGAGGAAATTGAAAATGAGGATGATTTCAAGGACCCATCTGCAAATATAGACGATATTGCTGCTTTTGACGACGATAATGGCGATAGAGATGAAATCAAGCCCGTCGAAGAAGACGCTCATCTGCAGATAATAAACGCGAATATTAATAATAATAACAATAGTGAGATTGTGGAAGAAGAAGAAAACGTAGGAAGTGTGAATAATAAATTGAAGCCCATGAAGGATCACATAGATCTCGTTACGCAGGCCCACGAGAAAAAGAGCTCCGGCGGTGGTGGGTTTTGGTCGGCCGCCTCAGTCTTCACCAAGAAATTGCGCAATTGGCGCCACAAACAGAAAATCAAGAAACAGAGCACCGGCAAGAGCTTGTTATCCACATTGCCCGTGGAGAAGCCTGTTTCCAGACAGTACCGCGAGACCCAATCCGAAATTGCCGATTACGGGTTCGGCCGGCGATCGATCGACATCGATCCCCGTTTCTCCCTCGACGCAGGCCGGATGAGCTTCGACGACCCGCGATACTCATTTGACGAGCCTCGGGCCTCGTGGGACGGTTATCTGATCGGCAAGAATTTCCCAAGAATCGCGCCCATGGTCTCCGTGCTCGAGGATGCCGCCCCGTCAGCCCGTCCCATTTCTCGGGCTGATATGCAGATCCCGTTAGACAACCCGGGTTTTATTAATGAGCCCGAGAACTTGCCCGGCGGGTCGGCCCAAACCCGGGATTACTACTTGGATTCCTCTTCTAAAAGGAGAAAAAGCGTCGAGCTCGAGCGGTCGAATTCGATTCGGAAAACGGCTGCGGCCGTGGTGGCTGAGATCGACGAGATGAAGACGGGGTCTGCGACTAACGCTAGAGTCTTGCCGACTAACGCGGATTACTTCCAGAGGGAAGCGATTAGGGATTCGTATCCTAACTCGTTGAGGGACGATGCTTCGGAGACGTTCGAGCTGAGTAGTGGGTATAGGGAGAGCTTAGTAGGGAATAACGTGGATAAAAAGGAGGCGAAGAAGTCGAAAAAGTGGGGTTGGAAATTATGGGGTTTTATGGCCCGTCGAAATAATCATAAGGACGATGAGTATGAATCTCAACATAGTAATAGCTTGAATGGTGTCGAGAGGTCGTTGTCTCAATCTTGGCAAGAATTGAGGAGGGGGGATAATAATAGGAATATGCTTAGGAGCAATAGTAGCGTGAGTTGGAGAAATGGGAACGGGCCGGGCCCATTTGTGGGCGCAAGGAGATCGAACGTGGAGATGTATGGGCATGGGAATGGGAAGAAGAGGAGTGATCACCTTGTGTTGGATAAGAATCGGAATGTGAGGTATTCGCCGAATAATTTGGATAACGGGCTTTTGAGATTTTACTTGACGCCGATGAGGAGCAATCATCGGAGAGGAGGGACGGGTAAAGTGAAGCCCACAAACCCGCATTCAGTCGCGAGGAGTGTGATGCGTATGTATTGAGATTTTTCGGAGGTCATTCTAGTTCATTGTTTCTTATGATGATTTATACGGTTTTAAAACTTTTTTTTTTAAGAATTTACTGCATTTTTTGTTGTGTACTAAATTATTCAAGGTACTCTTGTTGTTTGAAATACATTTTACATCTTTTTTCAGAATATACTGTTTTCCCCCCCAATAATGAGAGATTTCTATTGTTTCTTTGTCTCTGGTTTTATTTGGGACTATTTGGCTATGTTCTGCATTGTATGAATCATGTTGTTTTTATTTTCTTGACTATATTGAGAGTTTTTATTGAATTCTCTTTGTGATGCCTTTGTTTTCCAATATGCTATGCAATGAGTTCAATCAGCAGTTAGTGGTGTAAGTTGAAAATTGATTGAGTTAAGAGAGGGTGCTTGTCGGAGATGTTATTAAAATGTTTTACTTGTGTGTCAGATTCAAACCAGAAGCAAAATCAGTTATGTAATTTAGCACAGCCATATTTTTCAGTTTTATAAAATAAAAGCTAAACATATGATTTTATTCAGGTAAATTATTTATTTATTTATTTATTTTTGCGTGTGTTTGGCAAGTTAAAAGATGAATAATCTGATTTGAAAATGTTGAGGATTCAGTGATTTGATTGCTCCTCAAATGGGCATTGAATATTTTTTGCATTGTTATGGTAAAAATCAATATCAGTGACTTTACATACATCATGTTATCTATTTTTCTTTATCTGCTTTTCTTCTGAGTTGATATGTACAAAGGCGAAATTTTCGGGACACAGGGTCCCAGTTAGATTTCGAATCTCTTTTTTGACAGTCTTATGAAACAAATGAAGTATAATAATAGTAGCTCATTAAGGCTAAATGTTCCAAGTTTGATGTTTATTCATTTCATTTTTGTCAATGAAAAACTTGTTTGGAAGTTGAAACTCATTTACTGTGTTTTTTCAACCTCTTTTAGCTTAATTATATTTTTGGAAAGTGGTTGTCATGCTACTTTAACAATGATCGTGGTCTAGTTTTGTGTTAGTCATTATCATTAAAACAAAACAAAGTGGATATTCCACCAAAAATAAATAAATAAATAAAAAAGGAGAAACAATAATGTGGTAGAAACCAAAAACTGAAAATGGACAGATTTGTTTTTGTCATAACTTGGATAACGTACTATTTCAATATCTCCTTTAAATTCTTGTCTCTTTATATATGTTTATTTGTGCAAGCACGCGCAATACTTGTATAGTTGTATTGTCTCGATTTTCTTGGTACACGAAAAACCAATTTCAATAATTTTGATAATTTTCTGGCTCTTGTATAAATGTGCAAATAAATGTACATATTTTTATCGAGTAAACGAAACACACTAGGTGGAATATTAATCATTTAGTAAGATCATAGTATTTTTTTTTCTCCCTTCTATTGGTTTTTGTTACATGTTAAAGCTATACGATCGATAAATATATGGAAATAAAAGTCAAAAAGTGGCAAGAAAAAAAAAAGATGAAGAAATAAAAGAGGCTCACAATCA
Organism: Phtheirospermum japonicum; assembly: GCA_014905375.1. Lineage (NCBI taxonomy): Eukaryota > Viridiplantae > Streptophyta > Magnoliopsida > Lamiales > Orobanchaceae > Phtheirospermum > Phtheirospermum japonicum. Next base: position 1,048,535 of record BMAC01000122.1, on the reverse strand, counting down.
AAGGCATGTAATATATCAGGTGCAATAATAGTCCTTTTCTTCTTTCGGTGGAGAAACCCAAAAATTTCATTTATGTTTGTCAAAAAGGTCATGCAATTGGGTTCAGGCCTTAGTTTGGTTCACACTGAGAGACATTGGCCTGAACTTTACAATTTATAGTACATAAGATGTTTCGAAAAGATTATAAATTTTAAATTATTTAAGAAAGTATATTATCGATGTCAGGAGCTTGTAATCTCTGATTTTGGCCAATTTAATCTACATGATCTTTGATTTTCTTTCTTTTTTTCCCAATAAACTTTATTTTAAAATATAAGATCTAACATTTTTATAAGCTCTTAAAAACATAGTATAGCACAGCAATTGCCTCTTGAAAAAACGTAAATAAAATGCGAATTTAAATATATTTGATTCATGAAAATTAACATCGCCGCAATCCATCATCTCTTTCAGACTTTAGTCATGCCATGAGGATTGTGATTATATGTTTATGCTTCATGCCATTTTCAATTTCTAGTGTTATAAATGGATTTTGAGAATTAATTTTCTACAAATTGAAATTGTGCTTGGAGGAATGAATGATAAAGTTTTAAATGATGATTATTGAATAAGTTTTTTTTTTTTTTTTTTTTATGTATACTTTCATTTGAAAATTGGTAGGGATCCACATTTTGAATATAATATTTTAGTATTCGACTTTATGTTATAAATGATCAAGAACACATGTTATATTAAAGAAAGGTGTAACTTATTCAAAATATATTATAGGAAATGGAATTAAAAAAATGGAACAAATAAATAGGAGTAGTTCCCAATATATGGAGTAAAAACAACTTTCTTGCCATTTTAACCTATGTCCAATAGTGCACAAATTAGGTTACACACTCTTTCCTAATAAGGGTGACAAATTGTGTCATAATGATATACATCTTATTGCATCATAAATATAACAAAATTCCGTATGTAACTAAATCTTCTTGCTTTCATATGTGAATCAAACTTACTGCCCTAAGCTCGAGCTCGACTCAAATTGTACATCTTATTGCATCATAAATATAACAACTGCGCAAGTAACTAAATCTTCTTGCTTTCATGTCGTAATGTGTCTTAATGTGAATCAAACTCAAGCTCGACTCAAATTATGAGCTCGAAATCAAGCACATGAGTTGAGCTCGAGCTCTAATTTTTTGGCTCAAAAGCCAAACTCATGCAAATTTTCCAAGCTCAAGCTCGCCTCATTATACCCTATATATTATTATTGAATCATAAATATAACAAATGTAAATTTAATTAATTTTTCGTGCTTTCATATCATGTCTTAACCCATCATTTCTCTCTATAATCATATTTCTAATCATATCGTGCTATCGTGTTATATCAACCATTGCACCCCTAGTCCAAAGCAACTTAAATACACCCATATTCATATTTCACATCTTAATCAAAATACCTTATTATATTATGGACCTGCGTCCCATGATGCACCATAAACCCAAATATCACGTTTCTTATGTCTTCGTCACCTGTTTATATCATCATCTCTTTCATATTCATCATGGGTTTGTCTCTTTCATGTTTATCGGGTGATAAATATGAACATATTCATGCATCATCTTTTGTATACTCATCATGTCAGTAATGCATCATGGACCGAGACCATGATATACCAACCAATTGTACGGTATAAACAAACCACAGGACAAGTAAAAGCCAATTGAAGTGTAGAATAATCATCTTGACGAAAAATCATACTTAGATCACAACCCATATGACATAAAAATTATATCCACATAACATTTGAAAACTCTAAGCCAACCCCACCCTAAAATCCTTTTTCCCTTGACTAACAAGAACTCTACAAAATACCATATGATGATTCAATAATTGGGTGCTTTCAGAAGACATAAAAACATTAATTAGAAAATAAAAGCTCTCACATCAACACTTTGAGACTAACAAGCAAAATCTTGCACATGCTATTTCATCCGAAACCACCACTAAAGTAACTACGTCGGAAATGAAAAGACAAGAAAACATGGAGACCCGATGTATTATACCATGCCATACTATGCCGGTGAAAACAACCAAGGGATTGAGATACGGGAACAAAATTTTGGTGAGCGAAAGAGACGATGAACGTGAAACCTGATGGAGAAAGAGATGGAAAGCAAGAAACAAACCTTCCGATTAGACTCATGCAAATGCAGTTAGTTAAATCCTACGCAGATATCTACCCTTTAAATCCTTAGCTTCAGATTTTTTCTGCAAACCCATGCAATTAGAAACCTCGGTCTCATCATCGTCAGTATCAACTTGTTTTACCGAATGCGATCTCGTGCACAGGCTCATGCGATGCGGGATGTAAACATTGAAGTAATAATTTACGACGTCACTCCCGTTTTTGGCGGGAAAACACTTTAACGCGCGCCTCAAGAAGCTCTTCCCATCAGACGACGGTCTCATTTTCACCACCGACTCGAAGCTCTGTTTTTCCTTTAATGACCACGTCTTCAAAACCTGATCGCCCATCTCGTCGAACTTCCAACTAAAAAAGGCGGGACCCAGATCGCTCTTCACAACAAGCCTCTCCTGGAGCACATGACGTCTAATACAATCGGCAGAGCCCGAGTATGCACAGCAACAAGAGTCTGGCCGTCCCTTTCCGATTTTTTTTCCAATGGATTTCGTGTTTCCGGTTTGAACGGGCCAGACCCGGGTGCCCAACCACTTGGAATTATCAGGGTCATTTTTCTCTGGGCCGGCCCACTCGTGGACATCGGCCTGGAAACGAGGCCCAACTGGAATAACCTTTCTTTGAAGATGATCGCCGATGAAATTAAGTAACCTGATTGACCGGCGAGGGCTGGGTTCGTGGAGTCTGCTGTGGGCCCCATCCGGTGTTTGTGAGTTAGGGTTCGAGTCCGGGCTTAGCTGGTTTGAGCCTTTCACGGACTCATCGGAATCTACGGTTGGAGGTATATCTTTGCGGAGGCAATTGTAAAAGGCTGTATCGTCGAAAGTCAATAAACTGCTTGAAGCACGAGAATTAAAGGTGATTTTCTCATCTTGACAATGAGTAGAGTCAGCTGAGTTGACCAAACATGATAGTGATGAAACATGGGATGACTGTTTCCTACTCAGTTTTTTTATACTTGGTTCGTTTGGGCAAACAAAGACAGACGGAGGTTTCAGCCCGTCTTTTACAAACTTCTCGAGTTTGCGCTTTCTCTGTAAGAAAAAACAAAAAATGTCATTTTGAGTGCAAAATATTGGAAAGATGTACTCAGAATAATGCAACAATTCACCAAAAGTGGAATTGTCCAACTCCAGTTCTGGTCCTATAAGTTTTACGTTGTTACAAGTTTGGTCGTGGAGGGTTCAATATTTCACTTGTTCTAGAATTGCCTTTAGTAGTAAGAAATATTCAATTACCTAGATTAAGCTGAAAATGGTATGATAGCTTATGTTTCACTTGTGAGTTGATTTTATTTACTCCATCTGTCCCCAGCCTATAGTTATTTCACACGGACTAAGAAAATGTTAGCTAATATAGCTAACATATTGCATTTTGTCATTTATACAGCTATGACTAAATTAATTGTTTATTCATTGTCTACTCAGTTTCCGTGAAAGTTAGTCTAGGTGCATGGAGGGGAGTGATCCCAAAATAATTAAGTAGGGGTTATACATGGGACTGAAAAATAATTACATAATAAGGGTAGTAACAAGTCTATCTTTGTGGAACACCCGAAATAGTAACGTGGTCTATCTTTGTGGGATCAAGGGGTATTATTTATAATATAAATTGCTTAATTATTGATATACAAAAAATAAGGTACAAATTTGGTAAATTTGTTATTTAGACTAATAGGACGAAAATTGCCACGACTAGTAGAGTTAGAATTTCCATACCCTAAAAAAATTTGCTACGGGCAAAATTGTCACAATTCAAATTACAGAACTAAAATTGCAAAACTGATATGGATACAATACAAATTTTGCAAATTTCCCTAATTCGTTAAGTATGTTGTTAATAGTAAAGGGTTTAAAGCAAACACCGGGAACTTAATGATAGTGAACTTTGCCCATCGATGATTATAAAATGTTTAACCTCTCAATAGTCAATATTCAAGTCATAGTTATCCCAAAATACTGATTCCAGCCAAATTTCAATAATTTTTCTGTCAAGGATACTGACTTACTTTAGGACAAACTGCATTTCATAATAACCTTAACATATGCATTCGACCAATTAAAAGTACTGAAAACACAGCCTAATTCCTAATATGGCGTAATAAAGTGGAATGTGGCATCAGAAATGTTGTCATGCTCACCTATTACATGTGCAATTTAGTAATAGGACTACCAAACAATTTCAATAATTATTTCTCATAACACTAGCGTCGTCTATGAGCAAATACAAATAATTTCAATAAACTAATGGCTATGCTTATTTTGTTGAACGCTAATAGTCAACTAATCACAAATGTACTAAATGTTCAACTACATATTTTAATCTGTGTTCTGCCACAAAAAGACGATATTTATATAATCTCTCTTGAATTTTTTTTTTCTTGGAGTTAGAATGAATTGTCTAGTTACTAATAGAGAGCCTAAATGAAAAAAAAAAATCATATTGAATCTATATTTAAACTCTAATAATAAAAATGTATTATGACAAAGGAGAGAAAACTAACATGAATATTGGATTCCCAAATTTAGTATGAGGAATTCATATACAATTATACACATGATAAAAACACTTTCAATCCATAACTTCGAATTTCAACAAAAATTAGATCAAAACTAGTTCAGATTCTTATTTAACGTGCCTCCTAATTTCAAGTTTTGAAGATAAAAATTGTTTTGCTAATATCTTGTTAACATTCGAAAAAAAGCCCTTTCAATTATATTCCGTAACTCCAAATCTCAGCATCTCTGTGAAAACATAAATTAGGGTAATTAGTCTCTCCTCAGTCTAACTAACATTAATTCCAAGTACCAACCAAACATTCAAATAATAAACGAGACAGAAAGAAATACTCCCTCCGTCCCGTTCTATTTGTCGCAATTTAGAATTTTTTTTGTCTTATTCTATCTGTCCATCCCGTTCTATTGGTCGCAATTTAGAATTTTTTTGTCTCATTCTATCTGTCACACTTACATTTTCAAGAGAGAATCATTGCTACTTTTTACTTCCCCAATAAGAATTAAACGTCACTTTACTAATTTTACCCCTAACTTTATTATTTCACATTTTTAATTATATTAAACAAAAGGATATTATGATCATTTGATGCCTATAATTATAACATCAATCATTTTTCTTAATCTCTGTGAAATGGTCAATTGCGACAGATAGAATGGGACGGAGGGAGTAAACAATAATCCCGATGCACAATATAGCTTTTCAACTCATAACAAGGCACATAAGAAGACCATCTCTAATTCCAACCGTAATAACAAAACGAAACAAAAATACACGTGAGAAACGTTAAAAGACCTTACCCAAGGAGCTTCAGAGTCTTTAAGGACCATCACTTTTCTGAGCTTAAGAATCTGATTCCACAGAGCTTGAGTATTATCCCGTGGCCTACAAGGATCCACGGCAAGTGCTTTTAGCTGAGATATAATTTCTGCTTCAGAAAATTTCCCAAAAATCGAATTTGGTTGCACATTCACTACGCCGTTAATGTGAGAAGTTGTGCTGGCATTTTTCATCCCCTTCACTCCCGATTGCCTCGTCATCTTTCAGCCCCAAAATATACAACAAAAATCTTCTGAAATTCAATTTCGAAGCAGCTCAGGAGAAAAACGTTACAACTCAATTTCTGGAAATCCTAAATCCAGAACCTGAAATTTTAAAAATAAAAAAAATCATAAAACAGGTAACTAAGTAAGTTTTGAGCCTATATCTAGGGAACCAATTTCTCAGAAGATAATTCAATAGCATTAAATGCAGCAATTAGCTAAAATTTACAGGTAATATGAGATTAAAACTGATCACAACTAATACAATAATTACTATAAATAGCTTCCACCCACAATATCAGCAAAATTAATTAACTCATTCAAATTTTAAAATTCAACTTCAGCAATTTGATATCTTCATACATACATTCATATAACCCAATATTAAAACCCCAAATATATGCGTATATGAATTACACACAAACACAAGCACAGAGAGAGGGAGAAAAGGTACACTTAGGAAAACAAACAAAAACACCTTAACCCTGGATTCCCCAAATTCCACAAAGCACAACCTGCATGACTCGTCTTCTAAACACTACTTTCAGCATACAAACACATACAACACGCCATAAATATAACAGAATATTGTATAATGCACAAAACCGTAAGAAAATGGATCTAAAGAAACGGAATAAAAAAATTTAGGAAAAAAAAAAAGAAAAGAAATGCAGGGTTAGTTCAGATGTCAAGCAGAGCAATATTCCTTTTGAAAAAATAAAAATAATAAATAAATAAATAATAACGAATAAGTCTTAATTATGCGGCATACACATAATAAAGAGTCGCATTCAAATGCGTAGACATTCGTGGAAAAGTGCAGAAAATTTCGCTCTCTTATTCCGTTCCGAGATTATGAGTTGGAACGGGGAAGGGATGCGATTTGAACCCGGCGGAGTTGGGGCTGAGATAATTTATGTTGACACTAAATTCGCGATATTTTATTTTCTAATTCTCTCACCTATTTCTAAACTTGCAACGGGCATGGATCTTTGATTTGGATCTGGATCAAGGAATTATCGATGGGGATAATTAGTTCTGTCAATTAAACTATAA
>BMAC01000122.1:1025895-1040952 GCA_014905375.1 Phtheirospermum japonicum | reverse complement strand
AAATAGTGGGGGCCTTTAGAAATAGGCATTTTCAAAATTCAATTGAGAAAGAGCAATGATGGTGGACCAAAATGTCCGTAAGTGATATTATTTATTTGATGAGGTTATTTGTGATAAGCGACCTCATTTCTAGGAGAAGGGTGTTCCTCCTGAAAGATGGGCGAGCTGTATTGTGTCCTTAGAAAGTGAGCGAGCTGGTTTGTGTAGAGTAGCGACCTGTAGTATGGGGATGAGTTCTCATATAGGGTCGTGACCTCTTGTGTTTTGAGCTGTATACTTGAGCTCGAGTGTGGGTTTTATGAATGTTAAGCCCGTGGGCTTAAGGTGATTGTGTTTATATGGCTTTCGGTGGGCTGTATAAAGGGCCCAGGCCTGTTGTGAAGAGGTTTATTATATATGGGAACTTAGCATGTGGGGAGAGTCCTAATTGAGAGTCGGTTGTGGAGTTGTATTATGAATGGAATTATGGTTATAGAAGGTAACCCTAGATTGAGGGAGATCTCCCATATCTTTATATAAAGGGGCAAGTGTCTCTCATTATTTTCTTAAGTCGATATCATTATATTGCATTATTGTTGAGAAGAGAAGTGTCGAGTGTTTTTCGCTTATTAACTTAAGCGTCGGAGGGCCTTAACGGGCTCGAAATCCGGCCCATTCGAGGCGTTGTTTTGCAGGATTGGCGAGGTCGCATGGAGGATAATTGAAGGCTTTGAAACTCGCTGTGACGTATTTAGAAGCAGTATCAGGTCGCTGATCTCTTTTGAAGTTAGTACCCCCTTTATTTGGTGGTTCAACTTTTTGGACTTATCAAATTGGCGCCGTCTGTGGGAAAGAGGGACATCGAGTCCTTAAGCGAAAGGCGTGAGAGGTTTCATAAGCAAAAGATGAAGGATAACAACATTATTCCGAGGACATTACACTATGGTTCTTTGTCAAACAACAAGAAGAAGAAGAATAGATTGGTGGATATTAACGAACAAGACGTGATGAAGGATGGACAAATGCCTTCTCAGGCGGATCCAGTTGTCCAAGGCACTAGTAACACTCCACCGCCTTCCCCCAAGAAGCGCGAGGGAAAAAGGGCCGGCGGGAGATGTGGAGTTGAAAACACCGGAGGTGGAGGCGCAGAAAGCGATTCACATAGAGGCAAAAGACGGTGAAGATTTACTAAAGGATAGACCCTGTCAGAGTAAGAAGGGTTTTTTAGATGGGCTTATGGATTTCGTGCCTCTAGAGAAATAGGAGGAGTTACGCAGGTACCTAGCGAGCGAGCTAAGTGCTGGGAAGGAAACAGGTGGCAAATCGCATAACGAGCGAGAGGACGGGTCGACGGTTAGAAAGGTAAAGCGAGGTGAGAAGTCTCTGTCGAAAAGACTGTCTCATAAGAGAGGACGAAGTACGCGAAAAAATGAGGATGCTTCTAGTTCCACCTCATCCATAGATTCTCATGTTCACAAGCGAAGAGAGAAAGGGGTGAAAGTAAGGCGATGTCGTTATAGGCGAAAGAATCGCCGGCACAGTAAACATAATAGTGAAAGCGAGACGCCGACCTCCGACACGGGTAGTGAGTCTAAGGAGAAAACCAAGAAGAGCGGTAATGTGTTTAAGGAGGGAAAGGGGGAAAATGAGATAGGGCCGCATAATAAGGCCTTCAGAGATCTGCAGGAGGCTATGTTGAAACTAGAGAGGCGAATGGATGGGGAGAAATTGGATGGAGGCGAAGGACATCTTTTTTCAGAGGATATGATGCACGCGGCAATGCCTAAGAGTTATAAGGCATTGGAATTTCAGTATCGAGGAATGACGGATCCAGTCGAGCACCTGCAGCTCTTTGAGAATGCAAGGTTGTTGCATAGTTATACGGATGCCGTGGCATGTCGGGCCTTTGTGTCGACCTTGAGGGGGATCGCACAAAATTGGTTCTACCAGTTCCCACGGGGAAAAATTACCAGTTATCAGGTGTTGCAGGCTGCTTTCTTGAAACAGTTTTCTAGTGTTAGGCAGAGTGCGAAGACAGCACAGTCGCTCTTTACTATGGTACAACGACCTAACGAAACACTGAAGTAGTATATTAATAGATTTACAAACGCTACTCTGGAGGTGCCCGCTGCCACTGATGAGATGAAGGCCGGAGCCTTACATCAGGGACTAAGAAGAGAGGACTTGTGCAAGTCGCTGGTCAAAAAAGAAGCACGAACTTACGATGAGGTGTTAGCGAGGTGTCATAAGTATGTGCAAGTGGAAGAGGCTGAGGATGAACATCGAGCACGTTTTGGCAGGGAGGTTGTAGACAGGGCTGATAGCAGGCCTAAAAGGGAATTACGGACAGAACCAAGAAGGATAGTGCGTGGATTCCTGAACACGAGCTCGGGGATTAGTAAAAGGTCAGAAGAGAGTATGCGAGATTGGAGAGAAGAGGATTTCACACCACTAGCGTATTCGCAAGCTAGAGTGTTCGGTATTATGGAGCGTTTGGTACCTGATGCTATAAGATGGCCAGAGGATCGCACACCTATCCCTACTCATCCCAGAACTACCTCCTTCTGCTTATTTCATAACAATTACGGGCATTTCACCGAAAAATGCAGGCACCTCAAGGAGGAGATAGAGAGACTCATAAAGGCGGGGCACTTGAAGGAGGTGATCTATAAAGAGAGAGAAACGAAGGAGCAGGGGCGGGCGCTACCTCCACCACCACCACCAGAAGGTGATTCAAGCTTTTGTGTTGTCTACTTATGAAAATTTGTCAAAAGATCAATAGCTTGCCCGCAAGAGAATGGGGTCGCGCATAGTTTGGCAACTTGACTCGAGTCGTCTCTCGAGGAACATACAATCGGAGTTTTAAATAGTTTGTTCAATTCAATATCACATACATTGGGGGGGGGGGGGGGGGGGGGGGGGTGATTATTTTTGATTATCTAGAAATTTAGAACACATGAACTATAATTAAAACTAGGAAATTGAATTCAGCTATTTGAACTTATAAACTAGAGAAATTATTCTAAGAACTTTAAACAAGATTAACTAGCATAAAATCAAGCAATTATCAAGAATGAAATGCAAACGAAACGAATTAACTAACAAGAATAATAACCAAGCATTAATTAAACTAAAGATTACGTATTCAATACCAAAAGTATCRAGGGTTCTAAGCATAAACAAATTCAAAAGCAATTAATGAAAAACAACTACTTAATTGCATAAATTAAACTACGAAAATAATAAAGGGTTCAGAGTACTTATTAAACTAAAAAGCGTAGTAAACTCTCCAGCTAATCCGTAGAGGCGGTTGATCTCGGTCGAAGAACGGATCACGAACGGACAGTTGGAGCTTGGTGATCCTCGAATCTTCGATCTTGATCAATTGTTGTTATCGGGATGTGGATGGTGTTGTTCTCGAGCCAAAGTATCAAAAATTCAGAGTATGGGTGAGAGAGATCCTTTTTGGGACGGACTTAGAAGGGTTTTTATAGATTTCCCTTAACTTGGAGCATAAGAAACCCTAAAATCTCGATTCTGGGCCGTCGCGTAGACGGTGCGTCGACGGTGCATCGACTGACGCATGCTGGTGCTCGGCGTCAGTGCGTCCAGGGCGTGCGCGTCGGCTGGGCGGGTGCATCGACTGGATGGGTCGACATCGACGCTTCAGCAAGTTGCGTCGACATCGGTGCGTCGAAATCGACGCTTCAGCAAGTTGCATCGACAGTGCGTCGACATCGGTGCGTCGACATCGACGCTTCAGCAAGTTGCATCGACGTTGCATCGACGCTGCGTCGACTGACGCGGATCATGGCTCGCGTCGACGGAGCATCAATGGTCGCGTCAGTCGACGCAGCTGCGCGGCTGCCTCTGTCTCTCTCTATCTTTTGCTACTCGTTTCGCCGGAAAGCTCGTTCTCCTATTCTTGAACATCGAACTTCGTCTATTATGCGCTGAACTCTTCCGGTTACTTAGCTGTAAGGTGAAAACAACGAAATATCACCTATTTGCATCAATTACAATTAAAATATGGTAAAATAAGCCAGAACTATAAAAATACGGAATTATGCTTAAATCGTCCAACTTATACCAAAAACAAATAGAAAAACAAACTAAAATACTACTGAAAATGAGGACAAATACGTGCTAATCAAAAGGTCCGCCCCAACAACAGGTCGCAAGACCGAGGCAACAAGGAAATCAGGGACATGATGGCCCACGAGGGAATAGAAGAAGGATAAACATGATTTTGGGAGGACCAACGGATGGTGATTCTAATAATGCGCGTAAAAGGCATGTTAAGTCAGCTCGTTCAGGAACGTGGGAGGTTGCTAGTGTYAGTCGGCAATCACAGGTTGTAGGGCCAATTATTTCCTTTGGCCCCAGTGATCGACACGGGCTTCAGGAGGATCACAATGATGCATTGGTGATTGAGGCTGAAATTGCAGGGTACGAGGTTAGTAGAATTTTCGTGGATAATGGAAGCTCGGTGAATATCATATATACAGACTGTCTGGAACAGATGGAGATAGAAAAAAGGGTGCGGTCTGTAAATACGCCCATATATGCGTTCAATGGGGCACATGTGAATACTGAAGGCGAGATGACGCTCCAGGTGGTACTGGGAAAAGATGAAGTACGAGTGGAGAAGAGTTTGAAGTTCTTGATCATTCGTGGAAGGTCGGCCTATAATGCTATATTAGGGCGACCTGCCCTTAACACGTTCCAGGCGGTAACATCAACTTATCACATGAGCATCAAGTATCCGGTGGGTGACAAAGTAGGAGAAGTCATCGCACAACAGCAGGTCGCACGATCGTGTTATCAGCTGGCAGTCAGGAAAGGGTTGATGGAGAATAAACGCGAGAGGGGTGATGATCAACCGGAAGGAATGCTTAATGCAAAGAAAATGAAAGAGCAGGAGAACTCTGTCCAACCGAATGAAGAATTGATGGAGATCTCCTTAGAAGAAGACCGCCCAGAGTATACTACGAGGGTAGGGACCCTAATACCTGATACATTAAAGGACGAGCTGATTAAGTTGTTAAGAGAGTTTAGGGATGTATTCGTGTTTGGGGATGGAGAATTGACAGGGGTGTCCCCGGAGGTCGCACAACATCACTTAAATGCGGATCCAGAAGCGAGGTCGGTGAAACAGAAGAGGAGGCATTTTGGGCCAGAGCTAAATAGGGTAATTGAAGAGGAAGTACAGAAATTGTTGAAGGCCGGCCATATAAGGGAGATTCAATTCCCTGAGTACCTGTCTAATGTTTTGATGGTGTCTAAGCCGGCTCAGAAGTGGAGGATGTGTGTGGATTTCCGCGACCTGAATAAAGCTTATCCCAAGGATCATTATCCTTTGCCTCGAATTGATCAGTTGGTGGATTCTACCTCGGGGTGCGAGCTGTTGAGCATGATGGATGCTTCGCAAGGGTATCACCAAATACCTCTGGCAAAAGAGGATCAGCCCAAAGTGAGTTTTGTTACTTCCACAAGTACTTACTGTTTTGTCTCCATGCCTTTTGGGTTGAAGAATGCAGGAGCGACCTATCAGAGGTTGGTAGATCGTATGTTTAAAGACTTGCTGGGGTCCACCATGGAGGTTTAAGTCGACGACATGCTGGTTAAAAGCAAAAGAGCAGAATCTCATGTGGAGGATTTAAAGAAGATGTTTGTTATACTAAGGCAGTACGATATGAAATTAAATCCGAAGAAGTGTGCTTTTGGCGTCCGATCTGGAAAATTTTTGGGCTATATGGTGACCGAGCGAGGAATAGAAGTTAACCCAGAGAAGATACGAGCTGTTTTGGAGATGCCACATCCTCGCACGGTGCATGATGTTCAGGTACTTACAGGTCGGATGGCAGGTCTTAGTCATTTTATTTCCAGGTCAGCGGAGAGAGGCGTCCCATTTTTCAGGGCGCTTCGTAAAGGGTCCAGGTTTGAGTAGACAAAGGAAGCTGCGGATGCATTTGAGGAGTTGAAAAAGTACTTGGCAGAAATACCATTATTGACCAAGCCCATGCCGGGAGAAGACTTGATATTATATATATCTGTAGGGGAGGTCGCCGTGAGTTCTGTTTTGATAAGGGAAGAAGCGGGCATGCAAAGATTCTCATATACTACATTAGTAGTATGTTGCATGGGGCTGAGTTGAAGTACACCGAGCTGGAAAAGGGAGGATTTGCATTAATATGTATAGCAAGGAAGTTGAGACCCTATTTCTTGAGTCACAGGGTGAAGGTACGTACTAACCTAGCTCTCAAGCAGGTTTTAGGCAATCCCAATGTGTCGGGACGATTGGTGAAGTGGGCTGTGGAGTTAAGCGAGTATGATGTGGTTTATGAACCAAGGGCAGCTATCAAAGTACAAGTGTTAGCAGATTTTCTGCAGGAGATGGCAAGACCGGCTGGCGTAGATGAGGAAGTGAGGTGTGGACATTGTACACAGATGGTTCGACCATGGCAACGGGATCGGGGCTAGGTATTGTGTTGACCAATCCAGGAGGGGAGAATTTGGAGTTCGCAATCAAGTTGGGATTTAAAGCGTCCAATAATGAAATAGAATATGAGGCTGTGTTGCAAGGTGTTAAGATGACAAGCGACCTGGGAGCACGATAGTTGTGGGCGTATACCGACTCCCAGTTGGTGGCTTGTCAGTTTGGTGGATCTTTTGAGGCTAAGAAAGAGCGGATGGCGGTGTATTTGAGTAGATTGCGTGAAGAGGTAGCCCGTTTTGACGAGTTCAAACTGGAACATTTACCGCGAGCTGAGAATACCCGTGCCGATCAGCTCGCTCGAATAGCAGGAGCCTTGGGGACTTGTGGTACTCGGATAATTACGTTGATGGAGTTGGGGCATAGTAGTGTGGAGAAGGGAAAGGAGGTTATGGAGCTTGATGAGAGAGACGATTGGCGTACACCTATTTGGGATGTTTTGGTCAAGGCCAAAGAAGGCACAGAGAGAATGACGACAAAGGAAGCTCGAGTCGCAGCTCGCTTTTGTGTAATCAATGGCGAATTATATAAAAGATCACGTTTTGGACCCTTCTTGAAATGTCTAGCTACAGACCGTGTGGCAGAAGTGTTGAGAGAAATACATGAAGGGTATTGTGGCGAAGACATTGATGAATATAACATTGCGGGCTGGTTTCTTTTGGCCCGGGATGAAAATTATGGCTAGCGAGCTGGTTCGAAAATGTATGAAGTGTCAAATGCATGCTCCGGTAATTCACATACCTGCTGAGGAGATGACGGTAATGAGCTCGCCGTGCCCGTTCGCACAATGGGGGATTGATATTGTGGGTCCCTTTTCGAAAACCCCAAGTAACAAAGAGCATTTAGTGGTGACGATTGATTATTTTACGAAGTGGGTGGAGGCCGAGGCAGTTACTGGGATAAGCGAGCAACATATAATGGATTTTATTTTTGATAATATATTTTGCAGGTTCGGAGTACCTCGAGTGTTAGTATCGGACAACGGAACTCAATTTAATGGCAGAAAAATTCAAAAGTGGTGCAAGGAGATGGGAATGAGGCAACGATTTGCTTCTGTGGCGCACCCGCAAACCAATGGGCAAGTGGAGGTCACTAATCGAATAATTGTACAAGGACTTAAGCTCCGTTTGGAGAAGACAGGAGGGCTTTGGGAAGAAGAGCTCGCGTCGGTGTTATGGGCTTATCGAACGACTCCCCGATCTACCACGGGGGAATCGCCGTTTAGTTTGGTTTATGGAATGGATGCAGTCATTCCCGCGGAGATAGTTGGAGGTTCGCAATGCTTGACATCATTTAATGTAGAAGAGAATGAAAGATTGGATCGACGGGCGATTGAGATTATTGATGAAATAAGAGAAAGAGCTGCAGCTCGTGTCGAGCATTATAAACAGAGAGTACAAGCTGCTTTCAATAAGCTGGTTAAACATCATTGTTTTCAGGTCGTCGATCTGGTGTGGAAGAGAGCTGATGCATTGAAGATAACCAAAAAATTGGAACCGAATTGGCTGGGACCATTTAAGGTGAAAAAGGTATTGAGAGGAGGGGCATATATACTCGAGGATGCAAATGGGAAAGTCTTACCGCGTAGTTGGAATGTGTGCCATTAAAAAAAGTATTATGCTTAGAGGCTGGGTTGCGGGGGAAGGTAACTCTGAACCGGAGGGCACTTCTCCCGCAAAAAGTTAGTATGAAAGAGATGTGAAGGTTTATGTTTTGGTATGATGTGTAGTGTGGTATGTTTTGTGGCGGAAGAAGGTAACTCTGGATCGGAGGGCACTTCTCCCGGCCAAGCGAGCTTGTGGGGAGTTTTTCTTGTGTTTGTTTATAGTGTGATGTATTTTGTGGCGGAAGAAGGTAACTCTGGACCGGAGGGCACTTCTCCCGGCCAAGCGAGCTTGTGGGGAGTTTTTCTTGTGTTTGTTTTTAGTGTGATGTATTTTGTGGCGGGAGAAGGTAACTCTGGACCGGAGGGCACTTCTCCCGGCCAAGCGAGCTTGTGGGGAGTTTTTCTTGTGTTTGTTTTTAGTGTGATGTATTTTGTGGCGGGAGAAGGTAACTCTGGATCGGAGGGCACTTCTCCCGGCCAAGCGAGCTTGTGGAGAGTTTTTCTGTGTTTGATGGTGCATTGTGTTTTTATGGCGGGAGAAGGTAACTCTGGATCGGAGGGCACTTCTCCCGCTTAATGATTGGAAGATTAAGTAATATGATGAAATAAAGTTTGACGATCTATCTTGTTCTTTATAAATTATGTTCTTTATGGTCGAGTGATTGTGATGTTTGCCTTGTTTTTAGAATATGTGCGAGCTAACATGTTTTGAGTGTTGATGGATGGTATTGTTTATGGGACGGCTGGGGTCCTGCGGGCCCGTTAACAGAGAGTGTGGTTGCTCGTATTTTTCGTGATCTATCTTAGAGAACTGTTTTATGGTTAAGATACTTCTGAGAATTATTATTGCAGGGTTATGTGATGAGAGTTATAAGGCTGTGCAGATAGTAAATGTAAATAAAAATACCAACAAGGATAATAAATTGTTTATACAGAGTTGCGAGCTAAAACGCGATAAGTATTTTAAGCAGTTTTTTCAGTAATAGTGGCCGCAGCAAGAAGATCTGTGAGGGTTAGCTCGGGCTCAGAGGTGGCGGTTGGCGCAAGCTCTGGAAGCATGTCATCTAAGGGCGTCTTTAGCTCGGCATGCAACCCATTTGATAAAATAGCTCGGCTCTGAAAGGACAACCACCATTTTATGTAGATTGACTGTGTCCAGTCACCCTTGTAGCTGCTGAATGGAGGTAGTTTGTCGACGAGGGCCTTGACGTTGGGGATGTAGGTGACGTTCAGTGCAGCGACCTCCTCTTTTATCATGTCGGCCGCTTTGGAGAGCCATTCGACAGCACCACCCGCCATCACTCCGAAGTAGATGGAGGACTTTTCATAGGCCTCTACCAGCTCTTGCCGGTACGCATCAATGAACTTTTTGCCAGTGGTACTGGTGAGGAAGGTTCGCCGGCCTTCAGATCTGCCTTCTTCGCGAACTGTTTCCATCTTGAATCTGCAGTTCAGCCTGTTTTTGTGCACCTTTGAGCTCCTCAGCCTGTTTCTGGGCATTCTTCAGTTCGTTGTCTGTGCGAGCCGCTTCATCACTCAAACTGTTTACTTGGCTCTTCATTATGGCTATTTACTCCTCACGAGCTTTCAACAGCTTGTATGCGCCATCCAATTCCCCTTGGGTTAACGATAGCTACCGGTTCTATTGTTCGGTTTGTGTGGTCAGCTCGTCACACGTTTTTTGCAGTTCGCTCTCTGCTGACCGAGCTATTGATTCCTTGGCGAGCTTGGAGAATAAGGGACTCAGCTGCATAAGGTTACTTTGTAAGTATTCATAAGAGCTAAATGTATTAGAGGGGATGGTTCTTTAGAATATACCTGCTTGGTCGCCTGCTCGCTGAGAAGAGTTTGGATGTCTGCCTCTTTGTCGCACTTCGCTAGCACTTTTCTTAGATTTGATTCAGCGAAAGTCGTCGCGGGACCCTTCTGAAGGCGACGACGCTTTTGCTCTGGCGGGCTTGGGCTTTTTGCTGCTGGGATCTCGGGTGTGGGTTGGAGAGGTCGTTTTCCCTTATCCTTTGTGGTTCGTCTCACCAGTTGAATCTCCTCCTCATCATCAATGGCTGACCTGGAGGCCTGGCGTGATGCCTCATCCACGTTGACAGGAGGGACGTGGTGATCTGCGGGCTGTGAGGCGGATGGTTTTTTAGCTACTTCGGAGCGAGCTGCTGTGCAACTGTTGATAAACGCAATTGCAGGAGACAGGAAAAATGTTATTGTCCAGTTTTTACAGTGTAAAATATGATATAATTGTAAGACCTAAAAACCTACCAAAGTCTGATTCGGTGATGGCAAGGTCTGGTGCGACGGGGCGAGAGTCAATACCCACGTAACGGAAAATGTCGGATCGACTGGTGAGATGCACCACATCGAAAGGGCGTTTGCTCCATTCCGTGAGCTGATTGGAATATTTTTTGTATAGACGAGGGCATTCTTTGGAGGTAGGCGGTTTGTATTGTTTGGGGGTACGATTTTGTAGCTCGGTTATGAAGGGCCAGTCTTCGGTGTTATGAATGAAGAAGAAGTTCTTCCTCCATTCGGGAACTTTGTTGGGAGGATTTATTAAAAAGCGAGCTAGATTTGAACGAGAAGAGAGATAAAAGGAGTTCTGTTGGTATTTTATTTGGAAGCAGAAGTGGAAGAAGCCTGGGTCGGGCTGGGTGTTGTAATACTCACATAATAAAAGGTACCCGGCCAGGTACTTCATGGAGTTGGGAGTTAGTTGTAAAGGGGAAATGTTGTACAGGTTGGAGATTTCAATGTAGAAAGGATGAGCTGGAAATCTAAAGCCTGCTACTAAGAGTGTGTCAAACAGGGTGATGTGGTTAGGGAGAGGTCGAAGAGGGTCTACGTGCGGGCTGTCAGGCAGGACCATCTTGGCGGTCTCCGAAAGGTTAAGAATTCTTTTGAATTTCTCCAATTTCTTCGGGTCGGGGAGTAACCAATAATTGTGCTTAATTTCTTTGGTCACATGAGACGAGGAGGGTAGATCGTCGATGGATAGGGAGTGCGCTATGGTCACTGGATTCTCCCTAAAGTGCTCGCAAGGGGAGGGATCAGTGGTTTCGGGTAGAGGGACATCCTCTGGAATATGTGCAGGGGTTAATGATGAAGAGGATGGAGTTTCGGGAATGTTATCTATTAAGGCTTGGGTTTCAATGTGGGCTCTGGTTTGGGCTTGAAGCTCCAACCAATTGACGTCGCCTTCGGGCTCGTCACGAAGGCCAGAGGAGGGCAGTAGGAGTTGTTTTTGCCTTTTTTCTATAATAAAGGGGTTTTCAGTAGGTTCGGAATCAGGAGAAAGGGTCGAGTTTTGTGAGTTATTGTTTGGAGACGCTAATTCCATCACAAGTTAAACGTATTTAGGGGAGGGGATGACACAGAACAAATATATCTTAGCAAACGTAATTATAATTATAACAATGTGCTTAAATTGTTATTAAGAAGGGATCTGGGGACTTACACATTTTTCGACAAGCTGCAGGTTGTTGATGAGTGATGGGTTTTTGGTAGATCCTTGAGTGATTGATGGTTAACAAGCTTTTTTACAGAGTGTAAATGGCGATTTTTTCGATTGGAATGGCGTAAAGTGATAAGTGAGGAAGATGAAAAGGTTTATGTATTAGGAGGCGGAAAACTGATGGGACATATTGGAGCGAGCATTAGTAGGGTTTATTCGAGGAATGTTTTGGTCCCACTATGTTTATTATACTCCGAGAAAGTATTGGAGCGACACGTGCCCAACACTGTGTCAGGCTGCATTTAATGAAGTTTAAGTAAAGATGGGATGTAAAGGAGAAAGCGTGGTTTGACTTTTGTGGTTGCTTATGATTGTGTTAGGGGAAATTATTTGACTCAGATTGTGATTTCAGGTCGGAAAATAACAGTAATATGGTGTCAGGTCGTTCTATACATAGTTGGGGATTTACTCTGGGGACTTGTAGGTCGTCTCTTATAGGATGATGATTCCGTCTCAAAATGAACGGGTTCTGTGAAGGAACATTCACAAGTCGCCGGTACACTTGGTAATTTGCAGTGGCGAGGTGGATATTATTGTTCGATTTGTGATTCTGAAGTGTGGATTGGTAAAGTGAGGTTGTGATTTATTCGTGTTTATATTTGATTGTTGTTTTTGTGCTCTTTGATTATATTTTTACATGTCCTACCTGATTTCGTGCCTTAATCAGCTAGAACATGGGGGACTAGCTGATGTGGACCAAAATGTCCGTACGTGATATTATTTATTTTATGAGGTTATTTGTGATAAGCGACCTCATTTCTAGGAGAGGGTGTTCCTCCTGGAAGATGGGCGAGTTGTATTGTGTCCTTAGAAAGTGAGCGAGCTGGTTTGTGTAGAGTAGCGACCTCTAGTATGGGGATGAGTTCTCATATAGGGTCGTGACCTCTTGTGTTTTGAACTGTATACTTGAGCTCGATTGTGGGTTTTATGAATTTAAGCCCGTGGGCTTAAGATGATTGTGTTATATGGCTTTCGGTGGGCTGTATAAAGGGCCCAGGCCTGTTGTGAAGAGGTTTATTATATATGGGAACTTAGCATGTGGGGAGAGTCCTACAACCTCACTTTACCAATCCACACTTCAGAATCACAAATCGAACAATAATATCCACCTCGCCACTGCAAATTACCAAGTGTACCGGCGACCTGTGAATGTTCCTTCACAGAACCCGTTCATTTTGAGACGGAATCATCATCCTATAAGAGACGACCTACAAGTCCCCAGAGTAAATCCCCAACTATGTATAGAACGACCTGACACCATATTACTGTTATTTTCCGACCTGAAATCACAACCTGACTCAAATAATTCCCCCTAACACAATCATAAGCAACCACAAAAGTCAAACCACGCTTTCTCCTTTACATCCAATCTTTACTTAAACTTCATTAAATGCAGCCTGACACAGTGTCGGGCACGTGTCGCCTCCAATACTTTCTCGGAGTATAATAAACATAGTGGGCCCAAAAAAACCCAAAACATTCCTCGAATAAACCCTACTAATGCCCGCTCCAATATGTCCCATCAGTTTTCCGCCTCCCAATACATAAACCTTTTCATCTTCTTCACTTATCACTTTACGCCATTTCAATCGAAAAAAATCGCCATTTACACTCTGTAAAAAAGCTTGTTTAACCATCAATCGCTCAAGGATCTACCAAACAGCCCATCACTCATCAACAACCTGCAGCTCGTCGAAAAATGTGTAAGTCCCCAGATCCCTTCTTAATAACAATTTAAGCACATTGTTAGAATTATAATTACGTTTGCTGAGATATATTTGTTCTGTGTCATCCCCTCCCCTAAATACGTTTAACTTGTGATGAAATTAGCGTCTCCAAACAATAACTCACAAAACTCGACCCTCTCTCCTGATTCCGAACCTACTGGAAAACCCCTTTATTATAGAAAAAAGGCAAAACAACTCCTACTGCCCTCCTCCGGCCTTCGTGACGAGCCAGAAGGCGACGTCAATTGGTCGGAGCTTCAAGCCCAAACCAGAGCCCACATTGAAACCCAAGCCTTAATAGACAACATTCCCGAAAACTCCATCCTCTTCATCATTAACCCCTGCACATATTCCAGAGGGTGTCCCTCTACCCGAAACCACTGATCCCTCCCCTTGCGAGCACTTTAGGGAGAATCCAGTGACCATAGCGCACTCCCTATCCATCGACGATCTACCCTCCTCGTCTCATGTGACCAAAGAAATTAAGCACAATTATTGGTTACTCCCCGACCCGAAGAAATTGGAGAAATTCAAAAGAATTCTTAACCTTCCGGAGACCGCCAAGATGGTCCTGCCTGACAGCCCGCACGTAGACCCTCTGCGACCTCCCCCTAACCACATCACCCTGTTTGACACACTCTTAGTAGCAGGCTTTAGATTTCCAGCTCATCCTTTCTACATTGAAATCTCCAACCTGTACAACATTTCCCCTTTACAACTAACTCCCAACTCCATGAAGTACCTGGCCGGGTACCTTTTATTATGTGAGTATTACAACACCCAGCCCGACCCAGGCTTCTTCCACTTCTGCTTCCAAATAAAATACCAACAGAACTCCTTTTATCTCTCTTCTCGTTCAAAATCTAGCTCGCTTTTTAATAAATCCTCCCAACAAAGTTCCCGAGTGGAGGAAGAACTTCTTCTTCATTCATAACACCGAAGACTGGCCCTTCATAACCGAGCTACAAAATCGTACCCCCAAACAATACAAACCGCCTACCTCCAAAGAATGCCCTCGTCTGTACAAAAAATATTCCGATCAGCTCGCGGAATGGAGCAAACGCCCTTTCGATGTGGTGCAACTCCACCAGTCGATCCGACATGTTCCGTTATGTGGGTATTGACTCTCGCCCGATCGAGCCAGCATATTGCCATCACCGAATCAGACTTTGGTAGGTGTTTTAGGTCTTACAATTATATCATATCTTACACTGCAAAAATCTGAACAATAACATCTTTCTGTTTCCTACAGTTGCCTTTATCAACACTTGCACAGCAGCTCGCTCCGAGGCAACCAAAAAACCATCCGCCTCACAGCCCGCAGATCACCACGTCCCTCCTGTCAACGTGGATGAGGCATCACGCCAGGCCTCCAGGTCAGCCGTTGATGATGAGGAGGAGAATTCAACTGGTGAGGCGAACCACCAAGTAAGGGAAAACGACCTCTCCAACCCACACCCGAGATCCCAGCAGCGAAAAGCCCAAGCCCGCCAGAGCAAAAGCGTCGTCGCCTTCGGAAGGGTCCCGCGACGACTTCCGCTGGATCAGATCTAAGCAAAGTGCTAGCGAAGTGCGACAAAGAGGCAGACATTCCAAACCCTTCTCAGCGAGCATGCGACCAAGCAGGTATATTCTAAAGAAACCATCCCCTCTAAATACGTTTAGCTCTTATGAATACTTACAAAGTAACCTTATGCAGCTGAGTCCCCTGTTCTCCAAGCTCTCCAAG
>BMAC01000122.1:994647-1009199 GCA_014905375.1 Phtheirospermum japonicum | reverse complement strand
AAACTCACGATCTAACGTGATCAATAACTCACCAAACCTATTCTAATCAAGAAGCAATACGCTTCACCTCGTTCAAAGATATATATATATCGTGGTCAATCTTGAGAAGGTGCGAGTTGTTTTGGAGATGCCTCATTCTCGAACGGTACGTGAAGTACAGGTGCTTACAGGTCGGATTGCGGGTCTTAACCGCTTTATTTCCAGGTCGGCAGAGAAAGGTGTCCCATTTTTCAGGGCACTTAGAAAAATGATCCAAGTTCGAATGGACCAAGGAGGCAGCGGAAGCATTTGATAAACTAAAAGAGTACCTAGCGGAGATACTATTGTTAACGAAGGCAATGCTGGGGGAAGACCTGATTTTGTACATATCGGTTGGGGAGATCGCGGTGAGCTCGGTGCTCATCAGGGAAGATGGAGGTACCAAAAACCTATTTATTATATTAACAGGATGCTAAGGGGTGCTGAGCTGAATTATTCTGAGTTAGAGAAATGAGGTTTTGCGCTAATTTGTACAGCAAGGAAGTTGCGACCATATTTTTTAAGTCACAAAGTGAAGGTACGTACTAACCTGGACATCAAGCAGGTTCTGAGTAATCCGAATGTGTCCGGAAGGCTGGTGAAGTGGGCGGTGGAATTGAGTGAACACGACGTGGTGTACGAACCTCGGACAGCCCATCAAAGCACAAGTATTGATAGATTTCTTGCAGGAGATGGTGTATCCATCTGAACCAGGTGGCGAGACAAAGGCATGACTATTGTATACTGATGGATCGACTATGGTATCAGGAGCTGGATTGGGGATTGTTTTAACTAGCCCGAAAGGAGAGAATTTGAAATTTGCAATCAAACTGGTATACAAGGCATCTAATAATGAGGCAGAATATGAGGCGGTGATACAAGGTGTTAAAATGGCAAGCGACCTGGGAGCCAGGAAAGTGAGAGCGTATATAGATTCTCAACTGGTAGCCCTTCAGTTCGACGGGTCTTTTGAGGCAAAAGAAGAACGTATGGTAGTGTATTTAAAAAAGCTGCGAGAAGAGGTAGTGCACTTTGAAGAATTTAAACTGAAGCATTTACCGCGGGCTGATAATACTCGAGCTGATCAGCTCGCTCGAATTGCAGGTGCGTTGGGAACTTGTGATACTAGAAAAATCACGTTAATGGAGTTGAGTCATAGTAGTGTGGATAAAAAAAAAAGAATTGATGGAGATAGAGATAAAAGATGATTGGCGTACGCCTATATGGGAGGTCCTCGTTAAGGCAAAAGAGAGCGAGGTACGGTTGTCAATAAAAGAAGTTAGAACAGCGGCTCGATTTTGTATTATAAATGAAGAATTGTACAAAAGGTCACGTTTTGGACCCTTATTAAAATGCTTGGCCAAGGAGGAAGGATTGGAGGTGTTGAGAGAAATAAATGAAGGGGTGATCACGCAAAAACCAGGGCGTTGGTTGGGATAACGTTGCGGGCTGGTTTCTTTTGGCCAGAAATGAAAGGTATGGCAGGCGACCTGGTTAGAACTTGTAAAAAGTGTCAGATGCACGCGCCGGTCATTCATATACCGGTTGAAGACATGATGGTTATGAGCTCGCCTTGTCCTTTGCGCAGTGGGGAATCGATATTGCGGGCCATTTCCAAAAACACTAGGCAATAAGCAATATTTGGTGGTTGCAGTCGAATATATTACGAAATGGGTGGAAGCAGAGGCAGTGGCGGGCATTGGCGAGCAGAACATGATGGATTTTATTTATAACAATTTTTTTTGCAGGTCTGGTGTTCCACGAGTGCTAGTTTCAGATAACGGAACCCAATTCAATGAGGAGAAAATCCAAGATTTGTGCAAGGAATGGGGATAAAGCAACCTTTTGCTTATGTGGCGCATCCCCAGGCTAATGGGCAGGTCGAGGTTACTAACCGCATTATTGTGCAGGGAATTAAGTTTCGGCTGGAAAAAGCGAGCGGACTTTTGGAGGAAGAGCTTGCGTCGGTCTTATGGACTTATCGAACGATCCCCCCAAACTTCTACAGGGGAATCACCGTTTAGCTTGGTTTATGGAATGAAAGCTGTCATCCCAGCTGAAATCGTGGGGGGCTCACAATGTTTATCAACGTTTAATGTGGACGAGAATGAAAGGCTAGCAAGAGGAACAATTGAGACGATCGATGAAATACGAGATAAGGCTGCGGCCCAGGTGGAACGATACAAACAGAAAATCCAGGCAGCCTTTAACAAACGTGTCAAACGTCAATTTTTTCAGGTTGGAGACCTAGTATGGAAGCGAGTAGATGCAATACAAAATACCAGGAAGCTGGATCCAAACTGGATCGGGCCGTTCAAAGTAATCAAGGTGTTTCGTGGGGAAGCGTACGTACTCGAAAATGCTCAAGGAAAAGGTCTACCTAGAAGTTGGGATATTTGTCATCTGAAGAAATATTACACCTAAAAGGCGGGTTTATGAGGTGGGCGTATGTTTTGCAATAATATTTTTGTTTCTGTAATGAACCGATGCTTGTGTAGGTCGGCTGCTTTTTTATTGTACCCTTAGGGGTGGATAGTTGTTTTATGTACCCTAAGCGGCGGAGATTTGTTTTATGTAGATTTGCTTTATGTACCCTTAGGGGCGGATGGTTGTTTTATTACCTTTCGGGGCGGATAGCTATTTTATTATACCCTCAGGGGCGAGCACCTAATTATTACCCTCATGGGCAGAGATCTACTATTGTACCCTCCAGGGCAGATATCTATTTACGATAAATAATGGAAAATTTGGGAACACTTTACAGCTTTTATGGTTTTTATGAATGGTTGAGTAAGGAACATATTCTTTGTGATTTTAAGTATGTCTGATTTACGTATTTGACGTCGCTTTCGGGAAGGATATGTTTGACTTACATATCTTCCCCAATTATTGAAATTATGTGTCTTATTAGAAGAACATATTTGATTTATATGTTCTTTTACGAGGACTTAATCCTGGTTCTCAGTGTTGGAATTGATTATATTGTGGCTTATATATGATTTGTGGGGTTTTGATATAAACATGTTTGATTTACATGTTATATGCGATCTATATTGAAGTTGTGGCTTCACATACGGAGGTTCTGATCACAGGTTATGGTTGTTGGAAATTATAAAGTTTTTGGATTTTGGATGTTCATTAGTCTTAAAGTTGACATATGGTTAAAATAGAAATTGTCGGTACTTTGAGATGATTTGATATGGCAGGTCAATATATAATAAACATAAAGTTGCGAATTGTTCATACAAGAAATCCAGAGGAAAATAAGTTTGAGTTTACAAAAGTCAAGCAGTATTGCGGTCAGGCACAAAATCCTCGAGAGGTGTCTCTAGCTCGGCCCCTAGCTTGGCTCGCAACACAGCTCGGCCCTGGCAGGATGGCCACCACTTGGCCTGCGGGGACTGCTTCCAGAAGGAGAACGGAGGAAGATTATCCACGATGGCTTTGACATCCGGATCGAAAGAGACGTTTTATGGCTGCGAGCTGGATTATTGTGAATTATGGTGTAATGTCTTGGTGAGCTAATGGAGTGATTGAGCAGAGTTTTATGGTTAAGTTTTCGGTTCAGGTATGTGGTTGATGCATTCTTTTTACTTTTTACATATTCTACCTGATTTCGTGCCTCAATAAGCCAGAATATGGGGGACTAGCTGATACGACACTAAATATTCATGCAAACTATATGCCGGTACTTATGGTAAGCGACCTCATTTCTCGAAAGGAGCATTCTTTCTAAGAGATGGCCTGTAGTATGGGAGTGACAAATTCTCATATAGGGTAGCGACCTCTTATGATTTTACCAGCTCGGCGTTGAGTGGTAGCTCGGCGCTGGGTTGGGCTTTATGATCGTTGGGCCCGAATGGGCTATAATGGGCCCGAATAGGCTAATATGGATGGTATTGTAGGGTCCCGACGAACTATATTAAAAGAACCACAGGCCCAGGCCTATTCTGGTAACTTTAGCGAGAGTTCTATTATTTTTAATCTTTATCTTATTCTACTTTTGTTTAAATTATTATAACCACTTATTAATTATATTATTAACATAAAAATAATATTAAATATTTGACAAATTTAACCTTAAAATTATTCTCATGTGCATCGCACGGGTGTAATACTAGTTCTAATTTTAAGTCAATTACGGTATTTATGAAATTATAGTGGGAGAAGGTAACCCTAATTTGGGAAATACTTCTCTTGTCTATATAAAGGGGTTCAGGCCTCACTTTTATTTTAAATTGTTTTATCACGTTTGAACTCTCGAAATATCTCTCGCACTATCTGACTTAAGTATCGGAGGACCTTCGCCAGTGCCGTCCACCGCCTTGGTTGAGGTGTTGTTTTGCAGGATCGATCAGGTCGTCAGGAGGCTCTTGAAGATCAATAAGGTCGATGCGACGCAGTTTGAAGTTATTAAGGTTGCTGATCTCGTTTTTAAAGTTAGTATCCCATATTCTTAAAGTACCAATCTGTTTAGTCACATCAAGCACCCTAATCACCGCTGACCATGACCACCACCACCTAAGAACCAACCAAATCGGCTTGAAATTGAAACTTCAACCCGAAACGGCCGGAGAATCAGAAACCCATCAACTGAGCCACCGGTGAACCACCTTCATCAAACTCTCGCCCAGAGAACCATCATGAAAATCTTCGATTGAAAACTCAAGCCAACAGAAACAACTCTACCACCACCGAACTTACCGAACTTACCTCCGCCGGAGACCAGAAACTCAAATCCCGAACTCAAACCAAGTTTACTATTGATTTAAAGTTTACTATCAAATCATTGTCTGTATTTTTTTTGAAGTCAAATAATAGTTTACACACACAGTTATGCATTGAAAAAGTTTATTTTAAAGAATGTGAATATATTCTGCCATAAGTACAATAAATAATGTTTCATTGAATATAGTCCACGGAACTTATAATATATCATTGACTCATGGTTTTAAAAATTAGACCAAATTTATAAATTTCTTACAGCTTAGTCTACCACCAGATATTCAATTAAGACTTCAATTAAGACTCTGACCTTGATGTCAACTTATTGTGTTATTCTAATTTTAAATATATATATATTTTGATATAGTTTTCTGTTACTGTTCAAACATTAATTCAAATTATCACACTGGGATCCATATAGTTTCCAGACTACAGGGCAAATTAATGGATAAATAAAATAAAATAAAAATAAGAATAAAGAGAGAAAAAAGGGAAACACAAAAAAGTCACTAGCAAGATCCACTGTACAAACGCTACACCATACTACTGCACCACCGCTCTACCGCTGAGAATCTACACAGCCCGGACGCCGACGCCGCCGGCGATGACTCTTCCCCCACCTCCACCGGAGGCAGAACTCTCCCATCGGCAAACAGAGCCCGCCCATTCATCGGCATCTCCTGAACAAGCCCCTCTTCAAGCTCCACCGCCGGGCCCCCACCTCCTCCGCCGCCTTCTCCGAACCTCCTCTCCACCTCCAAATACTCCCCAAGAGATGCCCTTCTGGAATCACACTCGTCCTCCCTGCACAGGCTCCACCACCGCCGCCTCTGCCGCGCCGCCGCCGCCCTGATCTTCCTGGATTTATTGTTTCTCCGACCGCCGTTCACGGCGGCGGAGGGGTTATCCTGCTGGAGGTGCTGGGAGGAGGCCCTGAAAGTGATTGCTTGGAGGGTCACGCCCATGAGGGTCCCCAGTGTGGTGCTTCTGTCGTGGAAGAATGAGCCTGTCGACTGTGATTTTTCACACACACAAACCAAAATTTATCTATTAATTAATATAATAATTTTGCGTGCTTGTTATGTGTGCAGTACATGTTTGTACGTTTCGGAGAAAGATTTGTACCTCAGTGTCGAGATCAGAAGAGGAGAGGGAAGAAATAGTGGGGGAGGAGGCTTGTGGCACCAAATCATTTGCTGGATCTAACATCACCTTTTATTGTGTGTGAGTGAAATGTGTGTTATGTGAGATCTCTTCTTGAAGAGAAAGTGTGTCTGTGTGGGAAATTGTTGGAATTGAGTTTAGACTTTTAGATTAGTGCGTTGTATAGAGACTAGAGAGAGAGAGTGTGTGTGTACGAAATTGTGGGAATTGGGTTTAGATTAGTGCGAGTGTGTGGGAAATGGGCTTTGCAAAGTTGTATGTAATTATGCGAATTAAATTATGTGCGTGTTTTGACTGTTTTTTTCTGTTAGGTGTTTTTGCAGAGAAAAATGTGTGTGTGTGTGTGTGGAATTGTGTGGAGTGAGATTTATTGCTTTGGTAAATTAGTAGAGGGTATGCTGCAATAATGATAAACACGCAAAGGAAACCTTTGGTGGGTTGTTCCCTGTGTGTGCTGCAAAATGATTTTTACTCTGTCAAGATTTCGTGTTTTTTTTTTCTTTTCATTTTAATTTAAACAGGAATTATAATTAAAATAGGAATTATGTAGTTACGTTTTCAAAATTCGGATGCATATTAGATAAATTCTTGGATTTGACCGTAATATCATAAGAACTATGTTAGCTAGATACATTGTACCTGCATTTTATGTGATGAATTCAATCTAGTGGAGTCAAATAAGATTGAACACTTATGTGATTGGATATCCTTTCATTCATTTATGTTTCGTTTCACTAGTAAATAGTGAAAATAAAAATTTTAGGGAGATAAAATTTTTTTGGTAAGATAATGATTGGATGATGATTGGAACAGTGCGTGATTGAATATAAAATCATTTAGTAAATAAAATTTCAAATGGGACTCACAAAAGTTTTTGTGTGGTGGGAATTAATGATGCTGGAAAGATGAGAGAGAGAAAATAAAATAAAATAAAATTTTTGAATGATAGTTGAGAGATAAGAGAGTTGGGGGAAATAGATTAGAGAGAAATGAGGAAAAAAGTGAATTATATTTTTTGAGTTATAAAAAATCATTTGTTTGCCATTTTTTTCTTTTGCTAGTTGAAGAAAACCAAAAGCTTTGTTTTCCAACCGCACAACTTTTGGCTTGAAGAACCCCCTAATCTCATTAGGCCATCTGACCGACTGATGTAGAGATAGAAAATTGAACTCGACACAATTAAGGGCTATCTGAATTAGGATTCGTTGGAATGCCGAGTCGTGATATTCAGAACTTTATGAATAATATGAATCTTCATTTGTTGTTAAATTCTCATAATCATTTATTTTTTTATCGTAGATATCAGATAATGTCTGAAAAGTGGACAATGATGTATTGTTATTATATTTGATGTCAAATTATACAAAAAATTTGATGGTGTTTTATCATTATATTAATTTAATAGTATTTAATTATTGAAATGTAATGATGATAGAGTTAAAAAAAGATGAATGTAATATTAAATGTAAAAATTATTGGTTATGTATTAAAAACGTAAGTCTTATAAATAAGAATTGAAATTCAAAATTCTAATTAGGGTATTAACCTTTCTCCACTCTCAAAATTTTCTCACACAACTTTTTCAATAGTACTTTGCTATCAATTTACATAGTAAATATCATTGCTTATTGGTCTACATAATTTCGAGAAATTCAATATCAAGATGCCTTCATTTCAGGTGCTATTATTTCTAATTTACCTAATTATGGAATGGGAACTAATGAAAATGGCATGAACTACAAAGACGAGTAGAAAAATTGCTTGCAAAAGGCCATATTAGAAAATCTTTAAACTCATACTCGTCTATGCAATTTTGGTGAAAAAAAAAAATGGAACTTTGAGAATGTGCTGCAATCTCGTTTGGGGCTCGCCCCGCCCTAGCCCGACCCGACTCGTGCCGTTTGGGGCGGCCCTCCCCGTGACCCGGGGCGGGGCGGGGCCGGGTACCTTCTCCGCCCCGCGAGTACCCGCTGTACATTTTTTATTTTTAAATATATTTTAAATATATTTTTATATGAATTATTAAAAAAATTTAAATTTAGTATTGTTTTTAATTAATTTTTCATTTTATATTTAATTTTTATAATAATATATGTGTTATTATATATTAAATTAATTTTAAATTTAATAAAATAATAAAAAATGAATATAACGGGTCGGCCTGCCCCGCAATCGGCGGCGACCCGACCCGACCCGTAGAATGGACGGGGCGGATTCGGATCCTCTGGTACCCGCCCCGTCCCGACCCATTGCCATCCCTAAATGTGCACCAATTACATCAAGAAATTGCATGAGCAAGTTTGTCAAGATATTGCTAAGCAGTGTCTCAAAATAATGAAAAATATCCAAAGAGTGCAAATAACTTTGGAAGCAATGGAAATGTAATTTGACTTTAATGTACGTAATGTGTTTAACTGTTTAGTTAAAATAAAGTATCAAAAGAGTGCAAATAACTCTGGAAACAATGGAAATATAATTTGACTTTAATGTACATAACGAGTTTAATTGTTTTGTTTAGTTAAGAACGACTGTTCGAGATCTATATTGCTAGAAAATTTTATAAACCTAAATGTGGAAGAGTTATGGTTGTATTGTTCACGAACATATTTATTCATATAATGAGAAACTTATTCATATAATGAGAAAGGGTTTGACCAGTATTTTTCACTAATATATTTGTTTATTGTATGGAGGTTGAAAATAGAATGTTGAAATATGTATTTTTTACGAACATTAAATATATGTATTTTCACGAACATTTCGATATTATTCATATAATGAGAAATTTATTCATATAATGAGAAAGGGTTTGACATGTATTTTTCACTAAGGGTTTGACATGTATTTTTCACTAATAAGTTTGTTTATTGTATCGAGGTATTTCGGTAATGTCCTATGAAAGTAGAATGTTGAAAGATGTATTTTTTACGAACATTAAATATATGTATTTTCACGAACATTCGATAATGCTGATAATGTCCTTTGAAAGTAGTCTTTAGAAAGCTTTATCCAACATTATTCTCATCATTTTCTTTTCTGAGATTGTCGATTAAATCTATTTCATTTGGTGTAATAGATTGGCCAGAAAATGTGATTATTCATGGTTTAAATATAATGGGGAGAACCTAAATTATTTTTCAAATATCATAAAATTATTTCTCTTGATTGTTGTTATTGGTACAAAATCATGAAAACAACCTTTATTTATAATAAGGTTCACTATTATAATTTATTTGATCCAATGATTTGAATTCATTTACTTAAATATTCGCAATAAAAACAATAATTAAACAACATATTTCTAGAATATTTACAAATTATGGAATAGCCCCTCTTTTTGTTAAACTTGCATTGTTGCGAGTTTGTTGGTTGAATGATGTTTCAATTACTCATATCGAAAAGGAAATTAATTGTAAGCAAACGTGTAACAAACCTAGAAAATAAATTTCGGAGAAGCTACAAATTACTACATCTTCTAGCAACAAATACATTTATTAATAAATGATAATTGTCTAGTTTCTTCTTATTGATGGCCATTAACTGATCATGAAATGCTTTAGACATTTTCCTCTCGTCTTCAACTTGTGAACACACTCCATCAACATGCTTGTTCTTGAATACATGTATGTTAAAGCTGTCGATTTTTTTAGAACCTCGGTAAGTATGTAGCAGGCGGCGCAAAACCCTACCTTGTTGCCTCCAAAGAAGACTGTAACATCTTCTTTCGTCCACTTTCGCTTGTCGCAACCCAAGCGTATTCCTTTTCTCCTTGCTTCCATTATTCTCTAGCGTGCGATCTTTAGTGGAGTTTGTGGGATTTTCTGAAGATGAAACATGTTGAGTCCAAAATATGTTTGCAACGTATATGATGATTTTATTTCCTTTTTCGCCTAGCTAAAACGTTTGCTAAGCCATGTGCATGTCGGGCTGCACATGTGGGGACCGGTCTACTCGAGGACCGAATTACCTCAGCTGCGGCAATGGGCACATATGCTGACAAATGCAGTCGAGCCGCGCTACACCTGGGCACCGATCAGGATAAGGGGACCTACTCGAGGGCCGAACCACCTCGGCTACGGAAACGGGCACATCTGCCAACACATGCGACCGAGTCGAGCCGCGCCTGGGTACCGAGAAGGATAATGGGTCGACCTACCCGATGGTCGAGTTGCTTGGCTGCGGCAACGGGCATATCTTTCGACACGTGCAATCGAGCCGAGCCACGCTAGAGGTGGCCAACAAGGATTTAGGTGGCCAACAAGGATTTAGGTCTACCAAACTATAGCTGATGGGCTACTCCACCTGTCGACGACAGGTACACGGTCGAGCTACCTGCGTACCAAACCAATGATAACACAAATTACAAGCCTTCTCGGCAACCACAATGAAAGTGCCCACTCTAAGAGTTGACCCTTATGAGTCGGATCGCATCTAGAGATGAGCTCAGCATGTGTACCGATCAATAGTATACGACTGGATGATGATGGAAGACAAGTGCAAAAGGAGTCGTACGAAGGAGTGGTGCACAACGCGTAATTATGACTAGGGTTTTAGTGATTTGTTCCCAAAGTAATTTAATAGCCAATTACTAGGTGACACATGTCCTAGCAAGGGTTTTTATGTCAACTCTAAATAGAACTATAAATAGTGTTTCCAAGAGAGAAAGAAAGTTTCTCATTTTTAGAGAGGGAACTTTATATTTGTTTAGCTACATTTAGTAACAACAATAATCAATCGTGCATATACAATATTTGATGACTCTATTCTATATCGCATACCACTTTTCTATGGTATTGAATTATGCAATTATGAACCCAATTTTGTATTCTCACCCACTACTTGTATATTACCACACTCACCACTTTTATATTCATCACACAACTCTTGCATATATCACTGTATAATGAATATACAAGAGATGTGTGATGAATATGAGTTTCACTACAATAAATAGCGTTTTACCGAGGAAAAAGATCTCTCGGTAATGATAAAAAAGCCATCGGTAATCACTTTACCGAGGGCAATCTCCCCTCGGTAAAATTCTCAGTAAAATTCAACGAGGAGAGAATTTTTCCTCGGTAAACAATCTAAGAGGAATAACGAAGGGCCATTTTTCAGTGAATCACTCGAGATTTGAATCAGATTGCCCTCTAAAAAATCGAAGGGAGTACAACCCTCGAAAAAAACGAGGGGAACATTGCTCTCATAAAAATTGAAAGGAACATTTTTCTCGATCTTTTCGAGAGTAGTATTGCCCTCGATTTTTTCGAGTGGATTATTCCACTCGGTTTGTTTTAAAAGAATTCGATCATGTGTTTAATGTAGCTTTTTATTTACTTTCGGAAACCACGTCAAAATCGGGACCAACTGCATCTTGAACCATACTGATGTACGCATTTGATGATTCTTTAGGAGAGATATAAAAAGGTCCTATAACGTGAAAATCGTGATGGCGCCGGGTGGTGGCAGGTCAGCTTTCTCCGTGGTAAATCCATATATAGTAATTAAGCCCGAATCCATGTCTAACTAGGAATGATCTCGTTGATGTCGATAAATCAATGATTCCTACATCTATTAAGATTATAAGGACACTTCAACATCTCTCCATCCTTATGTGCGGAATGTGCTTGAGCAAATTTAACGAACCTCTCGACCCATCTACGAATTGTGAGGAAAGAAAGTCGTTGATGATTCGTTTGTACATCCAACTACGATCTAAACTTATCCTATAATTACACGATTGTTATATTGATTTATTGAAAAATGGGCAGTATGAGGGTTTCTAATAAACGATTGAATTATTGGTAAGGGCCTATCCCATTCGAAAATGTGGCATTCGGTAATACGACGTCTTAGTATATGAAGTTTGTTGACTAGAAATCTCGGCAGCATCTCCTCTTACTTCTCTAAGTACACATATATTGCAGTGCAACCGAGAACAAAATAGAGTTAATGAAATCAAAATATTATAATCAACAAAAAACATACACATAAGATAAGCATGTGACAATCACATTTTCAAACTGTCCAAACAAGTGGACAAATCGGGATTTAATATCAAACTCTCTATTTGATACTAAATCCCAAACGAGTCTAAGGTATATTGTTTGAGTGAAGGAAGAAAGAATATTGTCTATTTAAAAAAGTTTAAAAGACATTATTGGAAGGACGAAATCTCCCGACCGGCATCGTAGACTACGTCATCACCGACGTCTACCCAACCAATCATAACACCAACCAATCAAAACATGTATATATTATTCACAAATCATAACATATATATCAAACACAACATCCACATACCGATCACCACGACATTTCAAAACCACCATCACCCACATTTTAGAACTTTTCCAAACCACCATCATTTAAAAAAAATTAAAATATATTATTGGAGGGACGAAACTTCCCGATCGGCGTCGTACACCACGTCATCACTGACGTCTACCCAACCAATTACAAACCAACCAATTACAACATGAATATATTATTCACAAATCATAATATATATATACATATATATATATATATATATATATATATATACATATATATATACAACATCCACATACCCATCAATTGTATATAATCGAGCCATATTACAAATTAAACCTAAATTATACCTTAAATGTATAATTAATCCATGAATGAACATTAACAACCTAATTAGACCTAAATTAAATATTATTATAAATTAACCCCTAATTGTATAATAACCCCTAAATTAAACGTAATTACATAATTAAAAGTAATTGAAGTCAAATATACATATTCGAACCATAAACGACCCCTAAGCCTAACTATAAATTAACCTCTAAAATAAATACTAATTATAAATTAACCCCTGAAATAAATTCTAATTATGTAATAACTCCAACATTGAACCCTAATTATATAATAACCCTAAATTAAACCATAATTACATAATTAATACTAATTGAAGCCAAATATACCTATTCAAACCATAAATGACCTCTAAACTCTAACTATAAATTAACCCCTAAAATAAATTTCAATTATAAAATTAACCCCTAAAATAAACTTAAATATATAATAACACCTACAATAAGCCCTAATTATATAACGACCCTTAAGTTAAATTCTAATTACATAATTAACGCTAATTGAAGTCAAATATACCTATTCGAACCATAAATGACCCCTAAACTCTAACTATAAATTAACCTCTAATATAGTCCCTAATTATAAACTAACTCTTAAATTAAACCCCAAGTATATAATAACCAATAAATTAAACCCTAATTATATAATAACTCTAAAATTAAACTCAAATTATATAACAACCCCAATATCTATCCTAATTAGAAACTATAAACCCTAATTCTAACCCAAACTAATCCCCAAAAATTAATAACAAATATTAAAAGAAAAAGAAAAAACTTACAGTAGCTGGAGCTGGCGGCGACGGCTCGGTGGCAGGTGGCTCGAAGGAATGGAGATAGTGGCAGCGACGGAGGCTGGATGGAAGGCAGGCGGCTCGGCAGTGGTGGCTCGATCGGTAGGTAACAACTGATTGTTTTTTGGTGTTGCGAAGAATGAAAGCAACGTGGGCAACCCACTGCTAATATTTGGTTAGGGCCGAGGGCAAATTGTCGCCCTCGATTTTTTTAATTAAAGTAAATTAAAAAAGTAAAAAAAATGTATTTATCGATTAATTAGTATTTTCGTGATTCTAAAACAACAAAACCAACATTGCGGTATCTTGAAAAAGATAATGACGCTTCATTATTTATGTTTCCATGGAATAGGTCGATCACTCGTATCATGGATACTATTGATCAAATTATACGACACGTGTCAATACATACATGTTCAGTGATAATTATGTAGAAAAATCAAGTTAAATACATTTAAGTGCATAAAAATCACATTATATGATTTATTTTAATGCAATTATTTATTTATATATTTAAAAAAAAAAACTGATGAGAACTTTCCCCTCGGGATTTTCCAAGGGAAAATAGCTCCCCTCGATTTTTTGATGGGAAATAGTGCTCTCGAGATTTTTCAAGGGATTATGCATTCATGGATTATGCACTCGATATATTTGTCGTTGGATATTCTTCGTTATTATCCTCGTTAATAATAACGACAAGCGTTGCGCCGTGTTTTTAAAGGATTTACTAAAGGTGATCTTATCGAAAGTATTTGTTATCCGTAAAATTCACCCTCAAGAGATAATGCCCTCGGTATATTACTGTTTTTTGTGTTGTTTTTTTTTTTTTGGGGTAATTGGTGGAAATTTTAGTCCCCATTCTTTGTAAGTTCTTTGACAAAATATTTTGTATTCGTTTTTGTAAAACAATGTATTGGTTTATGTGCTATAATGTATTGAGTTCTTGTAATAAATGTATGGTTTTTGTTATGCAATCATAAAAGTTATGAACTGTGATTTGTGTCTAGCAGTAAGTATTTTTTGTGCTTGTTTTATTTTTTTGGTGGAAACTTTAGTCCCCAGTTTTTGTAAATCCTTTGACAAAATATTTTGTATTGGTTTTTGTAAAATAATGTATTGGTTTATGTACTATAATGTATTGAGTTTTTGCAATAAATGTACAGTTTTTGTTATGCAATCACAAAAGCTTCCCTATAATTAAGTAGTTGTTTATGTATTATAAGTTTAA
>BMAC01000122.1:921368-994622 GCA_014905375.1 Phtheirospermum japonicum | reverse complement strand
AAATTAAACCCCAAGTATATAATAACCAATAAATTAAACCCTAATTATATAATAACTCTAAAATTAAACTCAAATTATATAACAACCCCAATATCTATCCTAATTAGAAACTATAAACCTAATTCTAACCCAAACTAATCCCCAAAAATTAATAACAAATATTAAAAGAAAAAGAAAAAACTTACAGTAGCTGGAGCTGGCGGCGACGGCTCGGTGGCAGGTGGCTCGAAGGAATGGAGATAGTGGCAGCGACGGAGGCTGGATGGAAGGCAGGCGGCTCGGCAGTGGTGGCTCGATCGGTAGGTAACAACTGATTGTTTTTTGGTGTTGCGAAGAATGAAAGCAACGTGGGCAACCCACTGCTAATATTTGGTTAGGGCCGAGGGCAAATTGGTCGCCCTCGATTTTTTTAATTAAAGTAAATTAAAAAAGTAAAAAAAATGTATTTATCGATTAATTAGTATTTTCGTGATTCTAAAACAACAAAACCAACATTGCGGTATCTTGAAAAAGATAATGACGCTTCATTATTTATGTTTCCATGGAATAGGTCGATCACTCGTATCATGGATACTATTGATCAAATTATACGACACGTGTCAATACATACATGTTCAGTGATAATTATGTAGAAAAATCAAGTTAAATACATTTAAGTGCATAAAAATCACATTATATGATTTATTTTAATGCAATTATTTATTTATATATTTAAAAAAAAAAACTGATGAGAACTTTCCCCTCGGGATTTTCCAAGGGAAAATAGCTCCCTCGATTTTTTGATGGGAAATAGTGCTCTCGAGATTTTTCAAGGGATTATGCATTCATGGATTATGCACTCGATATATTTGTCGTTGGATATTCTTCGTTATTATCCTCGTTAATAATAACGACAAGCGTTGCGCCGTGTTTTTAAAGGATTTACTAAAAGGTGATTCTTATCGAAAGTATTTTGTTATCCGTAAAATTCACCCTCAAGAGATAATGCCCTCGGTATATTACTGTTTTTTGTGTTGTTTTTTTTTTTTTGTTTTTTTTGTAGTATTTCTGATTTCATTATCACTTGTATATTCATAACATATTCCTTATACATTCATCATAAATTTGAAAAAAAAAATGTGTAATTTATAAGAATTTATAATTTTATATTTACCACATATCATTTGTATATTTATTCAGGTGTATCAGTCACATAGGTACATAATATATCAATTCGTGGAATTGTACACCAAAACATAAATTAACATAATACGTTTAAAAATCAAAAACATTATCATCTTTTCGTTAACCAAAAGATATATAATAATATAAATAAATATTCATTAATTAGATATGATTTAATATAATTCATAATCCCAATCTAAATAAAGATCTTTTCTATTCATTTGAGCTTTCTAAATAAATTTAATACTTCATAAACTCCAAAAGCCTGTTTTGAATCAAACCATTATACTGTATACTTATAAAGCACTTTGCAACATACACATAACTTAAAGTTTCATCATATTGTATATAATATTCATTAATTTACACTAAATAACTCACTTAATTTTGTAGAAAATCATCACTCTAAATACAAAAATTTATTAATTAAATATATTTATCCATACACACAAGTTCATCAATTATAACTTTATAATTAATAAATTCATCGTTTGAATCCTCCGCGAGTTTTTTATGATCAACCCAAGGCCAGGGGTAGGTTCGTAATTATCCCTACATTAAATGAAATCTAAGTACATGTGCTCCACGTCACTGCGCCGGATCCGATTTCCTTTCACCTTTTTTTCCCTTCAAATCGATCACCATCTCCGAAGCCAAAACGAAGAACAAAACAAATTTTAATTAAAAATTCAATGGCGGAGGCCAAGATCTTTGAACTTAACAATGGCACCATGCAAGTAAGAGTCTCCAATTATGGATGCACCATCACCTCCTTGTTTGTACCAGACAAAAATGGTAAAATCCGGCATCTAATTCGTATAATATCACCTCTCTTTTTTAATTCCCCCTCCACCCCCACTTCAGGGTAAATGTTTGGTTATCGATTTGTTATGTTTGAATTGTATAGGGAATTTGGCTGATGTTGTTCTTGGATTTGACACAATTGAGCCATATCAGGTCAGTGTAATTTTGTTGAAACCCATTTAATTACAGATTATGTGTTTTATCTTATGTGAAAACTCAATCATGGCAAATTAGCACGGGAAAGCCGAAAAACCATCTCTGTTTGGGGAGTTCATTTATATAATATTATCCCTAATTTGGCTTTTTTGTCTCTTATTGTGCAGAAAGGTGCTGCTCCTTACTTTGGGTGCATTGTGGGTCGGGTTGCAAATAGGATCAAGGATGGGAAGTTTACGCTCGACGGAGTTGACTACTCATTGCCTGTTAACAAGCCACCAAACAGTCTCCATGGTATCCAAGTGAATTTTCTTTTGAATTCCCTTTGTATTTTTTTATTTAAAAAAAAATTATATCACATGTTTGCGAATATTGTTGTTTTTGCGCTGCTTCGTGTTATTATTCAAATGTTGATTTTACATCAATATTCATCTGGTGTATTCTTGAAAGAGTGGAAATCGGTAAGGGGTGTAGAAACAATGAAAAATCATTTGCATTTAGGGATGATTACATTTCGTGTTTACGTGCAAGTATTTTTACAATATTTGCTGGTAAAATTTTGTTCTTGGCATGAATGAAGTTGAAAAAGAAAAAATGTTTGTGACCTTTATGTTACACAAAGAAGTTAATTGAAGATTCATTGTTAGCATCAGCTACGAAAGAAAGGCTGCTTCGTAAAGGCCTTATGTTTTCATTATTATAAAATTCTCAACTCAGTTCGGATATATTTAGAAAACATTTCTGGTTGTCCACTCAATTCTATAAAATAACATGCCTATAGGTATTGTGTGAAAATGAATTACGACTAGTAATTGTAAAATCTGACCAATTGAGTTGACTGTATTTTAAGTTGTTATATGATGTACCTATATATATATTGATGTATATTTGTCTTTTATGTAATGCACCTACTAGTCTTAATTGATGTACATTCTACACAGTACATATATTGATGTACTTTATATGTTATGTAATGTAGTTATATATGTTGTTAAATTGGATTTAATCAATTTAATGGTGCAGCGAAAATTTGTCTTAACGAATTGTATAGGCTCGATCTACGTTTCGTGTAGATAATTGTAGCTTTTTGAATTTCTCAAATCCATTTAATGGTGAGTGAGAAATAGCACTTCGAAGTTGAATGGTTGCTTAAATATATTGTTGTTTATCCCACATTGAACGATAATCAATGTGGAAGGGAGTTTAAAAATGATTACATTTGATTAGTGGACATCAAGTGGGCCAGTGGGTATTGTGGACTTTCTTTTCAAACGTACATAATTGGATTCCTGAAACTCCTGACCGGTCAGGCAGAGACGAAAGTCGTGAGCACTACCGGGGCAATTTCGTCTTGCGGAAACAGTTTTACTCGACTTTTATAACATTTTCTGTTTTATTTTTCCAGTTATAGTGATATTTTTACACTCCCTGTTTGTGCTCGATTTATTTCCAACAATATATTGATGTATACTTATTTGCTATGTATTATACCTATATACTGGTGTAAATTTATCCATTATGTGATGTACCTATCGATAAGGTCCACTTTGCTCATGTGGACGTGGTCCATGATAGAACAATTGTGAGTTTGACGTGTTGATTTGGCAAAAAATAAGGAAACATATTTTATACACCTGTTTTCAAACCTATGAAAAATAGTATTCTGTTTTCCGAAAATTGCGCTCGTAGACATATTTATTTATTTATTTTTGAAATCCCCCTTTTGATACCCTTTTTCCGTCACTTTGTTGAAGGTGGACACAAGGGATTCGACAAGGTCGTCTGGGAAGTTGCTGAACATAAGCAGGGTGACACTCCATCAATCACCTTCAAATATCACAGTCGTGACGGAGAAGAAGGTATTTATTTATTTATTTATTTATACGTTAGATTCAAAGGCATAATCATTTTTTTAATCATTTATAATGCAGGCTATCCAGGCGATGTCTCATTCACCGCCACCTATACGCTCACATCCAAGACCACAATGCAGCTCGACATGGAGGGCGAGCCCAAAAACAAACCAACACCAATCAGCTTAGCCCAACACACCTATTGGAATCTAGCCGGCCACAATTCCGGAAAAGTCCTCGACCACACCATTCAGATATGGGCCAACCACATCACGCCGGTCGATGAAAGCATCGTCCCGACCGGTGAGATTAAGCCCGTTAAAAACACCCCATTCGATTTCACGGCCGAGAATAAGATCGGTAGCCGCATACACGAGGTCGGCATAGGGTACGACCATAATTACGTGCTCGACTGTGGGGACGAGAAATCGGGCTTAAAGCGGGCTGCTAAATTAAAGGACCCGGTTAGCTCGAGGACTTTGAATCTGTGGACTAATGCACCTGGTATGCAGTTTTATACGGCGAATTATGTGAACGGGATTGTTGGAAAAGGTGGGGCCGTGTACGATAAGCATGCGGCTGCGTGTCTCGAGACGCAGGGATTTCCGAACGCTATTAACCAACCAAATTTTCCTAATGTTGTTGTTCGGCCCGGGGAGAAGTACAAGCATAGCATGTTGTTCGAGTTTTCGGCTGAGTAAAAGGTAAGTTGTATTTATGATCTGCTTATCGGTATTAAACTGAAAATAAGTAGACGATTAAGAGGTGTTGAGACTTTAATGTTGCGGAGTGCATTTTATATGGAACGGTTAGTGGCATTTGACCATGTGGAATTTGCCTATTTTGCTTCGGCTTTTCTGGATAATTTCGCATGTTAGAGGGCTTTGAACTTTGCTTTTGGATTTCGTTCAAATAAAAATAAACAAAAAAGTTATGGTGGTTTGATGTAATTTTGAGCATTAAAAGGAAGTCATTATTTGACATGGTAGAGTAACATAATCATCTTATAAAACTCAGACCAAACAATGATTTTATTATTCATCTGACTTTTAAAATCCAAATCACGAGACTTTAGAAACAACGAAAATCCTAAAACAGACGCATTAAATTTTTCTCTTTCTTAAAACGATATTCTTTAACACTTGTCAAAGAACAAAAGACACTATATGAGCAGTTAGTCACTCCCCCACCTGAGAAGACAAGTCATTCCCGTGCGAAGAGAGAAATCACTCTCATGGGAGGAGACACGTCACTCCCACGGGAGTCCATACCACAAATACGAAAAGTGCGGATATGCGCACCCCAAAATTTTATTAGTACACCCCAATTTTAAAAAAAATCACAAAAATACCCTCAAACTATAAATACCCCAAACCACAATTAATCTTCTTCAGACCTCCACAACCGCCCTCTGCCGCCGCCCCTGCTACTGCCACCTCCGTCTCTGAAGGATGACCGCTATATGCCTACTGTCTCGCCGCCGTACACTCACCATCGTCATCTGCTGTGGCGTGCTAACCGCCATCTCCGGCCGAAGAGTCAAGTCAGCTCGAAGCCCCGTCGTCGGATGTTGTTGTCCGTCGCAGTGGAGTTTGAGAGTCGTCGTGCCTGCCGCCGCTAATTGTTGTAGCCGAAGAGCCGAATGCTGCTGGCGGATTTCCAGTCGCCAAATCCGCCGGAGAATTCTCAAAGAAGGCGGAGAATCGTTGATTTGGGCCGCTAGCGTTACTGCCGCCACGCCACCGCCCATACGTTAGTCGCCGGTTTCCGAACTGCCGATTGCCGGGCCGCCACCGTCGATGATGCGAATGAGAGGCTTTGGTTAGATTTTCCATTAAAAAAAGGGAAAGGGATTTTGCCCGATTTTGTAATTGAAGAAACAGGACTAGTGTTCAGAAATTGAAGACGGCGATAATGGCAGCGATGGTGATGGTAGAGACGGCGGCAGTGTGGTGATGGAGGTTGAAGAAGATTAATTGAATTTTGGAGTGTTTAGTGTTAGAGGGGTAATTTTAATATTTTTGTGAAAAAAATTTAATTGGGGTGATTTAATAAATTTTTGGTGTTCGTATATCCGTGCCAAATACGAAATTAGCAGCACGAATTACCACACGCAGACATAACAATCGCGCCTACGCGCTTCACCCTCAACCAACATTTAAAGAATACAACAAAAAAAATGAGAGAAAAATAAAAACACAACAAAGCAACATAGAATCAAAGTAATCTAGGAAACACATTAAAAGGAAAAAGAACACAGACAATAAGAACAATCAAGGAAGAAAATCTTCATCTACTCTCCTAAATCTCTCCTCCCCCAAGGAATTTCTCATTTTCTACGTATAGACATTATATAGAATTTGTCATTGCGCACATTTTTATTTTTATTTTTATTTTTTTTGTCGTAGTTCTCTGTCTGATAGTAAAACTGACGTAAGATACAGATTTTTTTAAAA
The DNA here is from genome assembly GCA_014905375.1 of Phtheirospermum japonicum. NCBI lineage: Eukaryota > Viridiplantae > Streptophyta > Magnoliopsida > Lamiales > Orobanchaceae > Phtheirospermum > Phtheirospermum japonicum. Next base: position 988,189 of record BMAC01000122.1, on the reverse strand, counting down.
TTCTAAATTTAGTATTTTAAGTAACATTTGATACTCTTAAATATAAATTTATAATTTTTACTAACATGTTTTTTGCCAAATTAAAAATACTTTTATTTATGTTTGAAAAAAATAATTTTTAATTAAAAAAGTATCTCCGTTTCACATGACATGTTCTCATATAAGTTTTTTTTTTCTTTTTTGTTTTTATTCTTTTTAAGCTTATATTTTCATTTTCACTACACAAGTTTTGTAACAGCAAAAAAAACTGATGTAGACCGCCAAATAGATGTCTTGCACCAGGCAGCCGTACTTTTCGATTAAAAGTATTTTAACAATGAAATTCATGTTTTTCAAAATAATGTAAACAGTTATTATGCCGTTACACGCAAGGCTCTTTTTTTATTTTGTTTGGTAATTCTTATTTTTTAAAGTCAACTTACAGCTTCACGTGGTTATTAAAATAGGATTTAGTTTGTCAATTTAATAATGGTAAGTCCTATTAATTAATTTTCCAATGAACTCTTTACTATCCCCAATTAGTTGGCTCTGCACTTGAGGATGTTAGTTGCCTCGCCTCCTTAATATGATCAAATAGAACATTTATTTTATTTTATTTTTAAATGATCAAACATAATATTATCACAAAATAAAAAAATAATAGAGGGGTACTTGGTATAGCCACTTTGATCAAATCTTACGTTTTTTAAGGAAGGTTATGACATCCTTTTCTCATATTAAAATAAAAATTAACTGCAAAACCTCTTTGCAGATTGTTAAAACATTTGTAGTACACATTTTATGTTTGTTTTGGACAAACCGAGCTATAAGTCATGGATTTACTAACATACAGAGTTTTCATTATGTTCAATTTAGTTGTTGAGCGTAAAAGCTAAACATAATATTCATTTGACTTTAATCTCATATTTTGATCACATCCCACAATATTTTTTATCAATCGAACCGAAGTAAAGTAAATGCCCCGTCCAAGGATTTGGTTTCTAGCCCAGTAATTGCAAGTATCTTCACCGGTTAAGCATGTCTAGATTCAAATCTAGCCAAACATTAACCATATGTTGTACCTTTTAAATCCAAGAAGTCAACTCCTGAAAGAGATAGAAAAATCAAACTAACCAATAAAGTATTTAATTACTTTTGTCAGTTCAGAATTGGAATAATCCAGCTGGATTTCACAACCAAAAATCTGATGCCTCTTAATATTTAAATGTGGCCCAACAATGGAAACACACACAGAAATTAAGAAGAGAGATGGATTCTAAAAATGGGTACGCAATGACTGGTGGAGACGGCAACGAAAGCTACACAAAGAACTCCCTCTACCAGGTATATATACTATTCGTTCCTATTTTATCGTATTCGATGAATAACAAGTGTCCAAGATAATATCATTACACTCTAACTATGTTTCTATTTTTTTTCTTTTAATTTTCTTACTATATATGCAGGGAGCGGTTATCAATTCCGCCAAACCGCTTGTTCAAAAGTCCATAGCTGAACACATTGACCAACTAATAATAAGCTCCCCCACTTTAGAAACCTTTTGCATTGCCGATTTGGGTTGTTCGGTGGGACCCAACACTTTTTTCGCCATTAGCAACATTCTTGAACCCATCAAACTCAAATACCCGAATTCAGAGTTCCAAGTTCACTTCAGCGACCACACACTCAACGATTTCAACACTCTCTTCAAATCCCTCCCTCCCAATAGGGACTACTACGCGTCGGGCGTTCCGGGTTCGTTCTACACGCGCTTGTTCCCACGCGCATCTCTCCACGTCGCCCACTGTTCCACCGCTCTCCATTGGCTTTCCCAAGTGCCAAGAGAGATTACGGATCGGACTTCCCGTGCTTATAACAAGGGAAAGATACATAATGTTGGTCATAACGAAGAGGTAACAAATGCCTACTTGAGGCAGTTTGCCACGGACTTGGTCAAGTTTCTGGACGCAAGAGCACAAGAGCTCGTCCCGGGAGGCTTAGTCATGCTCATTCTTCCGGCTCGCCCGGACGGAGCCCCCCATTCTCAGATCGTGTTGAGCGTTATGATGGATATGATTGGAGATTGCCTTATGGATCTGGCAAGAGAGGTAAGTTTATATTAATATATATTTTGTACACCTCATTAATATACTCGATGAATTCCGATAAAAAAATAAACAATATTAGTCAAAATCACTCTCAAATGGCCAAATATTAAAAGATGTTGAACCAAAATTTAAAACGGACTATGATCCAACTTACATGGCCAAAAAACTTATTTTACCAAATTACTTTAATCAACGGTAAACTATATACAAGCGTAATCAATTTTCAAGTCAGCATGGAGTTGGTGTGGTGTAGGGAGCAACCGATGAAGAAAAGGTGGAAGAGTTCAACGTGCCAATGCATTTTGCGTCTCCACAAGAGTTGGAACAAGTTATAAAGCAACACGGGCGTTTTAGCATAGAGAGGATGGAGAATGTGCCTCAAGTGCAAGCTTCCGATATTTTCACTAGCCCCGAACAATTGTCCCTGGCCATAAGAGCCTCTACAGAGGAGCTAATTACGAAGCATTTTGGGCGTGAAATCTCGGATCGGGTTTTTCCCCTTTTCCCGGAGAAATTTGTCAAGGGACAGGATCGTATTCTGGCATCATCGTCACCTAGCTTGTTTGTGCTACTCAAACTCAACTAAGACACTGCCATCAATTGAGCAGAATATATTGTGATGATAAAGTTTTGTTTTTTAGAGTTATTGATCTCCTGTTAAGTGATGTGTTTCAGTTATTGTCATTTTCCCCGCTCAGTGTTCATTCACCTTTATTAAAGCTAGTTGTTCGGCTTTGTGATCAACACTAACTGGTTTTTTTTTTTTATTATTATAGTATTCTGATTTATTTTTTTAAAAAAATTATTTTAAACCTAAATTTAATACTTTTATTAACTTAAGTAAAAAATTAAATACTTTTTTTTTCCTCTTACATGACTTAACTAAATACAAAAAAGTATTTTCTCAATAAACATGAAAAGGTACTCACTCACGCACCCATGGAAATCGAACCCCTCTCTGTTTGCCCCAAAAAGACGCCTTGTACCACTTCACTTAAAGCCGAGTTCCAAAATTTTTTACTTTTTAACTAATAAATAATACTTTTATATTTAATAGAATTACTTCTAATTTTGATCCAAAAAGTATTTCCAAAATAGTCTCACACAAGTTTTTTTGTGTTCAATCTAATAATATTTATTTCCAACAGTTTCAGTTTTCAAATCATATTTTTACAAATAAAATATAAAATAATGTAGTTGTGAGGCGCCTGCCGAGATTAATTCAAGGAAGTTTATGTACTATAAACCACAAGTTTGTCTGGAAATATCTCGTGTTCACTTTGCTGCTCTAATAAATCAGCAAGTTTTTTCGCAGAACCTGATCGTTTCTAAGATTTTGAGAAGGCAAAATTGTGCCTTGAAAGATCATTAGCCCAGAAATGGCTGCCTATGCAGCTTTAGTTTCTCTAACTAATATTATAGACCAAACCCTAACCCCATCCACTATGAACCACATCATTGCCTTGAGAAAAAAGATTGATGTTACTTTTTCTGGAAAAAGATCCTATTACACAGCAAAGAAATCGAGAATTTAGGGATACGGATCGTAAATGCAGCTTATGAAGCAAAGGATGTCATTGAATCCAATGTGATTGATCAAATTCCAATCCATCAAGAAAGAGTTGGAGAAGATTGATAACAAGGCGGCGCAGGTCAACGGATAACAACAGCCACGTCATCAAGACCTCTTATCGGTGGCAAGATTAATACAGTGGTGGGCTTTGACGAGCACTTGATGCATGCACTCACGGTACGTTTCTTGCACCATGAATAAGGATATGGAAGCACCGTTTTCACTACATCTACATTTTTACGTACAAACCCTAATTGTAGACGGGTTTTGCACTTCACCACCCGAAATCTGGCTAACGCCTCGGCTTCGACACGTCAAGAATTTACAGGCGTTTTCAACGATCGTAAACTTCACGTGTAGGAGCACGTTTTTAAACGAACGTAAAGAAATTGGGAATCGATTACCGAGGGAAATGTCTAAACAATCTCGTTCATCTCGATAAACTCGAATCACTGTCGCTAGTGTTTTAGGGGCCCATCGCCTTCCCCAGTTTGCTTAAGAAGCTGACTCTTCAAAGATGCATGATCCCTTGGGAAGATATGTTGGCTGTTGGGTTGTTGCCTAATCTCGAAGTGCTCAAATTGTTGCGACGTGCTGTGGAGAGACTAGAGTGGAAGCCGAATGAAGGGAATTTTGTCAACTGAAGTATTTATTGATTGATCATTGTGAGTTGGAGGTTTTGCGAGCTGACAGCACACATTTTCCGCGCCTTGAGAGGTTAGTTCTGGGAGACCCGAGGCTGAAGAAAGTACCATTGGGTTTTGCGGAAATTCCGACACTTCCAGTGATCAGAGTTCAAAGGAGCACAGTAGGATCTTCGGTAAAGTCTAGCATTCGGAGATCGGTTAAGAGGATATCGGAGGAGCAAGAGAGCCTTGGATATGAGGTCGTGCATTTTCAGGAGGCGCGTACTTTAATCTAAATATATAGCTCCACGAAAGATGTATATATATGAAAAAAGGAGCCTTTTTGCTACCTTTATTTATTTCTTATTTCTATTTACCGGAAACTAGTTCGTTGCCCAATGAAGCCTTCAAATCAAGTTATTGTTGTATAAATGATTTAACCTCAATATTCACTAGTATGCAATTAGATATATAAGAAAAAAGGGGGAAAGAAAGATACAGAGTAAAATACGTAGTCTGTAATATAATACTATTACCGGAATATTCATTCATGTAATGAGCATCCATTTGTTCCATTCTCAAACATATATACAGTAATGCACGCACTATATATAGTGTTCACATAATCAAAAGCCAATTTACACAAGTTCCGAACAACTCTGACCTCTTATGTTGCATCGTGGAGACTTCAAATGATAGAACCATGTCCTCGAAAACGAATGTCAGTTTCAAGAAATTGTTGTGTTAAAAGGGAAGAGGTTACCTATTGGAATAATCTCACATTGTGCGGACCAGTTCTAACGGCACACTTTCCATCGCCATCTAAATTCAAAAGTAAAAGGAAACAAATAAAGATTGGAATTGACAGGGGGAATGAAAACGAGCAGAATATTATACAGACTAGGTTCATACCCATGGTTTAGGAGCTTGCGGGTCAGCTTTCGCGTTCTTCTTAGATAGATCCGACAGGAAAGTAATCACAATGCTAAGCTTGAACTCTACGGAAAATGGACTGCAAAGATGACTTCAGTTGGTAAATACAAATTTACCTAATATATAAATAGCCATGTTTTTTGTTAAGTAGTACAAAGTTCAGGTAATATAAAATTTGGAAAAGGTTAAATGATATAATACATAGAAATCAATTTTTCCACAAACCGCTCAACAAATTTATTTACAAAATTCTTGTTATCACATTCAGCATTTTTCATTTTTATATTAAGCCAAGAATAATTAAATTAGCTTAATAATACTACTAAACGAAACACATACCCAGCAAAAATGGTTGGACAAGTCAAGAGACGAGGAAGAATGATGTAAATGGGCAGTGTGATGCAACGACAAATATCTCCATCTGCTACCTAACAAGAAAAGGAGTCATTAACAAAAGCACACCAACAGATACACACACACACACACACACATGTTAAAGGAAAAAAGGTGAATGCCTGAGTTGTTTGTATCACAGATGATTCAGTTGCTATTTTTTCTCCAATCAAAATTGACTCCACTTGGAGCAAATAAATGTCAATTGATTGAATTGGAAGAGTGGATGATTCAACAGTCAACTCTCCACTAATAGGATCCGACAGTGAGCATTGAGTACATATTTTCCCCGTCATCCGGAAACCACCTATTCAGATTTGTGGCTGTGATTAAGGATTTAAACAATATGGCAAAAAATTCAACAAAGCCCAGATGCATAATGAGGTGATAATAAATAAGGTTTTTTTTTTAAATAGTCACGTCAAAAAAAAAAACAAAAAAAAAAATGGCACTTCTTGTCTAATATTGATCTCATACAGAAAAGGCAATTCGTCTAAACTAAATCAAAAGATGGTATTAACAGAAGATATATGAAATCCCATCAAACCATAATGTTCCTCTGTACAGAGTATTAGGGTGAGATTAGATATTTAAAAAAAAAAGTTTCACTCACCTAGAGAAAAACTTTCTCCTCAAATTGAGATTGGATATAAATATTAAAAAAAAATAAAAATTCACTTTTTCTCTCCTCAATCCCATCTACACACTTTTCAAAAAAGAACCAATCATTACTACACAATTTCCCTACAAAATTCACAATTCACCCACTCACATTTTAAACTACCAATCATTATTTTACTATTTTCATATCACATCAATTTTAATCGTTACATTTTCATCTTATATCCATTCACACTCTAAAAAAAACTTTCATACTCCCTCAAAAAATTTATCACTATTCTCTAGCAGAAGGAAAATTTTCAAAATGGAAGTATATCCAATTCTTGATTTATAATATCCAACATATAAGTCCATGTTAACAAGAACCAAAACAACATGCTCATAAGACACAGTAGACATGCGACAAGAAATAAATTAAAAACAGAGGCGACAACTAACCAAGATCACTGACCTGATTTCAGTTCAGGAAGTAATGTGTGTCTTTGAGTGTCCTGTGTTATATAAAAGATTACCATTTCTGGAGAAACTGGATTTTGTAAAAGATTGTCTGAGATGGGTAAAAAAAAAAGAGAAGAGAAGAAGTCAACAACTCCATATAGAGGCAAACATAGGTTAAGGCCACATAAACAACGGAATGCGTATGTACCTTTCTCACTTTCGACAATGATTTCCACCGTTGTTGACAAATGTTTCTGTAAGTATCCTCTCACTACATCTACAGTTACCAAATACTATGACAGCATTTATTAAATTTAAGCATGTAAGTATTTCTCTAAAAATAACAGTAATAAAGATCCAAAGTTCCAGTAATAATACCTGGATGCTGATATTGCTACCATGGAAGGTTTCATAAAACTTTTCCAGATTCTCTTCTTTTGGGTCTTTCAGCATCACAGAAAAGGGTATCTATAACAAGAAATGTATAAATTGAATATTCCACAAATAAACATTATGAATCCATTGAATCTAGCTGGAAAATGATATATCAGTATATTAAAATGCTACAAGAAGCTCAATATCTCCAAATGAACACATCCGAACACAAAATGCATCGATATCATGTGTAGCCAATTTCCAACATCCAATAATCTACCAAGCAGTATTACAACACTAATATTAAGAACTAATTGCCCGCATAAATGTCTTAATTCAGTTATATGGTCCAGATTCATACCTCGGTCATACCTGATGCAATCTTGCCAGATGAACGGATATCGATAACCTTTTTCCTGCTCATGCATCATCAAAAATCAATCAAACAGATCATAATGGCAAAAGTGAACGATTAAGTGAATCACAATTGAGGGACACACTAAATATTACTACCTCAATTTCAAAACCTTAAGTGTAATATAAGACCGTCTCACGTAAGATGGCCATACTTCTCAAATAAACAGTTATACCTTCAAGGTAAAAAAATTCATACATTTCAAAAAACTATTTACATTTTTTGGAAAGTGTGATTTTCACATAAAAAAAATATACTCCGTCCGTCCCACATAGTAGTTCGTATGGTTGAAGCATTAAATTTTACCTAAATTTTCCAATTATAACTTTACTTTAACACTAAGGGCTCATTAATTGTTGATCCCAAGGTGAATTAATAGGGACACATAAGTAAGTGAATAAAACAAGTGTGGAAAGTGTGCTATGGGACAAAAAAAAAAAGGGATAGTGTGCTATCTTTTTGGGACGGAGTGAGTATATGATTTTTCATTATTAAAGTATGACCATCTTATGAAATTGTCTTCATAAGATGGTCTTATAGTAGTATTTGTGATTTCCTCCCAATAGATGTAGTTTTAGGTTTATGCGTACAAACTAAGGAGTGAAACTAAATATTTGACCATTTTCCTCTAACCAAAAAAATTTCCTCTTTTCAAAAGTGTCTCTTTCCTACTTTTATCTTCCCAATGTGTATGGCCTTCGGGGTAAAATAGTAAAATCTACCCTAAAATTGTAAACAACAACTATTTGGAAAAACTCTTTTATATTCCCTAAAACAGCATGTACAGTGAAATGGATCCAGACCATGTAACCTCAAACCTTCTGAGCATTTAATACTGGTCTTTTACAGCTAAGTGGAAGCCAAAAAATGAAGCTAAATTACTGCGAATTCAAACTTACTCTACAAATAAGTTAAATGAGAAATAACATATAAGAAGTGGAGGCTTACACAATTGGAATTGGCTTGATAACACCATACAAAGACTCGATAACTCCAGCGGATCCCCCGCGAACCTAACAATTTACTGATAATTGTTACATAATCTTCGGGAAAAAACTCAAACTTATTTGGTAATTTTGGTCATATAATTAGGTAAAATAGCTATTTAAAAGAAAAACAGGAAACCAAAAAAGAACCTGCAAATTGACGGCGCCATTGACTGTGAGACGAATCGATTGATAGGAAATTGCAGAAGTTAGCTTCGTGATGACCTTGCCTTCTAGGAGCTCCTTCCATTTTTCAACAATTATTCAGTTCAAGAAAGAAAAAAAAAATCTCAGTATAAACATGTGCACACATATATCTATTCATATAAGTACATATATATGTATAGAGCAGAGAGAGTGTGTCTCACATCTGGGCGATAAATTCGGTTGAATCGAGAGAGTTTGATCTCAATTGACATGCTGCCGGATTGTGCTACCCACAGTTGCTCGCTATGACTGTTAAGCAATTGTGATTTAATATGGCCTGAATACGCTTTTTTTAATTTTTAATCTTTTTTAGCAATACGATTATTTTATTTGAATAGATAGATAAACGCAGCAGAAAGTTTTGATTTCACTGGCCAAGTGTGATTTAAAAAAAATCTTTTATTATGCTACTCGTTGCACTGAAAAACTAATTTCATATATTAAACATAACGGATATTGGTACTTGCCTTCTTATGAGTTCATCTATATTTTTAATTTCGGAATGTTAGAATGAAATTTTTGAAAATATTAGAAATTAACAAATGTTCGAAAAAATAATTCAAATATTAAATATGTGTTCTATTATTTCACTAGAACAATATCACAATATTCGAAAATTTCATATGAACACCTTAGAACTAAAATAATGGATGAACTCATAAAATTTTGGATTTCAATATTCATCTCCAATTTTAATTTGCTTTTGGTTCATGGAAATTTAATAATCCTATAGTTAATAACATCCAACAAATTCCACTAAATTTTTCAAAACCCACACAATATCATATGATAAAATTACATTGAGTTCCATTGAAATTTAATGAAATTTCATCAATCTAAAAAACTTTGAAATTCCATTATGGGGACACCATTAGGCCTTGTTTGCCCTTGGGTTTGAAGTACGAAAATTGTACTTGGAATACCGTATACTCATGTGTTTTAAAATTCAAAACCAAACATTTAATTAATAATTTCTTACACTTAATTTATATTCTATTAATACAGTATAATTGAATACCACTAAATACAATATTATAATATAATATCATTCATTTTTCAGACATAATTTGACATTTTCAGTAAAAAGTAAAGATTCTGAATTTATAACAAATAAGAATTTTTACTATTTACAACAATTATGAATATCTCAAAATTCTGAATATTAGAATTCAAAATTTTAACGAATGTTAATTCAAACAGGCTCTTTCAGAAAATTAGAGAGGTCGGGGTCCGAAAACAAAATGGTTGGAATGTGCAAACGAACAAAGCAATTCGATGAACATTTCGTTCATTCATATGCATAAACGAGTTTTTGTTTTGTAAATTGTTCATGAATATATATTCATTTAGTATTCATTTGATGTTTTGTTTGATTTATTAATTATATATATACACTGCATTTTATGGAAAATAAGTTTTAGTATTAATATTATAACTCATTGATATTATCAATTCTCAATAACATTCTTTTATTTTGAATTGAGTGTTTTGGATATTTAAGATAATTGTTAATGAAAAAGTAAGGAGCATGTCCTGAACATGTTCGATTATTAGCCGAACGAACACAAACACTAGTTCATTTGAGTTCGACTCATGAAACATCCAAGTACATAAAAGTTCAAGATCGGTGAATATGATATTTTGATACTTGATCCTTGTACAAGAAAAAAGCCTTGTGTCCATCTTTTAAATTTTATCTTGATATATTGTTTAACGATGTTCGAACATCAAACTGAAATGGCAAAAAAATAAAATAAAATTATGACACGTTTATAAAATAAAAGGACAAGTCAGAATAAAATTTTAATTTTTTCTTCATCACGAACCACTGGAAACATAATTTACAGAGACGCAAGTCAAACATACTGCCACATCACCACTTATGCACAAGCTACATTTTCATACAATTTTGTACAAAACACATTCTAAAGTCTAACGCACACATGTTTAAGACGTGTGATCAGCCAGCAATGTAGTGTCAAATATCCGATAATTCCTACTCCCCCAAATATCACTTTTGTCTATGTAATAAGATTTCAAGCAACATTGTATCCATGGTGGATTTCTCGAAACATTATTCAATGTCGTCGCCTTGTCCTTATCAGAAACTCCAAGCAACATGTTTCTCTTCCTCGTCAGCAAATCAACAGAATCAGAGTCCCCAAAAAATTTCATCTGTGTAGTACCAAAACAATGCATGGAACGTCAGAACATATGCTAGAAATAGGGATAATTACAAAAATGGCCCCTGGGGTTTAGAGTATTTACAAAAAAAAACATACAGAGAAATTTCAATAAAAAAATTTTGAGGTTACCCTCTTAAATTGAAAGCATAGGCCAACCTCAAGAGGTTATTTTGTAATTTCGAACCTTTTCTGGGTATTTTTGTAATTACCCCAAACCACAGGTAATTTTTGTGGTCATCCCAAAATAATAACACAAGACATTTTTCACATGTAGTGCAAAGTCATTACCCCATCCTCTGCATAGAGAAAAGCATGGATTCTTGCAGTGGGGTCCTCGAGAGTCAACCTCACTCTGTAAACACCACTAGGAGAGCGAAAGTCATCAGCCCTCCATGGAAATATCGCAACCACCCGAACAACACACCTAAATTTATATGTCACCTGCTCATAAATTGGAAGTGACGTCATCTGTAACTAATGATTAAAGACAATTTGCGTAGCATACAGGTATACTGATATCATTTCTTTTGGATGATATAAATAGTACGACGCATTGATAAAATTAAAATTTGAGGCACACTCGTGTCAAGCACCCGTTGGGCAGGTCCTCTAAAACTAAAATTTAATACCAAAAAGAATAAAGAAAATCCTAAAATAGTGGGGAAATTTAAAAAAAAAATACTAATGGAAACCCTAAGAAAACTAAACTAAACAAAAAATTCCAAAAAGAAACCTGAAAAAATAAAAAGAAATTTTTAAAAACTAATATTTGGGCCCTGTCTAACAGAATGTACTCCGTTGGACGGGTGTACACAAGTTTTTTGTCTTAAAATTTGGTTGAACATTTTACAATTCAGCATACATTCAGGGATTTTCATGACCACGGTTTCTTATGGAATCAGATATAGACACATGGATTTTTACTATAATATAATCAACAAAACTTACCAATTTACCATAGAGATGCGGAATAAGTAAAATTCATTTAAAGGCTAATAATGGCGATCAGGGACATATTTAATACTCCCTCCGTCCCAAAAAGATAGCACACTTTCCTTTTCTTTTGTCCCAAATTATAGCACACTTTCCATACTTGTTTTATGCACTTAGTTATGTGCCCCTATTTAATGCACCTTGATATCAACAATTAATGAGCCATTAGTATTAAACAAAAGGGTATAATTGGAAAATGTAGGTAAAATTCAATGCTTCAACCATACTAACTATTTACTCTTAATCTCTATGAAAGTGAAAATATGCTATTTTTATGGGACGGAGGGAGTATTCGTTTAGAGAAGGAAATAAAAGTACAGCAAAAAGTGTATAAACTATAAAGTAAAGAAAAGGCGTAAATTCAAAAGCAAAAATATCTATAAATGTCCATAAAAAAGGTGCACTATATGAAAAGGTTCGATGAATACCAAATATTTTCAATTAATTTTCTTGTATAAATATCGATTCACGTGTATGGAGATATTGAAATAGATAACATACCTCTGGGTGTGTGAGGACATTCATCAAAGTTACAAAGGGTACATCAGGGTGATCGGTTTCTGAAGTTCAGTAAATAAGGGTGTATTAGACAATGTGTTAACAAAGAGAACTCAAATACAAAGTCCTATCCAATCCCTATCACAGTGAAACCTGTTATGTGAGACGGCCAAGGGAAACTTGTGAAGGGCATTCTGCCCCACTTAGATGAGACGCGCTCGTTATAAGACCTGAATCACATAAATCATTGATAAATATTACAAATCATTATCTCGTATTATATATATACTTCATCATAAAATTTGAGTAACTTATTATTTGTAAAAGATGTCAGATTACATGTTTTGCTCGTCATACAACCGGAATAAATTATCAACAAACAAAGATATCACATTACAGCCTTGTTTGGGTAAAAAACTAAAAATATACAATTGAATTCTAAATAAGTATTAAATATGTCTGAAAAAATGAAAAATATGAATTATAAATAACGTTTTTCCATTTTCACTTATTTACATGCAAACATCTTATTAGTTCCATACAATCTCAATTCAAATAGCATCGTTTCAGTGGGACCTACCACCTACAAATCATCGTAATAAATTATCATATCCAAACAACCACACCAGAAGCAGAAGCAGCAGGAGAAAACTTGAAAAGATGTCAAAGAAGAAGAAAACTTGGAAAGAAGTCAAAGAAGAAGAAAACTTGAAAAGAAGTCAAAGAAGAAGAAGAAGAACTCAACCGAATATATGAGTAGAAATTACCTGAGGCGTTCGATTACAGTACCGTCATCATCAGGCAAATAGCAAAGCTTCGAGAAAGGCATCAACACAGCACACCGCAATGCAGCACGAACTTCGCAAATGACTTGGCCAAATTTCACCCATCTATTTGTTTTTAAATATTTAATGCCCAGCTTCTCGTTGCCTTGATCAACAATCATCCTCAAGACTGTTCCAACAGATGGAAAGGTACATAAAATGTCTCTTGACAAAAGAGAAGTTTCCAACTGTAAAGGAAGTGGATTTTCCATCTCATCTTCTAGTCTGAAATAGTAAATCACAAGAACACAAGATTACAGGTCAAAATTTGGTTCTTAATGTGTCAAAGTTCGTGTGGCCAGATTATTTGGGTACAATAAGCTACTAAGAATCTTCAACATATAACAAACTTAAAGTCTTCTTTTTGCCACTTAAAATACATTGAATTAGAAATCAACAGACACGTGCGATGAAATAAGGAAAAGAGAGTCGAGAAGAAGAAAGAGTTCCATCCAACAATTGCAAGTAATCAACAACACAAGGATCAAACGAATATAATCTTCCAACTTTTAAAACTAATCATAGAATGGAAACAAACTATTTGTGTTTAAGAATTATGATTCAAAACTATTGATTACGATTACTAAAATACTCCCACAAAGATAGACTTATTGCCACATTTAGTATTTTTGCATTTTCATTTCCATATATACCCCTATTTAATTATTTTGGGATCACGCTACATTTACCAAGAGTGGAAAATGAATAAAAATTAATAAGGCATAGAGGCATAAATGGAAATTGCAATATTTTAACTATATTAACCAACATTTTCTTAATCTGTGTGAAAAACTATAGGCATATATCTTTGTAGGTCAGAGGGAGTAAAAGAATTCTAAAACTAATCAGAGGATGGAGTAACTGCCAGAGATGATAATTAACACTACCAATAATAAATAGCAAGACTTGAAGCCCAGGATAAATAGCAAGGTTTTAATCATTCACCACAGTATATAATCCAATATTTTAGCTAAAAATCATTATGGTGCTTACATTTTGACCCATTTCATGCAAAAAGGCCCATTTTAGTAACTAATTAAAGTAATGAGGCAAGAAATCAAATTCAAAAGTTCTTTGTTTCATTTCCCAATATATTTTCCTGCTAATGCGCGCAATCTCCAGAACATTCTCCCAAAACACAAAAAACAAAGAACCAATCAGACACTAACGATGCATAAGAAAGCAGATACACTCACTTGGTGTCAACAGAAGCAGGTGGTGTGTCTGTTCCATCCCAAACAAAGACCATCCACTGATCCTCCTTCACTTCACAAACATGCAAAATCTAGCATTGGAGCCAAAACAAAAAAGGGACATGAAATCACCATTATTTATTGCAAAATTGATTATAAGTCAGTTCTTCGTAACTCTGAAGTACCTTGCAAAGTAGATTAATGCGTTCGCCTTCCTTCATTTCTCTTAGTGACAAGGACTCATTCAAGCCTATATGTCAGACACAAAAAACCCAGAAAATAATATATGCTTAAATTCAAGTACTTTTTTCAAAATGTTACACTCAAAACTGAAAATTGCACACAATTGTGAGTACCATGTATTTTTTATTTTATTTTTTTCACCAGAAAAATAAAAAATTAGCCCAAAAGGATAAGAAAATTAATTTGGAACAATCTGAAAACCTTAAAGAAGTGTGCTGTGAATGCAAACACCTACCTGCAATTTTGTGCTGGGTGGACCATTTTCTTAACGCTGTTATGAACTTGTTGTCTTGGTCTCTAGGTTTGTAGTTGGGTGAAGTTTGATAAGGCCCGGTTTCATTGTTACTACAGTCTCTCCCTTTGAATAAGGCGAAAGATGAAAATTTCTTGTTAAACAAAGCGTAAACATCATCCTTACCCCTAATTTTCATCTGTACAAAACAATAAATGAATAAATAATCGACATAAGCAATGGTCCCCAAACTCCAGAGAGAGGGAATAAGAAGATGAAAAATTGATTACCACAACATGAGAAACAATAACTATATCTCCAACGCTCTCAACATAAGGGAGCTTCTCCATTGTTTCGGAGAAAAAGTTAATGAAAATACCATAGCTTGCCCGCGATTCATCGATGATTCTTGCTGAACAGAAAAAATCTTGAAACCACCAAAAAAAATTCACACACATTTCAGAATAATATTCCGAATGAAGTATAAAAACATCTCCTTTAATGCCAAAAAAATTACTAAAAAAAGGAGATTATTATTACCGGTTCCTTTAGATTTTTTGGGAAGACTACTCTCAACGACAACGCCGATAAGATTGACTCTCAGGTTAATGCAATTTATTGCATCCACTATCTGCATAAATTTATAATCATCGAGACTCATCTTCAGAAAAATTGAAACCCTAAAGCTATCTCCAAGAGACTCCCTATAATGGCTCCTGAGCCATTTTAGGGAGTCAAATCCATTAAAATTGCTTCAAGTGGCTCCTCAAAAATAGAGAGCTTTTTTCTTTTTCTAAGAATCTCTACAAGTAGAGAACCAATTTTGACTCCCTACTATTTTGGCAATCTATTTGGGAAAATTAAGGGGGAAAAACAAACTAAGAACCTGCATTATTTTCATGGAGTCACTGTTTGTTTCGTTTGAGTCTTGAAGAAGATGGTATGAAATGAGGGCAGTAGACACTGGGGTTTTAATTTAGGGCGCACGAATTTAATATAAATATTAGCTAGATTTTTTTATAAAAATTAAATATGAAATATTTGTTATAATTACCGAGTTTTGAATTTGAAATAAAAAATTCAAAGATGTATTTTTGTACATGCCTAACTATTTATTAATTATTATAATTATTAAATAATTTTATATTTAAAATTATATTAAATTCAATGATAATTTTATTTGCATACTTAGAAAAATTTAAAAGATATCACATTTTTAATTTATATATATATTAATAATTAATTATATTATTAACTCGTTTTATATTTTAATAATTATTAGTTACATATTTTGAAATTTTCAAGAAATATCATACTTTCAAGCGCCTTGTCGCATTGTGTCGTTGACAAATTTGTATAATTTTAGATTTTTATGTTTATATTTTTATAATTTTGTTTTTGGGTAATTAATATTATTTCTTAAGTACTTTGTCTTTTAATTAGAACAACTAAGTTATATTTTTATTTTTATTTTTACTACTTATATGACTTACTTATATTTTTATATTATGAGAATAAAAGATAAATATTGAATTAGGCAAAATATAATTAAAAAAATTATTAAATTGGACAAATATAATAAAAATAAAATATTGAATTAAAAAAATATACAATAAAAAGAAAATTACTAAACTAGTTATACTTATATATTAGGCTTTGATGACATATAAGCAACCATATTTTATTTTTTTTGGTTTTTATGCGAAATACATGAAGCAGGCACATAAATTATGATGATTTTTATTAGTATACAGATGCGATTGAGGATAGAAATTAAAATACAAATTAATCTTTATTTAAATATTATGGAAGCACTTTTTAAATATCAAAAGCACCCCACTCCTAATTTTCAGATTTTGGTATAATTAAGTACTAATTCAACACCCGCATATTATGCGGGATGTGAAAAAACGTAACACTCATTGAAATACAACAAATATACATTAAAAAGATACACATAAATCGTACCAATTTTATTTTTTTTACACAAAATTATTTTTCACGATAAATAATTTTTACCCACAAATCGGAGCATTATTTGTTCTAATTACAGTCAGACTAATTTTCACAATAAATAATTTTTAAATTTTTTACCCGAGAATCACAATAATAGTTGTAAGACATATCAAAATATCATAAACTTGAAGGGAAACCCGTATGAAACTGAGTTTGTAAAATATAACACATACAACACCCGTCGCATGTGAATATGTGATATAAAAAATAGAAGTCCAAGGCACTGAAAATTTTATTAAAAAACGTCGTATATTTAACTTCTAGAATATGTAATATTATTTTATTATTATTGTTTTGTTCCTATTTTTTTATTATTTTTAAGTGTAAAACATTAATTTGTTAATGTAGATATATAGCGTGTTTATCAATGCATTATCGATAATAGATAAAGGGGTTTATAATATACTTAATATTTATTTTCCTAAGTGTAATAATTTATTTTATTATTTTTTGTTATTGTTGTCTCTCTCTCTCTCTCTCTCTCTCTCTCTCTCTCTTTTTTTCGTTTTTGGTTTAACAATAGTTTTTTTATATAAAATTTTAACTAGTTTAATACTTGTGTATTACACGGGATTTATTAATATAAATTATTTACAATATTTTCTTTGTATCGATGTCTAATCACCATTTATTAAATATTATTTTTTATTCTTAAATAATTTAATATCTTAATGCTAGATTAAATTCGTTAATAATTTTATTTACATACTTATAAAAATTTAAAAGTTGTCACATTCTCAACTCGTGTCTAAATTATATGAATTAATTATTATTAATAAATACTTTTATATTTTAATAATTAAATTAAATTCGTTAATAATTTTAGTTACATACCTTGGAATTTTCAAAAGATATCATATTACCAACCCGTGTGTAACGGTTTCTAATCAATATTATTAATTATTATTAGACAATAGTATGTTTTTTTTATATATTTTGAATTCTAATATATGATTACATAATTAGATTATTACAAATAACTCGTAATTTACTTATATTTTATATTTGAATAGTAAAACTATTTTAACTTTTATTATAAATACAACTTATTTAGACTGTTTTCATAAGTTTTTAATTAAAAATTTCTTCTAAGTAATTTATCTTTTAATTAAAATAACTAATTTAGATTTTTGTAATAATTATATATCTTTTTATATTTTTATATCAAAAGAATAAAAGAAAATAATAAATTAAGTAGAAATATAATAAAAGTAGAAGAGTAAGTAAGGTATAATATAATAAGAAATATATTTAATTAAGTAGATAATAGTTCTTATGTTTTTAGTAAGTGTCAAACTTTCAAAATTCGTCAAGTAAGCATTTGAACCATAGAAATTTTCATGTCAGCCCGAAATTCCTTGAAAGACACTTAGGATACCGATCTTTTCATTTAACTTATAGATGAAAATAGTATATATATATATATATATATATATATATATATGTTATATGACATATAAGCAACCAAATTATTTATAAAATATATTAAGTTATGTAGATATTAGACTTGGATGGCACGTAAGCAATTTGATTATTTATATAATAAATATAATAAAAGATATTGAAATTATTATTATTAGGATTATTGTGATAAGAATGATATTGAATTAGGTAGACATTAGGCCTAGATGACACATGAACAATCAAATTATAAAAAATAGTTATAATAAAAATTATTAAATTATGGTTCCTATATTTTTTTTCTGCGTGTATTGATTTTATTAATAAATCATGATTGCTCTTTTTATACTTTACTTTTTTTTTTTCTTTTTTGCGTGTACTTAGAATTAGGATTTTCTCTTTTTTAATTTTTATTTATTATTATTATTATTTTGCTTTTTATTAGGTTTATCTGTATTGTTTGAAAGTTTTTTTGTTTTTTTTTACAATTATCATCGTCGTCGTCATCATCATCATCACCATCAGGAAAGTTAGTATATTATTAGAAATAGGCGGCACTCTTATGATTCATACTTTATAAATTAGTAAAATATAATAAAGTAAGATATTATATTATATATATATTAGACTCACATGACATGTAAGCAAACGAAGCACCATAATTTTTATTAGTCTAAAAAGATTTTACATTAATATATATGAGAGATATATAAAGTATTTAATAATAATAATTAATTAATATATATTAGACACTGGATTGTAAAATTATTTATCTAAATGTTAAAATATAGAATTATTTAAAAATAAAAATTAATAATTAGTAAATACAAGATAAGAATTGAGATCACGATATATTTTATATTTTTAATTTTTAGATTTAAAAATTCTATAATTATTATAAATTTATATTTAACTTTTAATAAATTTCGTGTAATGTTAAACTAGTGCACATATAAAATAAATAATAATAAAAAAAAAAAACTACGACAATTCCGAAATTTTGATTACAGAATAATCTTAATTTGATTGAGACAAACAAGAATTTCAACATTAAAACCTTTAGGTCCTCATTGGGTAGGATTCGAAATATCGAGTACTCGTTTGTTTTAAAACTCAAAAATCAAATACACAAACAATAATTCGGAATACCAAATACTCATTTGTTCTAATACTCAAAATCAAATAGTCAAACAACAATATTTTACAACTAAATAATTAAATATTACTAAATACAATATAATAATACACGAGTCATTATACCATGCACCTGGGTGAACCTTGCAAAGTGCACTAATTAATTTAATTTATCATCGCATATAACTGACACATATCATCACCTATAACTGACACATATCATCACATATAACTGATTCATATCATCACAAATAATTAAAATTATAATTCTAAAATATAAAATTCTAAAATAAAAAATAAAAAATAAAACGAAAAACTAAACCCTAAAAATGGAATACTAAATCCTAAAATAAAAAATTAAACACCGAAATTGAATATTAAACTCTAAATTCTAAATTTTTATCATATATAATTGACACATATCATCATATATAGATAACACATATCATCACATATAACTGATAGAATGCAAAATTTTTGTTGGGACCCTAAAATAAAAAATTAAATTAAAAAAATAAAAAAATCTTAAAATGAAAAACTAAACCCCAAAAATTGCAAACATAAACTCAAAAATGTAAAACTAAACCCTAAAATGAAAAAATAAACCTAAACTCTAAATTTTTGTCACATGTTATCACGTATAACTATCATATATAACTATTATATATCATAATATATTTTTACAGGGTGCACATAGCAAGGTGAACCCAGGTGCACCTAATAAATTGCCATAATACACTGCCACCTACTTTTCAAATACACCAAATACAGTATAATAATACATTATTATTCACTTTTCAAATATAATTTAACATCTACCCTAAAACTGAGAGATTATAAATCTTATAACAAATACAAATTCTTATTACAATTAAATTCTGAATAACATAATGTTCTGAATACCTTTGTAAATCTTATGCGATTGAATATCCTTTCATTCATTTTCGTTTCGTTTCACTAGAAAATAGTGGAAATAAACTTTTTTAGGGAGATAAATTTTTTTTATGAGATAATGAATGAATATAATTTATGTTTTTTTAAACAAGTGATTGAATAAAATTATTTGGTAAATAAATCTTCAAATGGGACCCACAAAAGGTTTTGTGTGGTGGGAATTAATGATGGTGAAAAGATGAGAGAGATAAAATAAAATAAAATTTTTATTTGGTTAAAAATTAATGATAGTTGATAGATAAGAGAGATGGGGAAAATAAATGAGAATGATGAAAAGTATTTTTAATAAAAAAAATAAAATATATTTTTTTAGTTATAAACAATTATTTGTTTGCCATTTAAGGGGAGTCCTGGAAACCAAAATTATTAACTCCTTTTGACACTTGCAAACCCCAAAAAATCCGAGAATCCCTATTGAATAGAACATCATCTAACCAAAAAATAGTGGGAAAAAATTGCGGCGGTGACGTATGTATATTGTAATTTTAGCACCACCTTCGATAATCGAAATTCCGATAAATACAAACAAAAAAATAAAATAAACTTCCGGCCAATAATACATCCCATCCCAAAATTCACCTCAAACCCCCAAAATTTAGCACAGACTAGGTTTTTGTTCCTCCTCAACTCTAACCTTTTTTATTCCTCATCCGTATCTTTAAGCTTATTTTTTATTACCAGAATTTTATTATTTGGTGGGTAAACCATTCAGCTGAACAGTTGTATTCTTCAAATACCTGCAAAAATGGCCTCCTCTTCTGCAAACCTATGGGTCTTGTTGGGGCTTGGGATTGCGGGGATATTGATTATGACGAAGAAGCTCAAGCGAGTTATCAAGGCCGATTTCGGAGCGTTTATAGAGCGATTGCAGCTTTTGCCGCCGCCGCAGCGTGGGCCTCCTAAAGCTCCTCACCCTCTCTCCGACCTTTCTTTTGCGGTCTCTGATGTGTAAGCTTCTTTAATTTTATTTACCATGTAATAGTTTCATTTTAATTTATAAAATTGGAAATATTAGGCGTTAATTGATAAATTTGGGTACTACTGGTGTAATTTTATCGAGTATTATATCTGTGTAGTTGAGGATTTGAAGCTACATTTGCATTTATCTCAATAGTCTTATTTTGAATTTTGATCGTCAGATTTAACATCGAAGGATTTGTAACTGGGTTTGGCAATCCAGACTGGGCTAGGACTCATGAGGCTGCTACTCATACATGTCCCGTGGTTGCAACCCTCGTTGATGGAGGTGCCACGTGTGTCGGCAAAACTGTCGTGGACGACATGGCATTGGGGTAGTTACTTATCCTCACTGATGACTACAATTTTTGTTCTCTCTTTCGGGAATAAAATATTCTAAAATCCTTGTCTTAATGTAGTGTTAGTGGAGAAAACAAGCATTATGATGCACCGACTAATCCTGCCTCGCCTGCAAGAGTACCAGGAGGAGCCTCTAGCGGTGCTGCCGTAGCCGTGGCTGCTAAACTTGTTGATTTTTCTTTGGGTGAGCTTCTGATTTCTTGGTTCGATCCTCTTTTGAGCCTTTGTGTGCCTGTTCGGCGAACTTAATGTTGGAAGAAATATACCAGTCATGTTCAGTAGGAATGTATTAGGTTGCAATTATAAGTTTCAAGTGTTTTTGGGGTAATCACTTATATTTTAGACTTGATGTTATAGCAGCTTATATAACTTGTATTTCTTAAATTTGTTGCAGAAAAAATTTCATTAGGGTATATTGTCTAGTTTATCCCCATAGGTGGCATTTGGATTCTAGGATTGGCCTGGATTTATATAAACTAGCCTGATCCAATGTTTTGTATCATAGATTTTTGGGTCCTGAAGGATTATTAGCATTAAAAATCTCAATTACTTGATCCATACGTATTAATGATTACTACTTATCAGGAGCACTTTCACGTGGACAGGTCAAATATGAAATATCCCTTTTTGTATTGCATAATATATTCTCTAAGAGAATTTTGATAAATCTCCAGGTTTCTGTCACTGCTTGTAGTGATTCTTTTTCTTCGGGCAATATGAAAAAAATTGTTGTTCTGATGCTGCTGTTAGTCTATGGGTTTCCTTAGAACTTTATGCTAATTGTTCAGGCAATGCATTCTGTCGTTGTATTCTTTTTTAATGTGGCGAATAATTGTTTTTGCATAACCCTTTATGATGCTTCAAGTGATTGAATCTGAGAGGCTACTCTTGTGGTACACATACTTTTTTCTATCTGGTATGAGTATTTCTAACAGAGAGACGTGCATATTTAACTTGCTACATATTACAGGCATAGATACAGATGGCGGCGTGCGGGTCCCTGCTGGATATTGTGGAATACTTGGATATCGTCCTTCTTACGGGACACTCTCCCTTTCAGGGGTAACTCCTGTTTCTGGGAGTCTTGACACAGTAGGTGTGTATTTCTATACTATTATTTTTAGTTATTTTGAAGTTTACACGTTTGCCAGTTATCTTTGTATTAAATGTTCATGTTTAAAGACCTCTCTCTTTTAGAATAATGTTAGAAACCAAGTTGGAACGCATCAAGATTCTTGCATTCTTATGTGTGTGAAAATTTATTGCTATTGCCCTGAACACGTTGGTAAATGAACGTCTACAAACAATAATACCATGCTTCACATTTATGACAAAGATTTTTTTGTTTTGTATTGTTACTGTAATTGAAGAGCATAAATTCTGCGGGCTCACAATATAAATGTTCACGTTGTAGAATGTTAGAACTCGATGAAAGACACAGTCCATAGCTTTTTCCGGCCGTTAAAATTTGTCTCATGAAGGTCTACAAGTTTAAAACTTTATGAAAGATATTGTCTACCCTTTCTAAGTGCGTCAAACATTATTTTTCCCCATCGGTAATTAGATCTCTGAATTTCAGGATGGTTTGCAAAGGATCTCAAGGTTCTTTCTCGAGTTAGTCATGTACTGCTGCAGCTTCCATATGCTCCGCTACGCGATCCAAGGAAAATTGTGATAGCAGACGACTGTTTCCAGTCATCAAAACTTCTGGCAGACTACACCACTCAGGTGGTGATAAAAACCGTCGAGAAGCTTTATGGAAGTATGTTCGTCTACTCTATAAAATATGTTATAAAATCATCTGTTCAAATTCTTTCAGTAAATTTTTTTCGGGTTATTTACAAAACCGAACCTATTGTAGTTTTTGCAATTTAATCCCAACCTTTTAATTTTTTTTTACAATGTCAGACCTTAACATTTTAATTTTTGCAAATCGATCCCTCTGTCAAAAATCTGGCAATATTATATTGCCTGACCGCCACGTCGGGTGCCACGTATAAATTAAAATTAAAATAAAAGTGAAAAATAACAATAACAAAAACACTGGCGTACAAGGAGAAGAGTTTGAATGAAGAATGGGAACAACTTGGTGAGTCAAA
Organism: Phtheirospermum japonicum; assembly: GCA_014905375.1. NCBI lineage: Eukaryota > Viridiplantae > Streptophyta > Magnoliopsida > Lamiales > Orobanchaceae > Phtheirospermum > Phtheirospermum japonicum. The sequence goes on along the minus strand of BMAC01000122.1, from coordinate 964,445 downwards.
AATCAAGATCCTTCTCAATGTTACAGGAATTTTGCCAGAGAGATCGATTTTCAAAAATTTAAATCGGTAAGTTTGGCATTTTTAAAAAATAAAAGGTTGGGATTAAACTGCAAAAATTGCAATAGTTTTTTTTTTTTTTTGTAAATAACCCTTTGTTTTTTGCTCGTTATCCTGGATTGATTACTAGGCTCACATTTCAGGACAAGTTCTGAGGCATGAAAATCTTGGTGATTATATAAAGCTGAAGGTTCCAAGCTTAAGTACTATCAATGTCGAGCAACTAAATGGTGCAGGGACAAATTCTCCAGTTATATTGCTAGCACATGTCATGCAGCAACTTAAGAGGTGAGGTTGCAGTAGTACTAAGGAAATGGTCACCTTAATGTGAATGCGATCGAGTTTTTATAATATAAAGTAGTATATTCTTTTAAATTTGCAGTTGATTTTACCATGTGCATTTTTTGCTGATATTTTCAAACTCACGTCTTTCCAATTAAATTGCCCTAGCTCTAAGTATCGATTCTACAATATAATTTGACTTCTGAGCTACTTGAAGTTGCCTAAAATCTGTCATCTATTTTGTTTTCTCGGGATTTGATTAACCAGGTTTTTTTATCCTCTTTCAAAATTTAACTGTTATAGACTTGGATATCTATATTTTTTAAAACAACATAGCTGACATGTTGCTCTATTCGTGGATACTATTTGCAAAACACCTTAATATATGATGGTGCCTTAGGTCATATAATTAGCTGGTGTCTTCCATTTTTTGCCATTGTTGCTGATCCACACCCTTTTTTTTTTCTTTCTGATTATTACATTTTTTATGTTTGTGAAATCATTAATCATACTTCCTTTGAATGAAATCAGTGTAGTGAAGTTCACAAACAAATAAAATCACACTTCCTTTGATCCCAAATGAAGCAATTCTTTGTTTTTTCCTTTGCAGGCATGAATTCAGAGAAAATCATGATGAATGGATCAACTCAGTAAAGCCTACCTTGGATCCTGCTATCTCAGCACAAATATCTGAAGAGTTGGATTTGACTGATGCAGACATTGAAAAATACCAAACCATCAGGACCGAATTGCGTTCAGCTATTAATGCCCTTTTGACGGTATTGGTTAATCATGCTTCTACTTCATATTTTTGGTGGTTTGTCTGTTCAGTTTTTGGACACCAACTTGTGTTTTTGGTGGTTTATCTATTTCACATTTTAGAATTGCATTTTGAGGTTGGCATTTCTCCCAACGCGTGCTTGAGCATCAGGCCTATGATATCAATAACGTGTTATTAGGGGTAATTACAAAAACTACCCCTGAGGTTAGGCGGAATTACAAAATGAACCCAAAGAAGGTTTATAATTATATAAAACCTTGAAATATGCCTTAATTTTAAGAGGGTAACTGCAATATTTTAATGAATCTAAAATTTCTAAGATGTTTTCGCTAAGGGAACAAATATAAGACGGAAATCAAACCTTATGTTTTGGCCTCATTTTGATACTCTATCACATCTTTGGCTGATGCCGCTGTTTTAATTATGCTTGTTGCCTTGGTCTGAACAGGACGATGGCATATTAATAATTCCTACTGTATCTGATCCTCCTGCAAAACTTGGTGCCAAGGAGATATTTTCTGAGGAATACATTATTCGAACATCCGCTTTGTCAAGTTTAGCTAGCATGTCAGGCTGTTGCCAGGTTATTGTCCCACTCTCTTCCCATGCACACATGCTAGTGTAACATTGCATATCATTTGTTTTCACTTATGTTCTATTTTTTTTGATTGCAGGTTGCACTACCGCTTGGAGTCCATGAAAAATGCCCAGTTTCTTTGTCACTCTTGGCGAGACATGGAGGTGATAAGTTCCTACTGGACACCCTGGAGACTTCATATGTATATTTCGATGAACAGGTTTATTTCGCTACAAATCCTAAACCAGCTAGTAAAGCTGTGACACAAGAAACATCAGCAGAACTTGCCAAAGAAAAGGTAATTACTGAATTCATGTTTTTTTGTTTTTTTTTTGGCGTGTGCACGTGCGCGTGCTGACGTGAACATGAATGAAATAGTTAGTTTTGCCCTGTAAGCCTCCCTTCATATATTTGGTGCAATTTGAATTAGTAATGTTAGTTTGTGAGTCGCTGTGAAATTTCTAGTGAGCGTTCCAAAATGTTGAAAAGATTGTATTTTTTTGCATTTGTCTTTTCTATTGTATTTTAGACCAATATTTTACCGTAGTTGACTGGCATACCTGTGTCGCTAAATGAGAATTAATCTTTTAAATGTCAAGAATTAAATTAGCAGTGAATAACACAGTTGTATGCTCTCATTAGTGAAAAGCTTTCTGGATGAAACAAGGTGATTTAACTAAATAACGTGTTACGATTTTTTATGGGTGCATGCATGTGTTACATCCACACATTTTTGTGCCAGTACATTGATTGTCATCCATATTGCGCTTGGTTTGGATTGAGATTTTCTTTGATCTTCTTCGTGTCCTGTGCAAAGGAATTGGTGTAGAAGCTGTTACTATGTCTCTGTTTATGTTCTTGTAAAGTGATTTTGACATCCCATCAATTGTCTCTTGCCTTTAGGGCAACCAAGCATTCAAAGATAAGCAGTGGCAGCGAGCTATTGGATTTTATACCGAAGCCATCAAACTCAACAGTAGTAACGCAACGTATTACAGTAACAGAGCTGCAGCTTATTTGGAGATGAGAAGGTAATTGAACTTATGAGACTTCTTGGTTAATTAATTGCACCTGTTTCCATATTCTTGTACGTGTTTCTTATTAATTCTTGCTTACCAGTTTCCACCAAGCTGAGGCAGATTGTACTCAAGCTGTTGATCTTGATAAGAAGGTTCTCTCTCTCTCTCCCCTCCATACATTGGAGAGATTTCTATAATTATCCCTTATGTAATCTATATCTCGACATTGCACGAGTATTTTGTATCTTCTATGGTTTTGACTTATTTCTGGAATTTTTACCTAAAGAAATATGTTGAGATTACCACCATAACATAGTGCCTCAGCCTCACTAGGTTTCTCTGGCATGCTTGCAGAATGTAAAGGCCTATTTGAGGAGGGGAACAGCTCGGGAAATGTTGCGCTACTACAAAGAAGCAATGGAAGGTGAGTCAATTTTCTTTGCTTTGGTTAGTGAATGTTATATAATTCAATTCTTGCATGCCTTGAGAGTTAATTTAATATGTGAGAAATATCATGGAGAATGTTCTTGGTCGTGCCTGGCATAGTTGAAAAAGGCGCGCCTAAGGCGCGAGGCGCTCAGGGCGATGGCCCAAACGCCTATCCAGCCAAAAGGCGTGCGCTGTGCGAAAGGCGCGCCTTTTTTGCGCCTAGGCGCGCCTGGCAAACATGCTCAATATCTTTTTTCTTTTTTCTTTTTTTTTTTTTTGTAATTTAAGAACTTATTCACACTTATTAACATCCCAAAATGAATATAATAGTTGTTATCATGTCATAATAATTGTTATAACTTTTGTGTTTAATGTTCGGTTTGCTCTTCTGGGTTACCATGAATAATTTTTTTTTGAAATATAACTATTTTTACCCTGTAGTTGTTTATTTGTAATCTAAAAACAAAGTTAATATATTTTTGAATTTTTTTAAATTTTGCGCCTTTTGTGCAAAAGGCGCGCGCCTAGCCGTGCGCCTTGCGCCTCAGGCTCCAGAAGGCTTTGCGCCTAGGTGCGCCTCTCGCCTTTTTCAACTATGCCTGGACAATTGTAATTAGAGCCTGCAATTTTAAGCCCGGCTCGAAACAGGGTTGGGGGTGGGAATCTGGGCTCATTTTAAGGGCCCAAAAACTGGGCCTATTTGACCTGTCCGACCTCAGAATACACCGATTTTTTATCCAGGGCCTGGGCCTCCAAAATGATGGCCTATTTTATTTGAGATTTGTTCAAATGCGTTTTTTTTTTTGTTTCTTTTGCAGATTTTCGATATGCACTTGTTCTTGAGCCAAACAATAAAAGAGCAGCTCAGTCTGTCGACAGGCTGAAGTTGTTTCAGTAATTATCAGAATGGATGCATATTCAGGAATACTTTATGTTCTTCCATCGAGCGAGTGTAATCTATATGAAATCCCAACGACCCTATTTGCACTAGAAACTGAAAGGCCTCAATGGTATTGTCTTTTTGTCATGTAAGCAAAACACGACCTGATGAGAAATACTTGGTCCTAGAGCACTTAAGTAGCTGTAGTTTATATAAATTATTATTTGTTTTAGTGTGGAGCGATTTTTGTCTCTCGGCTAAGAGCTTATGAGTTCTGCGTAGGTTCTACCTCGAAACCAGGTCATTTGATTTCGTTTTGTGTCCACATTGTCTATAAATCTATCATCTGCTGAAGTTTTGTTGTTACTTTTAGCTGACAATGAAGACGCATTCTTGTTGCCTAACCTGGCAAAGTCAATTTTGGAATAGTTTGCTTGATCATTGAACGTCTGAGAAAAATTATTTTGTTTTAACTTTTTGCCCAGCATCACATGTTTGATCATTCTTGGCACGTAGAAACGTAACTCATGAACCTTAGTGGCTACTCTATTTCTCCAATTCGAGGAAAATAATGAAAACAATAATAATAATTAATGTTTTGATAGAGTGCAATTATCCAAAAATAATGCCACACATCATTACTCGCCAGAAAACTCATCTAATCAGCGTACACTAATTTGGCCAAGTTTCGATGACTAAGGCAAAAATAAAGTGTAGCTTTATATTTAATTTAAGCAATTTTTTCCTTTTTTAGTTTTTGCTTCAGTAAATTCAATTTTTGTGGACTTTTTGCAGATTTATAATTGATAGTTTTTAGACATAATCCGAATGTGAATCTAAGTTACCATTTCAAATTTCTTTTAAATTTCACAAGTGAATATATAAAGCTCTTTCTCTATTTTCCCGCCCAATTTGCACTTGCTATACAATTTGCAATCCGTATATATAGGGGTTAGTATGTGAAGCATGACCATTAATATTAAAATAATATTTAATATTTATTAATATATCCAAAATCTTGGGTTAATTTTATACTTACACAGATTGAATCAGATTAGATTTGACTTGCTAAAATCCAAAATTCGGCCTCCAAGGGTCGTAGGGAAGGGAGCACACTTGCAGAGATGGAAGGAAACCTTTTTTTGGGTTAATCAAGACTTGCAGAGACAGGGGCGAAGAAAGCGAAATGAAATGAGAAAGTAAGGATAATAAAAAGACAAAAAAGAATTAAGAAAAAGGGAGAAAAAAGGAAGAAAAAAAAAAAGAGAGGCTATATTAGACCTTTCATGCTATGACATATTAGTAAATAAAAATTATTTTGGTGCATTTAGCAATGTTATGGGTGGGAATAGAATCAGCCAACCTAAAATTTTATTAAAGCCTATGCAAATCAATATGTTAATTAAATGATCGTAGTGATATTTAAATAATTAAAGATAGGTAATAATAATAATAATAACAATCAAGAAATGAAGTAATTACTCTAACAATTAATTATAGTCTTATTATCTTTCAAAGGGGTTCTTGATTATTACAAAGGTCGCTTGATTTTTTTATTTTTATTCTTTTTTATAATTATGTCAAACTCAAGGGTATTTTTTCTAATCAATCTCGAGTTAAGGTAATATTATATTGCTCTTTTCTACCATAGAGAGGTCTACTAACTATCTTGGTAGTGTTGTATTATTGCACTCTGATATTTTGCATAAGTCGACTCAATGTGTATGGATCTACGTATTTTCAAAATTTGTCTAACTAGACTAATATTGGTTGATCCATTGTTGGATAGTGTCAACTTCTTGAAAAAGAACAAAATTAATGTAAAACCTCAGACCCATGAAAAATATGAGCATATATATGGGATTTCTCCCTTGATTTAGCATGTCAATGACGAAGATATTCAAATGATATGATTTAGCAGGTCGATGACAAGAATAGAGCTGGGTGTATTAGACACGGATTTAGAATGTGACGCCTTTGGATTTTTGTAAGTATGTAACTAAGATCATTAATAAATTTAATTTAAACATCAAATACAAAATTATTTAATATTTATAATAATTAATAAATAGATTAAACATGTACAAGGCACAGGTTGAGAATACATTATTTTAATTTTTTATTTTAGATTTAAAATTCAGTAATTATCATAATTTCTTTTACATTTATCTTTTGATATGTCCCGTGTAATACACGGGTGTTAAACAAGTATATATTAATGCAAAATCCTCATGATCTATGTGTCTGTTTCATTTGCTTGGATAATAAATAATTAAATATATTATATTTATAATAAAAGTTGAAATAATTTATTTTTGAAATTTTAAATATTTTGTATAGATAAATTATGATATATTTGCAATAATTGGAGTATGTGACTAAATATTAGTAGTGAATTCAATCTAAATATAAAAAAATAAATTATATAATAATAATTATTTAATATTTATTAGAAAATGGCACAATGCGAGAAGGCTTAAGAGTATGACGCTTTTGAATTTTTCAAAATATGTAACTATAATTATTAACAAAACTAATCTAAACATAAGAATATAAAAAGAGTTAATAATAATTAATTAATATAGATTAGAGACGGGTTGAAAATGTGACATCTTTTGAATTTTTATTAGTATGTAATTATAATTATTAACGAACTTAATCTAAATATTAAAATATAATATTAATTAATAATTATAATAATTAATAAATTGAACATGGTACGGTTTGAGAACACATCCTTTTAATTTTTTATTTTACATTTAAATTTTTTTAATTTTTACAAATATTTTTTATAAATCTCGTATAATATTCTAGTGTTAATCTATTATAATATAACTAAATTCTGCAAGTCTAGCCCTCAGACTTGAATAAGACTAAGGGATATAACTAAATTCTGCAAGTCTAGCCCTCAGACTTGAATAAGACTAAGGGGATGCTTGGTGAAATTGGTGGGAATGGGAATGGGTTTGATTGTGGAAGTTAATGGGTTTGATAACCCCCACTTGTGGGGGTATGGCTTAATACCAAAAATTGGGCAATCAAACCCATAGTGGTTTAGTTATCAACCACCACTTTAATTCCCTTTCCCATTCCCCACTCCCTAAACCCACCAACCAAGCATCCCCTGAATCAATGGATCAAAGTCAAGCGCAAAAACAAAAAAGTGTTTGTTCAACTAACAACAAAGCAACAAAGTAATGACATGATAGAATAACTGAATAAGTATGGAAATATATAAATATCTATTACAAAACATCACAATGAAAAAGAAAAAAAAAAAACAATTGTAAAGCTCTAAACAGAAAGGCATGTCGAAGGAAGTGGTGTTGGCCAAGCTGGATGCATCATAGAAAAGGACATAAGCCGGTCCGTAGTTCGCAGTGAACCGGTATTTAGTTTTAAGGGCTCTTGAAGCTCGTTGATCATTTCATATGTATACTCGTCCATCGTCAAATTATATTGAAACACGCTTTTCCCCCACACCATAAAAACCATATCACTATCGGTCGGATGAGCAAAAGTGGCAACAAACCCCTCTTTATTCGGCCTTTTCGAGTACTTTTTATCATGCACCAAAACCCACGAAGAAGAATTGTTTAATAATCTCCAAACCTTCCAATCAACAATCTTTGATTTTGTAAGCACAACTTGTATTAACCTTAGCTCTCCACCTACAGTTACCATTTGCTCTCTGACACACCCACGAAAATTTGGCGATCGAAACCACCAAAACTCATCGGGGAAGTCAATGACACTACAACATTGAGTCCTCGACAGATCAAATGAAATAACCCTTTCCGCTATTCTTTTGAGTTCCAGCCAATATAGATTCCCATTGCACATAAAAACATCCACCGAAGCATTCCAAACTGATCTCTCGAGTCGGGGATAGATAAAGCATCTCCTTTTCCACTTTCTCGACTTTGAGAAATATATTGTCACAATCTGTGAGGTACTAGGGTCTCCAGACAGGAGAAGAGGAGGACGAGGCATATGGAATAGTACCACCCTGAAGTGACATCCGAATTTGGGCATACGTGCCAATGCATAATCGCATATTTCAAATTTAAGTACAGCCCTACAAAGCCACCTGCAGTCAGGGAGCTGATAAAATAGTTTAGTAACGTGATTGCAAACCTAGAAAACAGTTGAGAAAGCAAGAAGTCCAACTAACACTTGAGGGGATTTGACTTCTCATGGAGAAACGTTGACTCATTGTACAACATGCAGATGTAGTCAACTTTTTATCTTAACAATCTTCTTTTCATATTATTACAGTTATTATATATAATATTATTAAGTGTATAAAAATATAAATAATCATATATATATATTCTATGGGTGTGGGGGGGGGGGCGGGATGGTTACCTGCGGGGCTGAGGTGGGACCCGGACCTGCCTAGCCCCGCCGCGGGCACGGGGTGGAGCGCCCCAAATGGCGCTGTCCAAGTGGGGTCAGGGTGGGCCGGGTCGAAAATATATATATATATATATATATATATATATATATATATATATATATATATATAATTTATATGATTATTTATATTTTTATACACTTAATATTATATTTAATATTTATACATTAATAATGATATTCTTTAAAATAATATACATTAATAAAATATAATAAATGATAAATAAACTTATAAATAAGTTAATAAATATAGAATAAATTTATTATTTTTTATTTATTATTATTTTTATTATTTTTGTAGTCTTATGTTTAATTCTTATACTAATATATTTGATTTTCTTTATTAATAAATATTAATATTTTATAATTAAAAATAAAAAGTTGTTTAGCCTCGTGAGATTGACGGGGCGGTCGGGTCTCGTAGTACCCGCCCCGCCCTGGTAATCTGAGCCAAGTTAAAAGAAAAAGTGAGAAGAAAAAACGAGAGAAAAAAAATGTCCAACCAACTTGTTTCTCTTATCCCTCGCTTCAATGGTAAGAAATTCGATTATTGGAGTAATCTTATGAGATTATGTCTTGAATCTCAAGATTTATGGAACGTCGCCGAAAAAGATGTAAGAGCACCTAATGATGCATTGCATGCGCGAGTAATTTCAAGAATTAAATCACAAAATATCGATCAAATAACAAATAGCAAGAGAGAGAGATTAGTAGATTACTTTTTGGTATGAAGAAGACCAGCTCTAGTGGGTGGGTAACCATTGAAATTGACGGAGCGGAGAGAATAACAAAGTTGACATTCATAAAAAGTATCTATTGAAACCTAAACTTGGAGCCATCATCAATGAAATATCAGTAACTAATTGAAATCAACCGATGAACTTTGAAAAAATAACGAATCTGATAAAAAATCCTTCCGAAAAAAAAATGGAAAGAAAAAACCGATCGTGAATTAAAAACCAACCCAATTCAATGTTTTTGCAATTCTTCAACATATCTTTAATCTCGTCAACTTTTCTTGTAAGAATCGAACACATGCTGACACATTATCACAATCTATGTTTGTCGCTTTCCTCTGCTCGTTATGGCGTTTAATCTGTTGCCGACTTTTATCTATTCGATCTGTTCCCAAAAATCATGGGGAAGAAAAAATCATGCGAGGGAGAAAATTATCATCTGAACAAATATGAAATTCTTTACGCAATGCTTGTCGAAATTATTGAGATATTTCAAAACATCGGGGGAGAAAATTACCAAGCCACGATTTCACATAAGATTGAATTTTTTGATCAATGGACATCGGTTTGCAGCTGTGTCTACAAAATTGAAGTCTTATCCTGAAATTTATATAAATAAATAAATAAATATCGATTTTGAACTATTGTCCAAAGAACAGTTGTTAATCTCTCTTACTCATGTTTTTGTTAACACACATCCATCTAAGAAAAATCATTGTTTATTATGAAAAGACTACACCAATGTAACATCAGTTTGTAAAGGAAACTGTTGTTAAACGATAAAAGACATCGCAAAAGCCAAAAAAAAGAAAAAAAACAATGTCATTTCAGTGATGTCTAATACTAATTTTATTGTAATGAGAAAAACAATACTTTTAACTGATATTCATTTATTTGTTACTAAATATTCATTATATTTTAACATGATATTCATTAGTTCATTTTAAAAGAGAAGTACCTTATTTTGTAGGCAGAAATGTACCGACATATTTTCTTGTAAACTTAGATGGGCCTACATAGAAATTGTCATAAGTTCTAGAAATATACTGAAGCTGTAGAATGTGGCACATATGTGTATTGCTTCACCATTGTCCATTGTCAACTTTGTCTTCAATTTCCAATTATGATTATTAAATCTCAAACTGTAAAGTGACTTGATCTTTTCTCTTGGATTATATTTACATACACACAACACAGCATAAATTGTATCATCGACTCTCCCTTTATGAGTGATGGTGCTTCGAAACATTATCGAGACTGAAGAAAAGCTATAACATGGCATTAATGGTGACAGATACAAATCAATTAATTTACATGAAACAATAAAGCTGAAAGGTATAAAAATAGTTTTTTATTTTACTGCATTTAGAACTTGATCTCATCCAATACGATGAAAGGGGTATACGCATGCACTATATATATATATATATATATATATATCACCAAAATAGGGCTACGCAGAGCCTATGTGCATGGCGGCTTGTGATGGTACAACTCCTATTCTAGGAGAAAAATTGCAGAGAAAGCGGTTTAGTGAGTACATAACACGACGTCAAATACAAACAAAGCGTTGATACCAGCTACATACAGTAATTCTGAGCATTTATATAAATATGAGGAGAAAATTGTTTTTTTGATCCATTATGTTTTCCACTCCAAGTTAGATCAAAATATTGTCTAGTATCAAAACACCTACATTAAATTGGTAAAATTATCAAAAAATGTACAAAATATCTCGACTGGACTTTTTTGCTGACGTGATGTGATTCAATAACTTCTTATCATTTTTCTTTATTTTTAAACATTAGTTGAACAAAAAACCTGAGAAATATATATTGGCCACATTCCAGAAAGATACTTGACATTGACCATCATCAAACCACATTTTCTGAGTTGGCCAATCCAAAAAAGCTTGATCGGGGCATTTTTTTGACGGGACGTTAATTTATATTTTCTTATTATATTTATTAATTTTAAAAATTAAATTGACGACAAAATCCTATTTTCCCTTCATTCTTTTCCTTGAATCAAATTAATATATTTTATTAAATAAAAATTAGAAAAAATCAGTGATAAATAAAAAATATAAAGTAGATCTTATAAAATTATAAAATAAATATAAAATTTTATAATTTTTTTTATTATTAGTAAGACTTTAATTAATAAAATTATAAATAAATATAAAAATAATAAATTGAATTTTTAAAAAATTATTTAAAATATAGATATTTATAAAAATAAATCTAATTTTATTCATATAAAATTATATTTATGTTTTATAATTTCTTATAATATATTTTATAATTTTATATTTATATCTAATTGTATTATCTAATTCTTTTTATTAATAATCATTTACTAGTATAAATTTTTATAATTATTTTTATAATTTTTTAATATTTATTTTATATTTTTATATTTATCTTAGGTTTTTAATTATTTTTATTGATTCAAATTTTATTGATAAGATTAAAGAAAAAATAAAATAAAAAGGGAAAAGAAAATGAAAGGCATAACATGTTTATAATGTTTATAATTAGAGAAAAAAAAAGTTTTACCTCCTAAACTATGGTTATTTTAACACTTTACATTCTAAATTTTTTTTTTTCGTGCAAATTACCTCCTAAACTGTACGAATTTTGCATTTAACCTCTTGAACTCCCGTTTTTTGAGGAAATTTCAGTCGGATCTTACTAGTGAGACATGCACGCTAACATATAAAGGGTAATACTGACTTTCCATCTTCTCCTCATGACTCCCGCTCAAAATAATGACACATGAGCACTACGTAGGTTTCAAATCGTACGTGAATACATATATTAATGTGAACATTATCTTAATATGTCACACGAGTGCTCAAGTGCCATTGTTTTGAGCAGAAGTCATAAGTGCAAGATTTGTACAGTTTAGGAGGTAATTTGCATGAAAAAAAAAGTTTAGGAGGCAAAGTATTATAATGGCTATAGTTAAGGAGGTAAAAAAAAAAATCTCTTATAATTATAGAAAAAAAATGAAAATATAGCACCACGCCATGTTAGCAAAAATCTCGACCAAACCTTTTTTGAACCATTTTGATGAATTGGCCAATTTAGCAGATGTGGTTTGATGATTGGTCAATGTCACGTACCTTTTTTGGAATGCGGCCAATATAATGGACCAAAATTAATTTCATTTTCAAGTTTTTTTGTTCAATTAATGTTTAAAAATAAAGAAAAATGATAAGAAATTAATGAATCACGCCACGTCAGCAAAAAAGCCCGATCGGGATAATAATCTTGTACATTTTTTAATAATTTAGCCAATTTCGTGTATGTGTTTTGATAGTAGACAATATTTTGGTCATAAATTGAAAAGTGGACAAATTGACCAAAAAATCAATTTTCCCTAAATATCAATAGAGCAATTCTAGACGCCTCCTTCGGGCAAGTTTGCGTGATGACCAACCAAACCTTCCAAATTCTTAAGCACCAACTCGATATCTGGTCGACAAGTCGGGTCAGGGTCCACACATGACATTGCCAATTCAGTGATTCTCGTTCCAGTTTCCTCGTCCATCTCAAAAGTATCACTCACGAGTGATTTCTTACAACCAGTTTTGATTTCTTTTGCAAACCAATCTTCTCTATCCTCTTGTCTTTTAGTTATCAGGTTCAGGAGTAGAACGCCATAAGCACACACATCTGATTTCATTGACCATACAGTACGACCTGCACAATATAAGGCAACATATATGGCTGATACTTCACAATGCATCAAACATGGATATTTAATCATTACATGTAGTAATTAAAAAAAAAAATCCATAAAAAGAATGTCCTGTTTCCTTGTGTCACAAATATAACTATTACATCACATGTCAATTTGATGTTTTTTTATCAGCAAAAAGATGAGATAAAAAAAGTCTTAGACTGGACGACCAATTAACATCATAAAAGAATACATACTCAACATAGCATTTAAATCGTGAAACATGGATGGATGTGTTAAACTGACAACGACTAAAAGAGAAACAAAGTGTATGAGAATGACACGGAATACATGTACACATCAATAAAAATATACCTCTACAATCCTCCAGTGCAAGATACCCAATAAGACAAGGTTGATACACAAACTCAATCTTATCATTCTTGTTATTTAAAGGTTGATGAAAACCAAATCCAAAAAACTCTGTGTTCATGTCCTGCAACAAGTTAAATAATTAACAATAGTAAAAGTAAATATATACATAGCAAAAAGCTTGTATAATAGCTTGAGAAAGTTGAAAAGTTAATTACCTGGTCGATCATTATGCCCTTGGCATCAATGCTCCCATAAATGATTAGATTGTCATGAGAAAAATTTAAGAGGCGGCCAAAATCCATAGCCACATTCATACGAGCTTCCCATCCAAAATCATCTGCGTACAAATAAAATTGTTGAATAATCACTACTCTATTCGTTCGAGTTTTAAAAAAAGTTAATGAGAATTGGTAAGTATGATTACCAGAGGTGAGTAGATGATGAACGGTTGCTTTTGGATCAACGTCATAAACAAATGCCAACTTTTTCTCACAACAATATCCGATCAATTTGACAAAGTGGGGATGAGATTTGATCAGTGGATCTCTGAGTAACACAATATCATCCTACGACACCAACATATTTGTACAAATTATTAATTATGTCTACGTACATAAAAACATAAAATTAAATTATTAGAAAAAAATCAATAAATAATAAGAGTTAAAATGAAAAGAGTTCTTACGTGGAGTCTAGTCGTGATATATTCAATATAGTGCGAAATAGGGAACAGAAAATCCAATGTCTTGACGACCACGGGCCTGTTGGAAATCCGGGCCTTAAACAATCGGCCGTGATGGTCATCACAGAAAAAGTTGCGTGCGCTGAAATTATTGGTGAATTCATTGAGCTCTGATAGATTATAATGTTTAACATCCCCCAAATCTATCCCTTCCAATTCGACACTGAAAATCAACAAACAAACGGTAGACATCGATCACATTATCATATAATTACAGAACCGAATCGAGCAACGAGAAAATATACAATAGTGCGTGTGTGTGTATTATTAATATTCATATTATATAACTTACTAGTCTCGATATTTATCAATATACTTTTGGAAACGACGCAAGGCAACTTTTTTATCCCAATCACACATAAAAGGAGAGTCGACGATATTTTCCTTCTGCATAAGAAAAGGTCCGGCATTCAGTTTAATGAGCTTCTCCAAGAAGCATGATATTTTCTTTTCCTCTTCTTCTTCTTTTGATAATTCAATTCGATGCTGTTTTCGTCTGGGAAGAATGGAAAATATTTCACTTTCTTCTTTCCCCTCACCCATCTTTAGGGTTTCAGACGCCATACAGCCTCGCAGTCTCAGATCTAAACATTTGCCCTAATTAATGGAAATTGAAAAAATATCATCGTATCCAAAAAATAAAGGGGCAACCTTTATATCAAATTCCATACCATATCACAAAATTCCATACTATATCCAAAAAAATCGTACTACATTCAAATTACATACTATATCACAAAATTTCATACTACATTGTTGTCCGACTCCAATCAAATCCCATAATACGTTATAGAATTCCATACTATTTCGTCAAAATTTTATACTAGTTCTACGTTATAGAATTACATACTATTTCATCAAAATTTTATACTAGTTCATGTAATTCCATACTTGTTCGTTGAATTTCATACTAAAAAAATTCAAATTCTTTTCCAGTCATAATCTGTATGAAATTCCAAATTACACCTACTATATAATCAATTTCATTCTAACTCTGTTAAAATTCATACCAACTCCGTTAAATTTCATARTACCAATGAAATTTCATACTAATTCATTGTAACTACTTAACGTATCAAAATTCTATACTACCTGTTTAATTTCATTCTAAACCCTAATAAATCTCATCATGTCATGTCTTTTTTTTTTTTTTTAATTTACCGAGTTCAGGTATCAAGTTCAATTTATCACATAAAAAAATTCTAGAATTTGAAAAATATTTTTTTGCCATTACAAACAAAATTAAACTTAAACTAAAATTAAGAGACTAGTTAATAAAACTCAACAACAAAACTCAAATAAAAACAAGTGTGGCCCAATAGAGAATTGAGATGGGAATAGCCATTGTGAAGGTTAGCAAATTTGCCTATGCAATAAATTGACACGCACACACCCAGGTTCTAAGAGCCAGACTTCTTCACTGCCAGGCCCAAAGGCAGGACACCACAAACTAGTTGCGAGCACTGACGAGGCGACGACTATTGGCTATTGTCGGCGGCTCGAGTTGCGTGTTTGGGTTTTCTATCTGACATCACCGATAGGATGTGGTGGCGACCTATGCAATAGCGCATGACTGTGGGTCCAGGCAATGGGTTTCTTATTGCGGGTTTCAGATCGTGAGCTTCGATGGTGGTTCGGATGACTTGTTTCTTTTTGGTTTGAGATTCAGAGTTTTCGGTGGGATCTGTATTTTGTTTGGACTTTGGTTCCATATTTGTGGTTCGGTGACGGAGATGATTCGATTGCTTAGAGATGGATGCCAAAGAGAGAATTGAGAACTGGAGATGTGGTGACGGCGAGATGTGGGAACGACGAGATGTGGGAGATAAGGTTAATGAGGAAGTGACAAACATATATGCTTTTTTTTAAAGGGTATTTTAGATAATGTAGGTATAATTTTGATTAAACGGAGTGTTTTATACTTAGATGGGATTAAAGAAAAGTTGAATGATTATTTAGGAATTAATGTTGATGTAATTGTATTATATGGGAATTATTCCAAAAATAAATATCATGTTGTTCGGTACGGTATCAATACCAAAATTATATGGTACGGTATTGACATTCAAATCCATGAAGAAACGGTAATTCGCCATATACTAAAATTCGAAAAAATTCCCTGTTAGTCCTGTCAAATTTACTATTCCCTAAAAATCCTAAACTCTTAAGTAGATACGAAAATACCCTTGAGATTGTCATCAGTGTGACACGATACATAATCTTCCTCTGTCTTCTAATTAACCGTAATTAGGGGGTTTCCCAAAAATCTTAATCCTCGGCATTTGTTCAAAAAATATGGCGACACACAATGGAAAAAAGAATCTGAATCGGTTGAACCATAAGGTGAAGCTTATTCCCAAGGTGATTCGCTTGCACTTCCGTCCAAATCAGATCCCTCCACTTGCGGAAATAGATGCTGGGAAAGGAGAATTCCAAACTGCATTTGAAACCCAGTTCCAAATTAAGTTCCTTTATCCGCGGAAATTGAACTTGCAAATTCACATTACAAACTGAAAGAAGCCGCATGAAATCCATTCCATTTAACTCCACAAATATACCGTATCCTCTGTGTTTTTTGCTCCACATCAAATCAAATAGTTTGATTGATTCGAAACTTTTTTCCGGGTGATGCAGTAATTGCACAATCCCTTCCGTTTTGGAGTTTACTAGCTCAGCTATAAATAACTCTGGTCATATGAAGAAGAAGGCGAAGACGATTCCTCGTACAAAGTAAGCTTTGAAATTTTAGCTATCCGTTTTCGTTTTGTCCCAAATTCATTTTTTAGCATTTTTCTTCGGAAGTGTTTTCGTAATCGTAGGAGTAGATACTATTTGTTTTCAAGAGATTTTTATATGTAATTAGTAGTTTCGAATTGATGAAAATTATCTGCCATTTGTGCGTTAGTAAGTTTCATGTAGTTTGCATTTAAAAATAGTCTGAACTAGTTTTGAATTCTTTGAGCAGAATCTTTGATTTATGCAATATTAGTTTCAATTTTTATTAAAGTAGTTTCGAATCTTGAATATATTTTTTCGGTTTTCAATGGAAGTTTTCACCTTTAACAGACTAGTTTTCGAATTATCTTTCACGTATTAAGATTTTCAACGAGTACTTTGCAAGATCCTGCCAGTGTAGTTTAGTACTGACTAAGAAGTTTGAAATCAGTACTCGTTCATTTTGTAGAAAAATTCATTTTCAGTAGTCATCCGTCGTTGTCGTTTAACTACCAAAAGCCATGCCTTTAATGAAAAACTACTTTTCTGAAAAATGGCACACTACTTTCTTAATAATGTGATTTTGTTAATAAAATGAAGAGTAGTTTAGAATTAATGTATTAGTTTAGATTTGTTGTTTGTCACTGAATCAGTCGTTAGGGATCAAATGAGTAGTTTTCATTCTGTCATTGTGCCATGTTAGATGAGTAATCTGATTAATGACAAACTACTCTTGCAGATGTAGTTTATTATTGAGTTACTAGTTTGGAATAAGTAGTTTAGAATTAGTAGTTTGAATTCGTAAGTCGCGTAGTTTATTATTGAGTACTTACGTTATGACAAACCATTCTATTGTAAAAGTGCATATAGGATAAGTAGGTTCCAATTTGTATTTGAGTTATTTTAGATTCATAGTTTTTAGGATATGTACAGACCACTCTGCAATTTTTCTAATTACAAACATGTTAATAGCTTAGATTTTTAAATTTGAAACTACACTCACTAGCTAAATTTAAAATAAAATGACCTCATTTTAGTAGTGAAGAGTTTGAAATAATCTTGTACCATGTTCATCTAATTGAAACCTCGCTGTTTTCACATGAATCAGGGACCCCGGGCAGATGTCGATCCAAAAAAAGACAACAAATACGAAAGTGTAAGAAAATAAGTACTACTATTTCTAGTCAGCATTTATGTATGTAGTTTGAAATTTAAAATTATTTTACTATAGTTTGGAATTGTGGATCTTTTGTAGACTATGACCAATATTTTTATAATATTTTTTTTTGTGGGGGTCAATGTCATTTTCCCCGATATTGTTAAGTTATTTCAAACTACACTATCAAAAAAAGTGAATATACGATAAGTAGTTTGGAATGTGTTGTTGAGTTCGTTATGATAGGTAATTTTGGATATCTATCTGACTGATCTGCCCTTTTTTGATTAAAAGACTGTGAACTAGTTTTGAATTTTAAATTTTAAACTACTCTGACGAGAAAAACCACATACATTGGCAGAATTCATGACTGTTGCTTAATTATATTTGTAGTTTGGAATTTAGAATTACATGATCGTAGTTTGGAGTTGTGGATATTATGTTGACTTTGACCACTTTTCTTGTAAATAAAATTTTTTGTTGTGCGGGTGGATGTCATTTTCCTCGATATTGTTAATTCGTTATTTCAAGCTACCAGAATAAAAAAAGTGCATGTACGATAGGTAGTTTGCGGTGTGTTGCTGAGGTAGTTTAGAGACGTATTTTTGTAAAAATAGTTTGGATATCTACAGACTACTCTGCTGTTTCTTGGTTACAAACTGTTGACTAGTTTGGTTTTTAAATTTTGAACTACACTTACTAGATAATCTACATACATAGGCAGATTTTGCTATATGCTTATATCATATTCAGCTATTTGAAAGCTCACTATTTTCAAATGAACCAGGGACACCGGGCAGATGTCGATCCCAAACAAGCCAGCCAAGAAGAAAGAGTAAGAAACTGTTTACTGCGTATTTATATATGTGGTCTCATGCTTATTGTATTTATCTTGTAGATTCATTATTTGATAATAAGATTCTTCGTAGTTCCATTTAGTGGGATATTTTTTTTCAGGCTGATAGATTTATTAATTGAAACCTACAATCGACTAACGTAATGAGAGTTTTTTTCCAGGCAATTCAGATGCAGCATGTCTAGTATTGTCTCCGTATTTGCAGATTACAAGGATAAAATTACTGTCGAGCATTTCGAAGTCATAAAGAGGACGCCATCTTATCGCTTTTTCAAGTGCATCTACCTTCGGAGGATAGATTCGTCCGATTGTCGTAGGGTAGATAATATCACCGAATACATCTTGCACGTTTTTAATCCTAGAACCCGTAAATTCAGGTTAGGTATTTCCGAGGTAGGTATAACAAAAAACGACGTGAAACTCATATTCGGTATTCTGGATGGTGAGAAAGAAATTGAGTTGTTTAAGGGGAAGAAGAGAGACTGGAGCTTTTGCACCAGGATGTTCGCAAGTGACACTGTTCTGAACCAGAAGCTAATCAAAGACAATATAAAGAAGTTGCTTAGTAGACGTGGTGATGACGCGCATCCGGAGGATACCGATGATGTTGTGCGTCTTTTGTGTCTCCTCTTGTTTGCAACTGTTTTTTTTTCCCGCAACGGAGTTACACTAACATGGGGTTGGGTGGAGTTCGTCGAAAACATCGATGATATGATCAAGTACAATTGGAGCAGTAAGATACTAAGTTTACTCATCGATTCAATGGTTGCCAGCCATGAACATCCATACCAAGTGAAAGGTTGCACGATGCTACTCCTGGTACGTATAATGTCAATAAACCCAAATTATTCCCAATTCTGTTTAACAAACTAAAATACTTAGTTTGGTATATTTTTCAAATTTGTCGAATGCATGCAGTACTGGTTGTGTGAGCATGCGCGTATCATAGACGAAAGAGAAGATCGTTTGACCAGCATTCCACGGGTGGTGAAATGGCACTTACCGAAAATGAAAGATGTGGTGACGGAGGGGCTGTTCTTGGAGATTGGACAAGAGCAGGTATTATTTCTAGTGGTTAATGGTATTATTTATATTATTCCAAATAGGAATACATGATCCAAGAGTATTTCACAAATTTGTTAAAGTGTTTGGGGTTGATTTGCTTGGACAATTTCGAACTACCGGTCTGTGTTGCCACCGACACGACATGTTGGTCGATGTAAATTTACAATTTAATGTACCATTGGTTATGATATGAGTTCATAGTACAAACTAAACAAATATAGTTCGAAACATTAATAATTAAGTATGTATATGACTATAAAAAGTATTGTGCAATAATATTCAGTTTTGTTTAAAATCTTAGAAGCAAAGCACGCAATCTGATGTCAGTAGGTCCATTATTTTAAAATACACAGTTTATAATCCTGTAACAATACACAGTGGAGTTGTACCTACGCCTTGTATCTTTGTTGGTGATGTTTAATATGTTTTATATTAAATTTATGATTATAAACCTCTTTTTATATAGGTCATCGCTTGCGAACTCCAACCGACCGTGCTTGAATTGAGAATTTATGATGGAGTGAATAATGTGAAATCCAGCAAGAAGGAACCCGAACGGACGAGGCCTGAAAAAGCTGAACAGTTGAGAAATGACGGTGAGAGTCATATAGGTACTGGTGAAGGGGAGCGAGAAAAAGAGTTTAGAGCTCTTGAGGGGGATCCCTTCGTGGGACAGGAGGTATATGAATCCCTTTTGAAAACTCACAACGAGCTGAACTCCAAATACGAAAGAATGGAGATCGAGAATAGAGGTTTGAAAGAACAAGTAAGACAATTGCAGGGCGTTTATGAAGCTATACATGCGGTGCCTATTAGTATATCGGAGCCGACACTTGATGGCGAGAAAATGCCATACGGTGAGCTTGTTATAAAGGTGAAGAGAGAAGAAGAGGAGATAAGGAGAAGGGATGAAAACATGTGGCAGGTGACTAAGGAGCTTGCTACGAAGACAGCCCAACTGTCGGAGCTGCGTGGGGAATATGAGTTGAGGGTAAACGAGCTCCGGGAAACTAAGGAAAAAGTATCTCAACTTGAGCTGGATATTGAGCATGGGAAAATGCCCATTGAAAGACAATCGGAGCCCATTAGCAACCCCGACGACAAGTAAGCCAAAAAAACACCGTATATGCAATGTTTTTGATTTCTCTTACAGGATGATCATAAATTTGGAAAATATCAACACAAAATTTCCCAGAAATCTGAATGTAGTAAAATATATTACGTATTAGTTTAAAATGCTTGCACCATGGCAAGATGATGTAGCCACATAATATTGCGTGAAAAATTACGAACTACTTTGCTTGAAAATTTTAAACTACTGAACATTCAAAAATTATTAATTTCATTCAAAAAAGGAAAATAGAGTATTACTTCTTATCTATTACTGCTTGAAAATTTCAAACTACTGAACTACTGAACTACTTTGCTTGGAAATTGCGAACTACTCTTGTAATTTGAAATTACTTAGTACAGATAGCAAAGGAATTGTGAGAAAACAAAATTCGCTGAACATGGATTTTCCAAATGTGTATTTATTTAGTATTGCACATAGTGTGGAGACGCAAATGGTCTGTAACATGTCGTTTTTGTGTGGAAGGTGGTATAAGGATGTGGTTGAGCCAATAGTCCACGCCGTAACACAAGAACATAATGCCCGATTTGCGAATTTAGAATCTGCATGTGATCGAGAAGAACTCAATGAGACCCAGGTTGGGCAGAATTCGATGATTAAGAGGATCAAGAGAAAACATAGGAAAGTTGTGATCGATGATGACTTTGAGTACGGGCCCAATCCTGTTTAGCGAAAAAAACAAATTCGGACTGTTTCAGGCGATGTCGGGAAATTTAAAGATAAATCTGAGTTTCTACGCATGCTTGACAAAAAGTATAGTGGGCATTGCGCACACTACCTGTTCGGAAAATCCATGTCTGTTCTCTTAGCTAAGTACCACAAGGGAGAAAAGTATGAAAAAATGCCACACTCGATCTCTCGTTGTAAAATCAAATTTATTTCACTTGATTAATACATTTATTCTTTTATATACAGTGAGACAGTTTACCACGATGAAGAATCTATCATCCTCGTTACAGTGAAACAAATAATGGAAATTCTGAAGGGGGTGTACATCGGCAATTGCGTAAGTATATCTTGGCGTAAAATTTTATATCGTATTCTATAGATTGTTAGTTGGTCGTGATATATTCTTTAATGCCAATTTATATATCTTTTTGTTAAATTTAGTGTATGCCTATTTACATGAAATAGGTCGTTGATGCGTACGGGGGGCACTTGAAGAGGACGTATAGTGCCAATAGGAAATTTACCATTGTTCGAGCAGATTGTTGGGTAAGCATTCAGAAGCAGTAGTAAGGGTTATGCATATATACATTTCTACTGTAGATTAAAAACCAATTGTGTGTGTTTTGTGTAGACACGTATCGTTCGGTTCAGTAGCCAACAATTGATAGATGAAATTGTGAAAGCATCAAGGGACGAGGATGCCCTAATTTTATTTCCAATTCTATCGATGGGGAACGATAGTGGTTCAGGGGCCGACCACTGGACATTGTTGGTTTTGAACGTGGCGAACGAGCACTGGAGGTTTTACAATTCAAAGAGGCCCCGTAAGAGCACTCAGAAAGACAAGTACCTCGCCGACGCGGTGAAACTGGTACGTGTCTGAAATCCGCTCCTCACTAATAAATTTGTATCAACTAAATTAATTATTGAACTGATTTACAAAATTAAACTCCTCTCGATTAAATAGATTAAAATCGAATCGTCATTGTTACCGTGAATTCATGACTACTTAATCAAGTTTATAGAATATTCGTTTTAGTTTTACACAAAGATTATAAAAAAATCTTAAAAATAATGAAGTACTTTTAATAAAATTCAAACTATCTGTTTTAAAATCTAAAACTACTCGTGTTTAAATAAAATTGTACAGAATCATCGATGTTCAATATAAAGTAATGATCATTAATTCAAAATGTCTTATGAAACGTCCAAGACGACTCGGTTCACTTTTTAACCGGAATTATATGTTACTCTTTAAAAATAATGCACTAAAACTTTAGAAAAAATCAAAACACATGTTTTCATGTTTTCAAAAATAAGATTCAAAACTAGTTATACAAAATAATTAATGAGTTAGTTTATAACAGTAAATACTACTCTGCATAAATAATTATGAACTGATAGGGCAGTATTAAGGTAGACCTGGATTTAGTAGTAAAGATTATGAGAGTTGACTGACTTGCGTATGGTCAAATCTCTCTTGGAGGAGAGATAGCCTTAGACAGACCTGATTGTTTGTCAACAGGAAAAGGCAAGTGGGGGACCATTAGTTACCTGGATGGTCCTTGATTTATGGGCCTTGTTCCCAAGATCCCGGGGAAGGGTCCCCACCGGGGAACTCCTAGATGTTCCAGTTAGATCTGGATGGGGAAAGAGCTGAAATCAATAGTGATTGAGGATGGGGAGACTGGGCCGATCTGCTCACTTAAGGAGTATTCCGGGCTAGGCAGCTCTGAAAATAATAAAAGATTCGCTGGCTTGGTCAGGGCTGGCCTTCGGCCTACTCAGGAAGGAACAAGTGGGACCACTTGTTCAGAAACTGTTTCCTAAAACGGCCCATGATTCGCGGCGCGTGTCCCTAGGATCCCGGCTGGGGTCCTCACAAGAATAAGCTATAAATGTCTCAGCTCCAAGGCTGAGAGAGGTATGTCATTTTCTCTTGAGCATTCCTACTTTCTTTCTGAAAAACACCTCAAACGCTTACTGACTTAAGCATCGGAGAGGTTTCCACCGGAAAATCACCGGTGGTCCTTTCTAACCTGTTTTTGTGGTGTTGGTTCAGGAAGCTCTGGTTTCTTCAAGTATTATTCGGGTAGCTCACTTTTTGGGCAGAAACATGAACTATTCTGTATAATCTTGAAATTATACACTATTGAATAATTACGAACTTTTTTATTAAATATTTATGAACTACTCTCTTTTAAAATCATGTTCATGAACCACTCAATAGCAGAAAATTCAAAACTGTTGGAGAAATATTGTAAACTACTCTGTTGTAATTTAAATAATAGTCTTTAAAATCTGAAACTGCTCGATTTCATATTTTTCCCGTGCGCAGAAAAAGATTATCGATGATAAGTCGGGAGAAAATGAAAAAGTGAACCTTCAGCTCTCAACACAACAATGCG
Organism: Phtheirospermum japonicum; assembly: GCA_014905375.1. Classification (NCBI taxonomy): domain Eukaryota; kingdom Viridiplantae; phylum Streptophyta; class Magnoliopsida; order Lamiales; family Orobanchaceae; genus Phtheirospermum; species Phtheirospermum japonicum. Next base: position 940,462 of record BMAC01000122.1, on the reverse strand, counting down.
AATTACCTGTTATCTCTGTTAATGATTTACCTTCGCAAGGCCAGACGTAAGAAAAATGAGAATCTGATTAATTGTTGATTGAGAATATGTATACTTCATTCCTTTGAGTGATAAATAATTTTTGTGTGTTTTCTACAGGAGTGATTGTGCGATGTTCACATGCTACTTCATGAAGCATGTTGTGCTGAACCAAGACTTTCCGGTGAATTTCGACAGTGATATCATGAATAGGTTCAAGGCTGAAGTTATTGAGTCAATACTTAGCCTTACTTTGTAATAACATTTATAAGTGCGATATGTCGTTGAATATGATGAGTTGCGTATTTTGGTTTTGCTCGATGAGAGTGACTGGAATGGTTAACATTAGTATATGCATTTTGAAACGATGGTATTGAAGTGAATATTTTGATTCCTTTCAAACATGATGTAGAGGTTGTAGTTGGAGACATGATGTCCGATTCAAAAATGTTGTTTCATGTGGATTGAGTATTTATATATGAACTATTGTAAACCATTCTGACTATTCTGACCTATCGATTAATTCTGAACTACTCTGTCTGAGCTATTATGAACTAACCAGTTACATAATTATGAACTACTCTGTCGAATAACTATGAACTACTGCTAAATAATCATGAACTACTCTGATAAATAATTATGAACTACTCTGCTGAGTAATTATGAACTACTCTGTCTGAACTATTCTGAACTAACCAGTTACATAAATATGAAATACTCTGCTAAATAATTATGAACTACTCTGTCGAATAAATATGAACTACTCTGCTAAATAATCATGAACTACTCTGTTGAGTAATTCTGAACTACTCTGTCTGAACTATTATGAACTAACCAGTTAAATAAATATGAACTATTATGATCTACTCTATTTGAATAATCATGTTCATGAACCACTCTAAACAATTAGTATTAATCTGTTGAATAATTATTAACGACTGTGCTGTGTAAATATGAACTACTCTGTCTAAATAATTATGAACTATTATGTTAAATAATTGTGGACTACGTTGTCGAATAATTAGAAATACCCTTTAGAATAATTAAGAACTATATTTATAAAATGTGATGAGTATAATTAATCACTACATTGAATATTTGTGAACAAACTACAACTACCCACAAGATAACTTTAAATTACTACTAAATATGAAATATCTAGTGGTCAATCCAGTGGTTCGGTGCAACTTTTCTTGTTGTGATTCCCAACCCGACCACATCTCCCACACTTAATTCTTCTTGGTATATGCTCGCCTTGTGAAAGAATCCTTTTCTTCCTTGGTCTTCCAGGTGGCCGCTTAGTCTTTGGTGGCATGACAGTTCGTGTGTCGTTATGATCTTGTGACCTTCCGAACAATGGAACCGGCTGAATATGATATGAATAACAACGTACGTAGGCATCGACATGGTAAAAATCATCCACATAAGTTGAAATAGGCCTGCCGGTACGCAAGATGCATGCCAAAGCATGTGAGCATGGAAGCTCGCAAATTTGCCATTGCCTGCATGTGCATGTCCGGTCATCTAGTTTCACCTCCACCGATGGGTTGCTGTGTACTTCAAATACTGATGCCGACGACTGAGTTAATGGCCACAACCTTGCTTGATCGGTGAGTAATTGAATCTTTTTGACAATCGAAGGACACACATTAGCTGTCCATGCCTTGCACACAATCTCCCTTGCTTATAAATGAAAACAAAATAAATAAAAAGTAGTTTTGATAAAACCACACAAATAGTACAAGGATTTAAGAAGGGATAAAATTAGAAATTTATAAGTAAAACTGATGAATATTTGATTACCACTGATTTGACCCATCAATTTGATTCTTATGGTGTCGACAAGGTTGGTGATTGGAAGGTTCCTTTCATCTAATACCCATTTATTAAATGACTCAGCCGCATTTGAGCTCATTTCTCCGTAGCGCTTGCCCCGAAAATATGCGTTAGCCCATTGTGTAACATCCATGTTGTCAAGGAAATTCCTAGCCGCATCTCCACCCTCTTTAATAAATGCCGCCTTACACTCCTCAAACATTTCAACAGTAGAGGCATACGCAGCTTTCTTAAGAAGCCACTCAAGTCGACCACGCAAACTCTTTGAGTAGTTTCTACCTCTGTATGTATATTTAAGGTTTGAAACCAAATGGTTCAAACAATGTCCGTGTGGGTTTCCGGGGAACTCCTTGCTCATAGCATCAAGAAGGCCAGGATTCCTATCAGACACAAACGTCACTTCACGAAATAGAGACAATATTTTCTTCAAATTCGCCATGAACCAACGCCAATTACTTGAATTCTCCGAGTCCACTATCGCAAACGCTACGTGGTACAACCCTACGAATAGAATAAGATAAGAAGTTTTGAACATAACAAGATTTTTAATATCGGAGTCGTACTTTGAATTGCGAACTACTATGGGAAATGGAAAATTAATAATGAACTACATTTCCATAATAAAACAAACTTGAATTCATGCATTTTCTTTTTTTGACAATTTAAACTACTCTGCCATATTCGACAATAATACTAAACTAGACTGACATAAAATCTAGCCTCATATGTATGAAAGATCGGGTTTTTCAAGGGCATAAGATGATCCTGCATTACAATTACGAACTGATCTGACATATTCAATCTTAATATTAAACTACATTGATATAAATTTCAAGATCGCACGAGCGCAAGTAGATAAATTACAAACTATTTTAACATTTGGAACAAAAATAATAAACTAGCTTGCAATAAAATTCATGCTCGAAGGTAGAAAAAATTAGACTAATTCATTAAAACACATGTTTGAGAATTTAATGACATGAAATTATTTTTTACCATTATCTCCATCCTTTGCGGTTGCGCCAAGAAGGTGTCCTTTGAATTTTCCTAACAAGTGTGTTCCATCGATGAACAATATAGGTCGACAAAAATTAAACCCTTCAATGCATGCCGCAAATGCAATGAACATCCTTTTGAAACGGTCATTTGAATCATCAACATCCAAAATAATGTGCGACCCCGGGTTGGAATTGCGAAGACAATCGACATAGAAATTCAATCCTTGAAATGAATCTTGCATATCCCCAAGAACACATTCTCTGGCTTTCTCCACTGCAAGATACGCCATTTTGTAAGTAATTGACAACCCGTATTTACCGGAGAATAACTTTACAACATCAATGGGCCGAGTACCCAGAGCTTGTCGAACATCTTCTAGTATAACTAAGGATATCAGCTCAGAGTTGATTCGATTGTGTTTTAGTGATGGGAAACAAGAACCACATGTGTGTGTGTTGTTTATGGCTCTAACATAAAAGAACCCATTAACACGCTCCATGGAAGCGTGAACATACCAACTGCAATTTTTGTCTGAGCATCTGGCTGTGACCCTGCCCGCATCGTTCTTTACAAATTCAAACTCAAAGCCTACACCGATGGCCTTCTTTCGCAATGCAATCCTGAATTCCTTGACCCCGCCATCTGGCTGTGACCCTGCCCGCATCGTTCTTTACAAATTCAAATTCAAAGCCTACACGATGGCCTTCTTTCGCAATGCAATCCTGAATTCCTTGACCCCGCCTTCGTACTTTTGTCCGACGGTTGATACCTCTTTGTACCAATCAGCAGTTAGTAATCTCTTGGTGTGGCTAGGGACCAGGGTTGATAGTATGTCCTCATTATTCAAAGAATCGGAAATAGACTGTGGAGCGGGTTGAACGAAATCGCTTAAAATATCGACTCTAACTCGAACCAACCCAAATGACATTAAAAGATTAACCATCGCTTTAAAATCACTCTCATTGCCAAGGATGCACTTTGGACATTCCAGAATGGAATAATGCATTTTCATATTAAGTGGATCTAGTTCGCTCCAATTTGCTTGAACTCGCATAACAAGGTCATTAAAAGAGAAGCCGGTCTCCGTGTAAACTACAAGCGTCTCGCTGGCATAATTACAAATAAGAATAATACCTCCATAGTCGGTCAAATCTGCATTAAAATATGTTAAAAAAATCGGATTATTATAAACTACTTTGTAAATTGAATTGCAAATAGTATTTTAAAGGGATAAATTAGTACTAAAAAATTGGAAACGAAACTAACCGTTAAAAAATTTGGAACTACATTACAAATAAAATTTTGTTGGAAATTATTTACAAACTAACTAAAAAAAATTAAAAATAGCAACTACACTCAAAAATAAAAGACTCATTCTAAACTACAAAACATAAATAATTACTTCGCATTCGTAAACAAGTCCTTAGTTGAATAACAACAAACTTGATTATTATCAGGACCAGAAATTAGCACTGTATTAATTACAAAGTACCTAACAGTGTAGTTCGGAATCACCTAGACATTCTAGTATTTGACAAAGCAGTTTAGGATCATTCATAGATCAAACTACGAAATAATAATTGCCTTCTCTTTAATCCCTCATTCAGGTAAAACCTAACAGCAGGTGCAAAGCTAAGAGATATTCACAGTTCCTACATTCGGAAAAGCTATGTTCAATGTCATATTAGAATAGCTACTCGCCTGTACCGAACGGGTCATAAAATTTTGTTCTAATATTCAGATACCAGATGCACATATACACGTAACATATTAATCAATAATTCAACAGAAAACAACTAGCAAATGACAACAATGCACCTCCTAAATTCAACTAATAGACTTAGTAGCTGCATGAAGTGGGGGCTAGAAACTGAGCACAATGCCACATCCACTACAAACATGAAACAAATTTCAACGGCCACGTAAAAGAACACTCTTTGCAAACGACATTGACCCATTATTAGGAGCTCCTTCAATGTTCAGGATTTGAGTCACCACGTTATATAACTGAACATTCTCGAAAGATGGTACTTTCGTACCCCGCTTAAAACTAATTTGATAATTTGAAACTAATACATAAAATTTGAAACTAATCACATGAAATTGGCAGTTTAAAACGATAAGGACTAATTAAAAACTACATAACTTTGAAACTATACTGACTAGTCATAGTAGTACTTAGTTATTCTAGTCTGTGTAGTTTTAAATTTAAAATTCAAAACTAGTTAATATTATTTTAATCAGAAAATAGCAAAGCAGTCATGTAGATATCCCAACTACTTATCTAAACTAACTCAACAACACATTGCAAACTACTTATCGTAACTGCAATTTTTTTTACAGAGTAGTTTGAAATAACGAATTGACGATTTCAAGCCAACTGACATCAACCCGTACAACAAAATCGTAAACTACCTTCCGAAAAAAATAATCACGCAATGCAAAATTTTGAAACTCTCTTCAGAAGGTTGAAAAATAATATTGCGAGAGTTCTACTATAGTTCAAACAATAAATTCAAGATTCTTCTTGAACGAGAAATTCATAAAACTCTATATCGATAGGTTTATGAACAAAAAATTCATAAAACTCGAGTTTCTGCTTGAACAAAAAATTCATAAAAAATTCAATATTGTGAAAGTTATGTTGGAAAGTTGCGGCCAAAAAGTATAAAAATAGAGAAGGAGAACGAAATTTTTCCGGGAATAAAATTTCATAAGAAAAGATGACATACCATCAGAGTCCATTCGCAAAAAATTCGACGATTGGATTAGATTCCTATATTATAAGCTGCGTACGATGGAGAGAGTACAGAGGTTGTCGATTGATATTTTGTAGTTTAAAATCTCATCTACAGAATCAAAGCTGTTTTGTGACTGACGTGGAGTGAAATTGATTGAGATTGACGTGGGATTGATTGAGTGAATCATGCTTCAACACCATGCAGATTGGAGTCAATCTTATTTGGTAACTGAACATGGATGTGAGGTGAGTGAATGATGTTTGTGAGAAGTGAAGGATCACAGACCATGTGATCTGTGGCTCCAGTGTCAATGATCCAGGATGATTTTTGATGCTGTGAATATGATGAACATGTGGATGATGCAAATGGGAATGTGATACCTGCCATGCTTGCCTTGGCAATAGGGTTATCAGAGGGCTGAAGCACATTCTTATTGAGTAGGGTCAACAACTGTTGAAGTTGAGCTGAATTGAGTGACACTTGGCTTTCTGCATTCTCCACTGCAGATGAAGCTTGATTTGATTGGTACTATCCCTTGGATTTGAGACTCCTCTATTTATTTTTGGTGAATTGAAAATTTGGTGGAAATCCAATTATCCTGTAACACTTATCCTGTGTATGTCCAGGCTTTTTACAATTTAAAATTTGGTGGAAATCCAATTATCCTGTAACACTTATCCTGTGTATGTCCAGGCTTTTTACAATTATCACAGATAACTTCACAGTTCTCTTTCCTCTTAAAACTAGCTATAGCAGAAGCATCTAATGCAACCAAACTAGTATTCCTACTCTGTCTTTGTCTTTCTTCTTGAAGTACAAGAGAATAAACCTTATCTAGTGATGGTAATGGACTCATCAAGATGATTTGTCCCCTGATGGAATCATATGATTCATTCAATCCCATTAGAAATTTAAATGTGTTATCCATTTGTGTATCTTTTTCCAATGATTGTACACTTGCACATGTGCACTTTCCACAAACACAGAAAACAGATGGTCTATAATTCCTTAACTCTTCCCAAATTCCATTTAAATGAGTAAAATATTCACTTACTGATCTTGCACCTTGTACAGTTGATCCCAGATGCTGCTTCAATTGGTAAATTCTGATATTATCTGGATGAGCAAATCGAACTCTGAGCTTATCCCAAACTTCCTTGGCCAAGTTGATGTAGAAAACAGTTGCTGCTATTTCCTTTGAGATGGAATTTAGAAGCCATGACAGGATCAAGTTATTGCATCTGACCCATGGTAGGTAAAGTGGACTATCCAGGTTTGGCATCTGGATGCTGCCATCTAGAAAACCCATTTTGTTCTTGATGGAGATAGCAAGAGCAAAGGATATGCTCCAGGTGAGATAATTAGTGCTATCAAGGTGAGGAGTTACAACAACGGTATGTGCTCCATCTGAATGATGCAGAAAGAACGGATTGTTATCATCTTCAATCCGAGGAAAATCCATGGTTGTTGATGAAGATCCAGCCATGGCGATTAAAAGAACAGAAAATAAGAACAAAGAAAATAATCAGATCAGGATGTGAAAATCCTGCTCTGATACCATGTTAAAATATGAAAACGCATGGAAAATAGCTATGAACGCCATTGAAGCTGTAAACAAGCTGAGAACAGAAGGAAAAAGTGGAGGAAATTTTCTGTAATTCTCATTAAAATGCAGTACACTGTACATCATATATATATATACACGTATGGAAGCATCTAGAGCCCCTAAAATGAGGATCATCATGTTTTTCATCCTTCCTGATGTCATGCAGACGCACCCATGTGCCAGAAATATCTTCAACAAACCATTTGTCGTTTTCCTTATTTTGGACTGAGGGCTGCGTTTCTCTGTTACATGAAATGCATGCAGCCATGCATGCAACCTTCTTCCTTCCATTTTGACACCACCATACACTTGATGTTGCACTCCACCTCGTCAATTCATATCATAAGCCTCGGCAATTACATTTACCCACATCGAAATTTGTCTAGAGATAAAACCTGACAATTTTGCAGATGTGTAAGTATAAAAAATTAACAAGAGCAATTATTTTTCAATTAATTTTATGCCATAAAATATAAACGAAAACATGTCATTGTTTTCTCCAAGTACATCCCACAAAAAAATGAGTGTTTCTATGAATTAAATTAAGTCATGTTATTGGTATACATACAATTTTCAGAACATGGAACAAATATGTACTAAACTTCGTATGACTCTGACTTGCTTCTTCTAAACACCATTTTCAAATAAAGCCATAATAATCCAGTCAAATGGTACAAGATAGTACCATGTTTGTAAAATGCAGGCCAAAGCATACTATATAACACTTCACATGGCCCAGATCCACAAATGTCTTACACGTCCAGCACAAAAAAGTGACATGAATCAAACTATAGAATGTAGACCAGCTGAGAGATATAAATAACCACACAATGAATATGAAGATTAAGTCTCCATGAGCATTTTATGTAATTTTGTCGACTTATATACCTTAAATCCAATCGTTGCTTTACTAGCGATCATCAAGTGTATAACCTAAGTCGATTCCTGATATGTTGCCGACAGATAGAACACTTAGACAATCTTGGGCAGTAAACTTTGCAAGTCTGTAATCAACGTTTGTATTATTATTTAAGAAAATTCTACTGTCTAAATCTTGGCTAAGCCAAGTTAAAAGATTATACATAAAACCTTACCATATGTCCACAACCAAAGGCCATGTCTTTTTCATTGGTTAAGCAAACTGAGGAGACTTTTAATTACATTAACCAAACAAAATATATTATAATAACCAATTAGCCCATAATTTGGGAATTAAGAGATTATTGTCAAATATTGGCCAATTGGAGTATCACTAATATCCTTTTAGAATGACCTCAAAATCAAACCACCATGATACATTTCTAAACAAGATTATTGAAATCAACAACCAAACGGTAATGACAAATATTATTATCTCTCAAACATCGACAAGTTCACAAAACACTGCACAACAAAATCCTCAAGCAACAGCCAAGACATAATTAAGCGAAAATACCAAACACTTTGTCTATCTACACTGCAATTTCACTTATGAGTGAATTAATCTATTGTACTCAGCTAGTAACTCAAAACACCCAAAATCAATTCAAATCTCAATTACTAACATACGGACCCATGCCTAAAATAGGTTGCAATGATAAAAAATCATGTAAATTAGTTCCCAAGAACCTGCTCAAACTCAAATCGGTCATTTTAGGAATCTTGTATTTCAATTTCGATGCATTATTGGTAATTCCATAAATGCAAACAAATTAAGTGAAAACAACTAATTGGTACATCAATATCTGTAGTGTTAGTTTTTACCATGAGCTCGCCATCAACGTAAACAATGACACTATCTCAGTAAGTAATCAAGGACCAACCAACAACCATTCCTCATATTGAAATGAATCGGCACGCCCCGGCCCAATCCGGGGGTGTATGCAAAAATTGATTTGAATCCATATTTGTCCAGGATCTCACGGACCTCCAGCAGGTTCTGGACCCACTCGATCAGGCCCTTCTTGATGACATATCGGGCCCTCACCTTGTTTGTACACTTGCAGCAACGACGTCGCCTCTTCTTTTTCGATTTCTCCGACCCGATGGCAATTAGTGTTTCCGTTAGGAGAAAGCTGAAGCCTCACCGGTGCTAAAGATGAGATTAAATTGTCTAAACAAGAAAAATGACAAATTGTCCTAATTTCATGCTAAAATTACTTCTGAAAATGAGCGAGCATGCAAATCCCTTACCGGGATATAGTACAGGGAACTTCTACGGTGACGTGAGGCCACCAATCTTCACTTAATCACAACAATCGGATCTAAAGTTTGGTTACAAATATTGGTAAATGGATGGATGTAAATGCAGGGGGTGGGGGGCATGCCTTCACGGCACCGTAGTCATTTCCTATAGTATATTGGCCCACAACCGTTTATGGAATGGGATATATAATAATATAAATATGTGCGTGTGTTTATGGAATGGGATATATAGGTGATGTATGGATGTGTTTCCATCTCAGTTTCCAATTTCTAGTGGAAAAAGTGATAAATGAAAATTTATTGATTTTCGTGTGAAAATTGAGATTATGTTTGGATGAGTATTTTTGTAATAAATTTTTTACTATATAATAAATTGAAAGTTGTTAGTTGTGGGTCCATTTTTTATATTTTAATTTGAATATATAATATAATATTAATACGATTGTAGATGGTGGGTCCTATTAGATAGATATAATTTAAAAATAATAATATTTAAAGTAGATTTTGGTGGTAGTGGTGGGTCCCACAACTTTAAAGATTGGATGTGGTTGGTAAAGTTGAAATATTTTAATGTGAAAAATGAAAATTGAAAAACAATGAAAAATCGTAAACAAACATGATTCTAATTTTCGAAATAGTTAGAAATTGAGAAATGAGAAACGAAAACGATTCCATACATGGCTATAGTTTCTTAGAGCATCTTTGCTCCCCTACTCAATCCCTCTCCACTTTTTCAATTCCCAACGTGCCACATCACCCAAATCTCCGTCATATCACCAAAATTATTTTCTCCTTTTATGTCCCTCCCCAACCCCCTTTTATCTCATTTATCCTTCATATTCTTAAACCTACTTTTTATGGGTTTCATATGTTCCCCAACAATTTTAATTCTTATTTTTCATATCCCAATACTATTTATATTTTATCTATTAAATCTACTTAATCATAAATTTATGATTAGATCTATGATTCTATTATAATAATAATTTATAATTATTTGAAAATAAGTCTCAAAATAAGTGTCCATTCAATTTGATAAAAAAGAATACACATGCAATTTGATTAAATAAAAATAATAATAAACGTTACAAATTCAAACATTACAAATTAAACATAGTACATAGTTTCACACTCAGACTAAGATCATTCCGATCCCATTTTATTACACGTTTGAGTCCTAATACATTGAGAATCATCAATTGAAAGCTGCTTCAATCTTATTAAATAATTTTAGTTTTTTTTTGATAAGATGTAATGTTTTATTTTATTTTATTTTATTTATATATCTATTATTGATTTTTTCTAATTATAATAATATTTATGAGTACTTTAAAATTTTAATTAATAATAAAATTTTATTTTTTAATTATATATATATATATATATATATATATATATATATATATATATATATATATGTGTGTGTGTGTGTGTGTGTGTGTGTGTGTGTATATCCACTCATATTGTTAATTCCGTTGACACCTTGCTTAGGTGTCAACTTCATATTCATTCAAATGACATGTGTCATTTTCTTATTTAGTGAAAATCTGATGTGTCAATATCATATCATTTTACATAAAATACTTCTTTTTATGTAAATTTGTCAGGGGTATAAAATAGTACATTTTTTTCTTAATTTTTTATTAATTTTGACCTATTGCTTTCTTCTCTCTGTTTTGCTTTTGCTCCTCTCTGTCCAATTTCTTTCCCCCAGAAAGAAATCTACAATCGATTGACACAACCGTAAACGCGGGTTTTCAATCTCTTTCAACACAATCAAAAGCCACTGCTATTTCCAAAAAATCTACAACCGATTGACACATGATGTTGCTACCAACTGTTTTTAAAGTTATGATTTTCCCTGTTAATTATTCCATGGTTAGTTTTTTAGTTTTTCATTTCATTATTTTCTTTCATTTTGTTAAATTTGGGTTGATTTGCAACCCAGATCTGTCGAGATGAAATATTCTCGAATTATGAAAGATAATTCGAATCTGGTATATATTGTGTTTCTATTGTTTAACGAATCGATTTGCAACCAATATTTGTTGATTTGTAATCACTTGCAACCCAGATCTATTGATTTTCTTATTTTGCTTCTTATGCTTAAGAATTCGAGAAATTTACATAGATCTATACAATCAAATTGAATATCAATCAAGTGCTTAATTGTAGATCTAATTTTCACTTGATATAATTAAAGTCACCCAACAGATTAATTGATTGCTTAATTAGAGATGTGTTTCTATTATTTTCCAACATATTTATTTTAGAATACTAGTTTATCGGTGAAATATAAATAATTACATATAAAACATTAATTGAAGTTGGGAGGCAGTAGGTTAATTCTTTGAATATCAATTGTTTTGCTTACTATTGTAATTTCTTTTGTAGAATCATTTACCAAATCAAATTAACCAAAATTACACTAATCGAATTAATTATTTAATATATATGGAAATCAATTACTTAGATTCTACAATAATTTAGACATCACATAATAGGGAGTCAACTGTTCCTTTTATGTTTTATGTTTTACTGTTTGCATCGTATATGAACACTTCCATTATATACATACTATATATAAAGTAAATCAACGAGGATTAACGCTGCCATTGATTAATTAAATACTTATATCCTATATAATCACTATGTTTGATATCATAATCCCAATAGTATATTTACTTGCTATAATTATGTTGTTATATAATTTCGTTTGTCAATCAATATTAATTGTACAATTTAATATTTGTTCTTTACGAAAATGTATTCACTAAATCGAATTAATTATTTAATATATATGGAAATCAATTACTTAGATTCTACAGTAATTTAGACATCACATAATAGGGAGTCAATTGTAATCATTTATGTTTTATGTTTTTCTGTTTGCATTGTATATAAAACACTGTCATTATATACATACTAAATATATATTTTGTCAACGAAGATTAATGCTGCCATTGATTTAATAAATAGTTATACCTTATATAACCACTATGTTTGATACCATAATCCCAAATAGTATATTTACTTGTTATAATTACGTTGTTATATAATTTTATTTGTCAATCAATATCAATTGTACAATTTAATATTTGTTTTTTATAAAGTTGGTCAAACATTCTTATTATGAGTTGATATTTTTTTTTTTGTATTGATCAGCAACAAATTCCCTCTGTAAGATATCATTAATTACAATATCCATCAATTAATTCCAATAACTATTCCACATTCCATATACCAGATCCTGTTTGCCATATTCTACTAACAAGAATTGATTGATTTTACAAAAATATCGTATCCAATGCTGCATGATGTTGTAATTTTAGTACAAAATCATTTACAAGTGCAAATTAACCAAAGTTTTACTTATTATTGCTATGTATTTCCATGTATTTATATGACTAATCAATTTAATCTCTATATAATAATTTGAGTTTAATCCTCGATTCATCTCACCGTTCAAAATTCTATTTCGCCCTTGTATTCGTATCTTTTCATCTCAACTTCAACTACCTATTTTTCAGAATCACTAAACCCAATTTCATGTAAAATCAATCGAATTTATAAACATAATTTTACTTACCCCAACAAACCTAATTCAGTCCACGAACTCACATTCTCATCCACTCATATTCTATATTACCTTCACGGTACCATTCCTCGTGTATTTTTAAACGTTAAATCATTTTGGTATTTATGTAGTGGAATACATCAATAACTTGAAATACATGAGGTATGTCACATGGGAGCACCGTATAATTTTTCATATATAAATTATGTGATGGCTACCGTTTGTTTATTTGTTTTTCACTATCAAATTGGATGGGATATATTTGGGGAATGTGAAAACCAAATCTCCCAAATTCTTAAGTATCGACTCCATATCCGGTAGGCAAGTCGGGTCAGGGGCAACACACGACGTTACCAATTCAGTGATTCTTGTTCCAATTTGCCCATCCATCCCAAAAGTATCATTCGCAAGTGATTTCTTATCACCAGTTTCGACTTCTTTCACAAACCAAACCTTTTTATCAGGTTCAGGAGTAGAACGCCATACGAGTACACATCTGATTTCATTGACCATACAGTACGACCTGCACAATATATATCAATAAGATGATGGATCAAGTCTACTCAGAACTAAATAAAACTTCTCAAGATCTAAAAAGGAATACACAAATAAATAAATAAACTTCAGGCAACATAGCTATCATATAAGGATATTTAATCATTACATTTAGTAATTTAAAAAAAAAATCCATAAAATGAATGTCCAGTTTCCTTGAATATCCAAGTTAATGTCCAATACAATTATTATATCACATGTAAATTTGATGTTTGCTAATAGCAAAAAGATAAAAAAAAAAAAAAAAAACTAGTCTAAAAAAGAGAGACTCAAATACCCAAAAATAACTTCGAGATCTGAAGATTATTATAAAAACTGCAACATAGGGTGGGCAACCAATTAGCATTATGAGAATGACACCGAATACATGTACACATCAATAAAAATATACCTCTACAATGCTCCAAAGCAAGATACCCAACAAGACAAGGTTGATACACAAACTCAATCTTGTCATTCTTGTTATTTAAAGGTTGATGAAAACCAAATTTAAAAAACTGTGTTCATGTCCTGCAACAAGTTAAATAGTTAACAATAGTAAAAGTAAATGGAGATATATACATAGCAAAAAGCTTATATAATATTATTGTGCTCAACTTTTTCCTTGTACGTAAATTGAGGTTGTTTGACTTGATTCCTGAGCTCTTTCTTACAATATAATATCATGAGCTTATAAGGAAGTCAGGAAATATAGTGCATAGATAAGAAAGGAAATAAAAACTCAGGGATTAAAAACTTCATAATATTTGATTTGGTTTATCGTTACTTCCAAATGATAAATTCACTTTGGAAGACTTTTATTTGATAAATTCCTTCAATGGGAAGTAAAAGCATGACAATTGATGCATGTTGCATCAGAGCTCCTAACTGAAAGCAATATTTTTCAAGACCTGCCGAAATTTGTGATTGAGACGATCACAAAAGTTCCATTTTGGCGTTGGGGTGATCGAGGCAGGATGTACATACATTATTTGTTAAATTCTGTTTTGATAATTTCTAAAATCTCGTGAAAAACAAAAACAAATACAAAAAATCCACCTGTTCTAAACTTATCAGAATAAAGATTCATCATCGTCGTCCCCAGCAAAAAGTTCATCCAACTGTTCATCTGTCCACTGTGGCACAGAGCCTTTCTGTTTCGGAGGCTGACTTTTCGCAACAGATTCATTCTTTCCGTTAGTGTCATCGACATTGCCTTCTAATTGACCTTCTTGGTGATCACCACTAACCCTAGTTCTGTTTATGCCTTCAGGTAATTCATTGCAGGCACCATCAGCTTGGCTCAAATTTATAAGCCCTTTCCGAGCTGCACTTACATTGCCGGTGGTTTGAACACTTTTAGTGAAAAGATGCTGCTTCTGGATTACACTACGATTTTGCGAAAACTGAGTCATTCTCGGGTGTTGTGTCATCTCGACGTCTTCAAATGTCACATTCTGCATAGTGCGCATCTTTTCCCTTGTGTTGTCTTTTCCACAATTTTCTGGAGATGCATCAAATGTAAAAAGAATTATAGACTTATAGACTTGCATCCATTCTGAATAATCTTTAATTTCCATATAAATTTGCTGAAGCTAAAAAAGGAAGTTGAACATTTTAAAGTTACAGGGTGGATGTGTTCGTTGAACAAGAAAAAAAAAAGGAGAAAAAAAAATCGTCACATACCAACACCAGGATCAACATATTGGATAGTATATGCAGAGTCATTCGGTCTTGAAGTAGAGGCACTGTTCTGGCAGAATACCTGCGGTTTTCAATGGAAACTGTAAGATGGAGAAATTAGTAGTGTCATAGTGTGCATGCATGCCATCCATTATTTGATTCAATTCATGACACATGATCGAACAATGCACTCACTATATATATTAACCGCAAAATTTGCAGCCGTAGTTCTAAAGTCCAGGACTATAGTAAATAACTAGACAGTAGAGAGGAACCAAATCCAATAATATAATTGAATAACTTCAATAACCAGTGCCATAAAGTTGTTCCTTTATAAATGTGGAAAAATGATCAATGTACAGATGCTTTACTTATTATTAAAATTTGCTTAGTAGATTATCCTTTATAGATATTCTTCTTAACTGTAAAATTCAGTAGATGAAATTGTAATATAAGTGCATTTACTACGTTCTCAAACTACGAAACATAAATAGACAAGTACTGCGAAGCAAAATCTAGCTGCAGATTTTGTTTTACGTCACCTATTGATGAGCTACTACCCAAATATTGAACCTACAACATTCCTACCCGATAAAAAGGGCAACCTACAAACTTTACACATCTTTAGAAACTATCCAAATACTAACATTGCATCAAAAGTGAGCAACATTTATATATTGAGAAGAATTTTAGTGTCACAACTAAAGAACTTGGAAGAATACACTCATATTAAGTCTTGTTTCTCATCCTCCCACGTCTCAGTTTTTCAGTTTCTTTCATTTAATTTTTATTACGACCAGATTTGTCCACAGCTCCACATAACTTGACACAGAGACCACTAGACAGAATCTAGTAATTAAATAGTGAACTGTATTTGTTGCAAACCACAAAATAATATAACACACACACGTACACACACATATAGTATATATATATATATATATGTGTGTGTGTGTGTGTGTGTGTGTGACTCATCACGTTGACCATTTAACATTAACAAAACATGGGAAAAATCATTGCACCTTCTCCAAATTCCTCAATGTTACATTGAGATAGTGTGTTGACCTCGCAGGAGCAAAAACAGCAACCTGAAACAAAACTTTTCATCAGTAAGTGAAAGCGAAAAACTACACTGAAGCAAAGCATGATCCCCTGGGATATAACCGAAAAATGGCATTATTCAACACTGTCAAGGAAAAAGAAACTAGAATTGGACTATACCTCCCGAAGTATTAAAACTGAACCAACAGTTAAGTTCTTTCCATACTCACTCCCAGAGAGGACCTTGTGATGAATACTGGCACCAACTGTACCCGTGGGGTCCTAAATTTGAAAATGACCAAATCAGTAAGATAAACTCCCTGACGTTATTATTTAATTAATAGTTATTATGGCCCTGATTTATACCTTTAATGACACTATCAGACCACCAAGACCATTAGGAGTGCATGACTTGATAACAGCAACAGCCTAACACCAGAAAAGTCAAACATGTAACGGAGCAAACAGAGAGTTTATGTATGCATACAAAAATAAAGCAAATAGCCATGCCATAATTGTTAATGTGCAAAACAAGTAATTTATAACCAATAAAATTGTTATCTCCTACTATGTCATCAGTCTAGCAGTCAATACATACTGTTATAGGCCAGGTTTCAGTAAGTCCTATATCAATTTCTAAATCAATATATTCCAGTCATAATCACGGCATTCCAATTTCAGTCTCAACAGGATAATGGCTACTGAGCTGTTCATTTACACTTTGCTTATCACATCCATACAATTTCAGTCTCAACAAACAAGGAAATTGAGTGCATCATATACATGTCAACTACATACATATCCAAATTCAAGTAATTATACCTAGAAATACTAATTCAATTTAGTTTGGGCGTGAATTTGACTCTGTTTAGACTTTTATTGAATACCTGAACAACTTTGTCACCATTCAAGCATTTCTTGATAGAGCTGATTGGCGTACTTTTAACAACACCATCTTTGGAACCTGCAGACGAGAAAAATTTGGTTATAATTACATTACTAATCCGTTGCACCAAACAAAGAAACATAGTAAACAGATGCAAAGATACAGATATACGAAGAATTAACACACCTTTTGATGAAACCCCAACTGAGCACACAAAGAATTAAATAAATCAACGAAATTAATGAGCGTGAATTCACGTTACCGAGAAATTGGAGAGCAGAAATCCAAGGCTGGAGCGTGAAATCGCCATCGAACTCCGCCGTATTATCCATCGCCCGCCGTATGTACTCTTGTGTAGGAATTAACCCATCGCAATTATAGCTACCGCTAATATCCTCGCCACTATCCTTTCGATAATTGGAGAAATTCCGATTCTCAAGGTCGAGATCTTTGCGAAGCATCGCCGATTGAACTGCTGCGGCGGGTCCGGGAATTGTGCGGCGGACAGAGGTGCAAGGCGGTGGTTGCCGCTGAAGTGGTTCAGGGCAGTGCTGTTCTGGGGTTTGGGTGAGGGTAGATTGAGTAAGAGGGCTTGCAGCAGCGGCGGCGGCAGTGGTGGGAGAAATGGAACGACGTCGTTTGCAGGGGCGGAGGAGAAATGGGAGGTCAGAATCGTCTAGATCTAAAGCTTCCCATGGCTCAACCTCCATTTTTTTGACTCTCTCATTTGGAGGGAAAATGTAACGAAGTAGAGTTTCAGGATTTTTTCCGTGTATGATACGACTCAAGTTTGAGGAAATTGTTTTCTCCCCCACTGTGTAGAAATATTTGCAAATTTGGCAGCTAAATGTCTTGGAAACCCCAAATTTAGTCCTAGGGCTACAATTGAAACTTTTTTTTTTTTTCAAGGAAATAAGAATCAAGGGGGAGCCAAACGGCAAATTATTAGTTGGACCCGGGTGCACCTTATAAGGTGCACTCATTCTCACATATAAAAGTCAAATTACACATTTACACGCGCCCTTCTTCATTTTTTTTTCCTGAGTGCTTCAATTTCACACGCGCTTCTCCATTTCTTTCCCCAATCTGAACAAAATTCGAATCGATTGCTTCTGATAAATAATCGATCAGCGGCGAGTAATCCGATTAACAATCGATCAGCGGCGAGTAATCCGAGTAATCCGATTGCTTCTGATAAATAATCTGCTTAACAATCATCAATTATCGGCGAATCGATTGCTGCTATACAAATTCTTTCAATTCTAAATGGACTTGAATCTGTTACAAGTTCCAATCGACGCGAATCGGATCGAGGGTAAGTTATTTTTTGAAGTTGATTTTAAACGCATGATCATTATACAAATTATAAGCCTCATCAACAGAATTCACAATAATGCCAACCAAATCATCATCACGCATTGCTCTCTCAGCTGACTGACAATCATCATTCACTACATAATACAAGAAAATAAAACAAACCAAAAATATGTGAATAATACAAATATTAATCACATATTAATACCATATAGCATCACATAAAACTGAGACAACTCATCATATATTACATTCAGATGGCATCAAATACATACTGACATATCATCACATTCTACATTCAGTTATAATCACATTCTACATTCAGGTATAATCACATTGTACATTCAGATATCATCACATTCTACTTTCAGATATCATCACCTATATACTAACATATCATCACATTCTACATTTAGATATCATCACGTTCTAATTGTCGATATCATCACACTCTAATTTCAAATATCATCACATACAGAATCACAAATAATCACACATTCCCTTCATGAATCGTAAGAGGAGAAATCATATACCTGCTCCTGTAATAGAACTACTATCATCATTGTTCGAACTCGCACCATTCCCAGAAACTGGAATAATTGCAGTAGAAACACAAATCGGAAGAGCTACAGCAATAAAAATAGAAATAGCTTAAACCCAATTCAATACGAAAAT
>BMAC01000122.1:880752-905964 GCA_014905375.1 Phtheirospermum japonicum | reverse complement strand
ATATATATTATAATATTATTATAATAATTATATTATATATATTATATATAATAATATATATATATAAATATTTATATATATATATTTATTTATAAATATATTTATAATAATATTATGCATTTATATATTATTATTCATAAATATAATCTACATTTATAAATATAATATAATTAATTATAATTATACTTATAACTTAATTTATATATCTAATATATATTAAAAGTATATAATCCTTCACATGTAATTGACTTGGCGAGACGGTAACACCACTCCTCTATTTGCAAGAGGTTTGGGGTTCGAATCCCATCCATGCCACATGTGGGGAATTAAATTAACACAGGTTGGGTTGTGGGTTGGGCTCCTGCGGGCTGGGCTAGGCCCGCCCAGTTTTTTTTTATAATATTTTAAAAATGCTGACGGGCTTGACCCGCCAGCAATACTGACGGGCCAGCCCGTCAGCATTTATAAAATTAAAAAAAAAAAAAAAAGGGGGGGGGGAAATACTGACGGGAAGTATTGCTGACGGCCGATGCCCGTCAGCAGGCCGCCAGTATTTCTGACGGGTACGTTAAAGCCGTCAGGATACTAATCTAGTTTTAGTGTGGTATATGAAATTAAAGCGATTAACTTAGTTTGATTAATTCTCTTGGTAATACTTTCAATGTTGCGTACTAAGAACCTATCAATCCGTAATAATAGTTGGCCAAAAAAAAAAAGGATATAGTAGGTTCCATCACACATATAACGTATTCCAATAATCAGGCTGTTAATAATATACTAAATTCAAAAACATTTTGCCTAGGCATGCACTTTGAGCAACTTTAATAGTTGTTGTTTAAACCGGTCCTCGTTATCTAAGTTGATTTTTAACGACATGTTTTCAACAGACATCATGCCTGGATGGAGGAAAACTATGGAGAAATATCATCAGGAGGCCCTGTAAGTTTTATCTATCATATCATCATTTTTTAGAAAAAATAAAACACAAACTAAATTTACCAAATAACAGTGGGAGGTTAAGGCATTGACCCGAGTTTAGAAAATGATTATCTGTGCTATGCAGTCTGCTTCTTTTGCTTTTTTATATTATCTGAAATTTTCTTAATTCTTTGTACACAATGAAGTCCCTGCTTCATTTTGAAGATTTGTTAAATTAAATTAAAGAAAAAATGTTAGCTATTTATTACCATACAATCAATGCATCCTTTTATATTTTAATAATGCTTGGAGGGGGGATATAATGCATGGTTTTTAAATAATGGTTACTACTGCATGGAGGTTGTACCATAAATTCAGTTAAACCATGTAATTATAGTAAATGTCACCAATATCTCATTTTGATGTTTGTTCATTTGCTTCAAAAGATTCCATTTTGGCCTTTTTAGTTTGATTCTCAAGTGTCTCCACTCTTTCTTGGAGTTCTTTTATGTGGTTAATTGTATCCCCAAGAACAGAAGCCTTGTCCATCTAATTATTATTTAAAAACAAGATTCTTTTATGCAGCTAATATTTTATTAGGAAAGTACAAAAAAAATATGTATTAAAAAAACCGGATCTTGGACAAATATCAAGGAAGAAATTAAATTACAGCATACGATCGGAGGCATGTATCGTTTGCTTCCAATAGTTGGTTTGAAACTGATGTGAGTGTCACTTGGCATTGAACTTTTAAATATTTTCATTTGCCCACTTTCAAATAATTTGTTTATGGTTGCTCCCGGTATGAGAATATCTTTGTGGAGTCACTTTGAATATATCATTCGATTTGCGTCACTGAACAACTTCGCAACATTGTGCATCATTTCTACATATCCACCAGCTATGTGATTTAATCCTTTTTCATTCTTTAATCTTTTATAAAAGTTAGCAGCTAGATGAGAAATATAGAGTTTTGCTATTAGAAATACGAGTGATTATGGATTTTGTGATACTCTTTCTGCATTGATTTTTTTAAGTTCTTACTATTTTGTCCCATATTCGATTCAAGGGGTCTAAGGCTGAGATGGTGTCCGCAGGTGGTGAACTATCTTGGCAGTCATATAATGACGAGACTCCTTCCACTGATGTCAGTGACACACTAGCATCACAAGGCTTGTGGGAGCAAGTAAACGTTACCCGAGACGCCTCTGATTACTTGTAATAATCAGAATATTTGTAATAATCTTTTTTTTTTCTTTCAAGTGTTGCCAACAAAAGGGAAATGCGGCCGATGCATGCGAGTTCTTTGTTATGAGGCATATGCTAGAGATCATCAAATTACATATTTATAACTCATTCGAAAAGGTAATTATGAAATCATTTGTATTATCATTATTAATAGTATTTCAATATTTATAAGTTATTATTATTAATAGTATTTTGAATATTTATTCGTAAAATTTGTTACCATTATTAATAATATTTTTAGTATTATATGTTGTGTTGATGTCAACTTGGAATATGGATCCAATTTATTTGACATTCTCGATTCAGTTTTTTTTTAAGTCTTATTATGCGTTTTGACCTACAGGCACTCAATATGAAAGAGCCTTATTCGAAAGATGACATTGATGATGTACGAAGACGTTGGGCCGAGTGTTTTATGGAGGTTATGTCTTTACATTTTCTAGAGGTCAATTGATAGTGCACTATCTATTATAAGAATGTTAGCAATATTATTAGAATGTTAGAAATATAGGTGCTAAAATCTTTTTATGTTGAATTGTGATGGTTGAAAATTTATGGTACATCTACTGATTTGTGTAATTTTGACGACTTGTAGTTTACTTTTAATGGTTGATGTTACATGGTGATTTGGGTAATTTTGACTTGTGGTTGGTGAATGAATTAATGATTTTGTCAGTTAATTTTGCTTTATTGTTTATGTATTGATTATGGAGCTATAATAATTTAGGTCAAACTGGATATAAAAATAGTATAGTAACATGTTCTTAAATATGACAATCTATAACGTACAATTTGAATATCCGTTCTAATATATGACAATCTAGAACGTACAATCCGAATATCCGTTCAAAAATATGACATTCTAGAACGTATATATCGAATATCCGTTCTAAAATAATGACTTTCTAGAACGTATAATTCGAATATCCATTTTAAAATATGACATTCTAGAACGTATATTTCGAATTGTACATTCTAAAATATGACATTCTAGAACACATAATATAATATACGTTCTAGAAGGTTGACATTCTAGAACGTATATTCTAATATACGTTCTAGAATAATGGCATTCTAGAACGTACACTTTGAATATACGTTCTAAAATATGACATTCTAGAACGTATTTTCTAATATACGTTCTAGAGTATGAGATATTCTAGAACGTATATTAGAATTATATGTTCTAAAATGTATTATATAGAACTGGGCAGACCCAGAATCGGACTTTTTAGAACGAGTTTAAAATATTCTAGAACGGATATTTTATCCGTTTTAGAATGTCTGAATAATCTAGAACGCAGCAAAATCCGTTATGGACTGCCTGTTTTATCCGTTCTAGAATGTTGTTTTCTGCACTAGTGTTGTCAAAAGATAAGACTTTGAGGGAGTGTCGATATCTTGAGATGGAATTTACCTTTTATTGAATTTATTATTTGGATTTTAAGTTTATATGAGCATGATAAGTTTATTTTCTTTAAATTTAGCTATATCCACTCCTGTTAATATTACTGCGAGCATCAACTCTATTCCTATGCTACATGGCACAAACTTCAAGTCATGGCAAGAGAATCTTTTAATAGTTTTCTTAGTCATGGATCTCGACCTTGCGATAAGGGCTGATTCCCCCCACCTCTTACGGATAAAAGTACTGCGGATGAAAAGAGGGATATGGAAAGGTGGGAGAAATCGAATTGCATGTGTATGATGATCATGAAGAAAGCCATTTCAGAAGTATTTAGGGGCACCATGTCTAAAATTTTTACTACAGCTAAAGAATTCCTTTCTGATATTGAGAAAAGGTTCGTCAAGAACGAAAAGAATGAAATTGGTACGCTCTTGACAAATTTGATCTCAGTGAGGTATGAAAGTAATGACAATATTAGGGAATACATTATGGAAATGTCTCATACTGAGAATGCCAATATTGCCTCAAACTTCCAAATTTAAGGGCAAGGAATTTAAGCGAAAGAAGGATAAGGAAGTTGCTATGCTACTTAATTTGGTTTGTTCTGAGGTTAATTTAGCTTCGATACCTAGACACACATGGTGGATAGATTCCGGAGCAACAACACACATCAGTATGTCTATGCAGGGTTGCCTCCATTGTCGAAAGCCAATTGATGGTGAAAGATGCATTTATGTGGGCGATGTCAAGACAGTTGAAGTTGAAACAATAGGAAAATTTAGATTTTTGTTAAAGACTGAAAATTATTTGAATCTTGATGAGACATTTATTATTCCGTCATTTAGACGAAATTTGATTTCTATTTATATTTTGGACAAATTTGATTATTCTTGTTCATTTGGAAGTGAAAATTCTAGTATGTTTCATGATTCAAAATTGGTTGGTTCCGGTTCTTTATCAAGTTACGATAATCTTTATTCACTAGATATTATTACTTCCACTACAACATAAATGGCTTAAAGTAACACAAATGTTTGTAATACTTTTGAAATGATTGATTTACGTAACACATTATTGCAACACTTTTGAAATTACAAAAACTTATAAATTTACGTATCATTTTTGTAACACTTTAATAATATGTAACATATACATGTAATACTTTTAATTAGGTAACACATTTAAGGTAACACTATTTTAGTAGCCATTATTTGTAACAAAAATGAGTTTTTTGGGTAAACTAATTTTGTTGTCATTATTTGCGACACATATAAGTAGCATTTTGGTAAATCAATTTGAGTCTACTTGTAAAAGATTTTAAGAAGTCATTATTTGTAACACATGTTTTTATTAGAAATAAAAATTTAATTAACAAAATCAACGTACATAAGAAATACACTACAAGAAAATTGGAAAATACCAATAATATTTTACCAACAGAAGACATCGGGTGGTAATTTCGACAGAATACCAACTGATTGCCAACAGAATAATATTTTTATTTTATTTAATTGTTGCTTTAAATATTTTACCAACAGATTCTGATGGTAATTATCAACGGAATTAGATTCTGTTGGTAAATTATTTTTTCATTACTTTTTAAATATACCAACGGATACTAATCTGTTAGTAATTAAGATAATATTTTTTATTCATTTTTATTAAAATTACCAACAGATAATATAAAATAATATGTTGGTACTAGGACAATTTTACCAACAATATTGTATCCGTCGGCAATCCAAATAAAATTAAATTCATCAAATCTCTCCCCTCATTTTTTTTATCATTCCACTTTCCAATCAGACAAGAACAAAAATCTAAAAACCTAGATTCAGTCTTCCCCAAATCTCATAATTATTTGGCAGTAGAGCTCGGCCTCTTCTTCCTAATTTTCATTCGACGCATCAGCTTTCTACTCTCCTTCTCCTCCAGCGAGAGAGGAGGCCTCCTGCTCGACGCCTGTCCCGAAGAGAGAGGACACCACCTGCTCTCCGCCTACCCTCCGATGCGAGAGCCGACCTGCTCTCCGTCGATGCGATGCCAGAGGCGGAAGTGAAGAAACCTGAGGTCAAGGCCATTGACATCTCTGGTTAAGTAATTATTCTATTTGTATCTATTTTTTTATTATTGCGTGTGAATGAAAAAGTATTGCGTCTTTGTGGTGTTTTAATCTGTTCTCATTTTGGTTTTTGAATTGAGCTCAATATATTGTACTGTTTCAATCGTGGAATGAATATATAAAATATAGTAAAGCTTTTGGTTCTATTTCTCTGTGCGCTTTGGTGAATTTGATGATGTCGGGCGACTTTTGTTAGATTTCTCTGGGTGTATGTTTCGTTATGAACAATTAAGCTAGTAGATTAATATACACCGCATTATTTTGATCATTTTTTGGCTTTGGATAATTTATTTTATCGGTGGTCAATATTTGTGTTTATTTCACTTTACTTTCAATCCATTTATGGGGTTTAAAGTTCTAACATAGTATTTAATTTCTTTCAATTGATTCGTGAGATCGGGCGGTCCGGGGGATTTTACTGCACAGATGAAAAATTGATTTGGAAATTAGAATAAGAAAATGACAACTTATGATTTGGTTAATTGAGAAGAGGTTAATGAATTTGAACCGTTGTTAACCATTGACCATCTTTGATTTTTATTTTTTTAATTTGAACCCTCTTTTTAAGTAATTTATATCTCCGTAATAATATTTCTGTGGTGAGGCAGCGGCATCTTCAAGCGGTTCTATGGTGAGTCTTCTGATTTAGGTTTAGCTTAATTCCTACAGTGCAGAAAAATATAAGAGGAGTTTATTTTTAATCCAAAAGCAGGGCTTTGTAGTGTTTATATTTTTATTTTGTTTGGTACTATTTTTTCTTGTGACAATTGTAGTGATTACTGCTCGGTGGTTTGGGATGATGGTATTAGGTGTTGTTAAGTTTATTCCAAAAGCAGGGCTTTGTACTGTTTATATTTTTATTTAGTTTGGTGTTTGTAAAGATTAGATTATTATTTGGTGCTCGATCTAAATCTTGAGGGTGTTTTTCAGACGGAGGGAGTATGCTTTTTGTTTCCTGGTGCATGTTCTGAGTGATGTTGAATTACTACAGATGTCAATTTTTTATTTACTAGCTCTATGCTCTACTTGGGTCTACTGTAGACCGTCTACAGGTATGTATTGGAATCAGAGCATATGAAGGAATTCTTTGATTATACAACTCCTGAATTTCGACATCGCTTTCGATGTTGATGTTATTTTCAATGTCGAGTTTCTTTTTTCTTTTTATCGAATTAATCCTTGTATGTTAAAAACTTGTTTCTTGGTCTTCACTATGCTGCATTATCTTTGCTTTATAGTAAAAGAGTGGAGTGTTTTTTTTAATTAATTAGACTAAACCTCAATTGTAGTTAATATAAGATATGTGCAATTTATATTCAGACAACACTAGTGCAAAATAATAAGCCATGAATGATAATTATCATCTGTTTAAAAAATATATTTAAAAAAAAAAAGGACTAGTAAAACTTGCCTATTTATGTTCAGATGGAATGTTTCTGTTTTGTGGTGGATGAGACGCTACAGGCATGGTATGGTCTATTTTCTCATGGAGATATAAGATATTAATCCGCATCATCTGAGTAGGGCCTACTATTGGTTGGGTTTAACTGAACTCTTGCACCAGGGTGTCACCTTCACCAAGGTATCAGCATGCCGTGGTAAGTAGTAGATCTAAATATTGATTGTTACTTATTTTTGGCTGTGTCTCTCAAATTTAAATGAAGCTTTCATAATGAACGAAACCTTATTTATCTAACTTATGAGAAAMTGTACTTTTACTTGTAGGTTTTCATCGGTGCTAGATTACATGTCATTGGCGGTGTTCTTAGAGGTGGACGATCAGTAGAAGTTGGTGCGTCAATTGCAGGTAACTTTATTGAGTCATTTTCTGTTTCAGTTTTTGGGGATTTTCTGGACTTATTCTAATGAATAATATTCTTCTATTTCTGTTTAAGGTGCTGGATACCGCAACTTGAGTTTGGCTTGACAGAAATGGGCTGGTGACTACGCGGGGAAACAAAGGATATAATGACTCAGATCCATCTTTGGAGTCTATGCGTCGATGTCGACATGTGGTTGTATCTGTTGGTGTTTGAATATATATTCATGGTGGTCTTAAAGGAGGTAATAATATCAAACAATGCTAATTTATCTCACAGTTTGTTTTTGTACGGTTTGTATATATACCGTTGACACAAAAAGTCAAGTAATTTTATCTCGATGATGTATTCATCCTTAAATTCTGATGGAAATTTGTATAATATGCTAGACAGAGATTAGGTGCTAACTATGATTTATAGTGCAAAAATTGTAAGTAACACTGCCTTTTTTGTGTGTGTTAAAAGTGAGTTGCTGATATACATGCTTGTGGTGTTGTTAAGTTATATCCCCTATACGTTTATATACATGTGAATTGTTTTGGTAATGTCCATAGTGCTCTAATAAGTACCAAGCAATGCTATAATTTCTGTTTATGTTCAGTGCTTATGTATTTGGAGAAGATGTTGGATTTGGTGGTGTTTTCCGTTGCACAACTGGATTAGCTGATCGGTTTGGGAAACACAGAGTTTTCAACACTCCTCTTTGCGAGCAGGTGCTTATTATTAATATCATTACTCTATTTTTATTTATAGTAATAATACAGCATCACCACTTTTCAAACATTATTTGAAATATCTATCTTATAATTATCATGAATTCTTACTATCCATACCAAAGATTCTGATTACCAGAGTTTTCTAGTAATTAATTAATGATACGTACATGAAACCTTTATTTAACAATAAGTCCAATCTTCTGAGCACGGCATTGCTGGATTTGCTATTGGTCTCGCAGCTATGGTTAGGCCTTTAAGATTCATTTGTTTGCACAAACTTGTTTTATCAGCTTTCGTATCTGACTCTATACTTGGAAAAAATATATATATTCTAGGGGAATCGGGCAATAGCTGAGATTCAGTTTGCAGATTATATTTTTTCGGCTTTTGATCAGGTATGCACACACTTTCATTATGTACTCTTTAATTAAATGCCTATGAATCTGATGTTTAATTGACACTGAATAATATATAATCTGTAGATTGTAAATGAAGCTGCTAAGTTTAAGTACCGGAGTTGTAATCAATTTAACTGCGGAGGTAATTTATCTAAAAATATAAAAGGTTCTTTCTTTTAGTGATCTTTTTGCACACTCTAACACGCGCACTCTTCTTGGGTTGATGTATATGATTGATTACTAATATATTGTCTTTGTTATTTAAATTTCTCAAATATTGATTGTGTTTCCCTTATTTTATTTTCTGAACTATGTTGTCTCATCATTTACTTCAAGTTGTTGTGGAGTTTGATTGGGTATTATATATCTGCAATTAAATTAAATTTTGTGCCTTCTTTTGGGATAGTTTTTGTCTAGAAATATGTGCAAACATGTGTGTAGGACTACGGCATACTCTAAGACCCCAAATCTTTTTTTTTTTTTGGTCAAGTATTCAAGGGCAAAGTGTTAATCTAACATATGCTGAAATGTGAAAATCGGTGAAAAGGGTGGATGATACCGTTTTCTTGTCTCACATTCATACTTAGTTTCAAAAGTGGAGTCCATTTATATTAGTTTTGCTATCTTTATTTTAGATGTAGTCAAAATCCACTACACATTATATGTGGATGTTTACTTTCTTTGTTTATTTGTTATATAGATATTCTTTTACTAATGATGATGCGAATAAATTATTTACAGGATAACGGGGAAGGAGATGATGTAGTAGATAATGATGAGTATGATGTTGAAAGAAATGTGTCGAGTATTGAGAGGGAAGACAAGAATTGTGAAGATATCTAGCCTTTTAATTAATTCAATAAATAATGTTCATAAGATTTTATATTTTCTGTTAGTTGATTTATTGAATGACACATTTTTTCCTACTATGTAGCGCTTGCATAATTCACTATTTTATAAATAAAATTTATTAATATATATCTTTGTGTTTTGAAACACTCTCTCTCTCTCTCTCTCTCTCTCTCTATATATATATATATATATATATATATATGTGTGTGTGTGTGTGTAATATAATATTCTTAATAAAATAAAATGTTATAATTATTGATAAAATGATACAAGAGATAGTTTAAAAGTGCTACATAATTACTTAAAAGGTGCTACATTGAATAGTTTAAAGTGATACATTTATTTATAGAATGATACTTTACATTTAAATGTGCTGCCAAAAAGTGTATGTTTGGATATGAAAATTGCTACATAAATGTTATAACCACTCGAAAAGTGATGCATATGATAATTTTAAGTGTAACATAATTATTTAAAAAGTGTTACACTTGAAGGAGTTCAAGTGACACAATTAATGAATAAAATGTTACAATTCAATCAAAAATGCTACAAATAAAGTGTTATTTTTGAACAAAAAAAGTGTTACAAAAGAGGTCAAATGTAGCAGTTTACATGTGTTACTCATGTGTGTTACAATAGATAATTTAATGCAACACTTATGATAAATGTCACTAAAAGCATGTAAAGTGCTACCTGAGACGATAGGTAACGCCACCAATTGCATCGCTTATAAAAGTGTTACCTATGATCTATGGTAACATTTTCGACTCATTAGGTAATACTTTTTAGGTGTTACATAATACCATTTATGTTGTAGTGTTCATTTAATGAATCTCTACATCTAAACACACGAGGTGTGAAAAGAAAATTATCCAATGAGAATTCAGCTACGTTATGGCACAAGAGATTGGGTCATATCTCCAAACGGAGAATTGAAAGACTTGCGTCTAACGAAATTCTCGATCCTTTGGATTTTACAAACTATGAGATTTGTGTTGATTGCATTCATGGAAAACAAACTAATAAAAGGACATTTGTAGCCAACAGGACTTCAGACGTCTTAGAACTTATACATACGAATATTTGTGGGCCGTTTCCTACAGTTGCATGGTATGGTCAACAACATTTTATAACGTTCATAGACGATTTTTCTAGATATGGTTACATATATCTCATTCATAAAAAGTCACAGTCATTGGACGTGTTCAAATCCTTTAAGGCTGAAGTTGAGAATCAACTCAGTAAAAGGATTAAAAGCGTTAGATCTGATCGTGGTGGTGAGTACTACGGTCGATATGACGGACCAGGTGAACAATGTTCACCCACTATGAATGGTGTTGGTGAAAGACGAAATAGAACGCTTAAGGATATGTTAAGGAGTATGACTAGTCATTCTACCTTACCATCACTCTGGGGAGAAGCACTTAAGACTGCAACATATATCCTTAACAGAGTTCCAACTAAAGTAATTGATAAAACCCCTTATGAACTTTGGACGGGTAAAATGCCCAATTTAAAGCATTTGCATGTTTGGGGGTGTCCACCTGAGGCTAGTCCTTATAGGCCTAATGAAAAGAAACTGGACACAAGGACAGTTAATTGTTATATTGTTTGATATTCTGAAAGATCCATTGGGTACAAGTTTTATGATCCCACAACTAAAACTATTTTTGAGACGGGAAATGCCCGATTCTTTGAGGATGTTGAGTTTGTGGGGGGAGATAGAGTTAATGATTTTGTCTTTGAAGAGGAATATGTGGATATTCCCACGGGCGTTATTGGTATTGATCAGGACTTCATTCCTGACTCTGTTCAAGACACAAATCAAAACAATATCGGAGAACCTCCCGCTCAACAAACTCTACAACCTCAAGAACCTATGCCATTAAGAAGATCCACTAGAGAAAGAAGAAGTGCACTTTTGGATGATTACATTGCATTTCGACAAGAAAATGAAACTGACATTGGAGTGATGGAAGATGATCCTATCAACTTTCATCAAGCCATCGAAAGCTCAATTCTCAAAAGTGGATAGATGCCATGAATGAGAAGATTAAGTTCATGAGTAACAGTGATGTGTGGGAACTCATCCCATTGCTAGAAGGTGTGAAACCCATTAGTTGTAAATGGATATTTAAAACCAAGAGGGACTCAAGAGGCAATATCGAAAGATATAAAGTACGTCTTGTTGCAAAGGGGTTTACACAGAAAGAAGGTATCGATTATAAAGAGACTTTCTCCCCAATTTCTTCGAAAGATTCTTTTAGGATTATAATAGCATTAGTGGCACATTTTGATCTTGAGTTACATCAAATGTATGTAAAGACATCGTTCCTCAACGGCGATATTGATGAAACGATTTATATGGTGCAACTTGAAAACTTTATTTCGGGAGATTCAAAGAATATGGTTTGCAAACTTAAGAAATCCATTTATGGGCTCAAGCAGGCATCTAGACAATGATATTTCAAGTTTCATCAAGTGATCATCTCGTTTAGTTTTGAGATGAATTTGGTCGATGATTGTGTATACTATAAGTTCTGTGTGAGCAAATACATATTTCTGATTTTGTATGTCGATGACATTTTGCTTGCCAGCAATGATATAGACTTATTGCACGACACCAAGAGAATACTAGCTAAGAATTTTGAGATGAAGGATCTTGGTGATGCCTCTTTTGTGTTAGGTATAGAAATACACCGAAATCATTCTCGGGGTACTTTGGGATTATAACAAAAGAGCTGTATTGAAAAGGTTCTTAAAAGGTATGGCATGCAGGACTGTAAACCAGGAGATAACCCTATGGCTAAGGGAGACAAATTTAGTCTCGAACAGTGCCCTAAGAATAAATTAAAAGAAAATAGAAATGCAGAAGATTCCTTATGCTTCAGCAGTAGGGAGTCTAATGTATGCTCAAGTATGTACGCGTCCAGATATTGCGTTCATTGTTGGGATGCTGGGTAGATATTTGAGCAAGTCAGGACTCGACCATTGGAAAGAAGCCAAATGGGTCTTGAGATACTTGCAAAAAACTAAAGATTACATGCTCACATATCGGAGGTCAGATCGGATTGAGATCGTTGGATATACTGACTCCGATCATGCTGGATGCCAATATATTATGAAATTTACGTCAGGCTATGTATTCTTGCTGGCTGGGGGTGCTATATCTTGGAGGAGTGCTAAACAGTATATTATAGTCTCCTCTACCATGTCAGCATAATTTATAGCATGTTATGAGGCATCTAACCACGGAGTATGGCTCCGAAACTTTATCACGGGGCTGCGCATAGTAGATAGTATTGAAAAACCACTTAAGTTATTTTGTGACAATAAATCGGCAGTCTTGTATTCCAATAACAATAGGATCTTGACAAAATCTAGGCATATAGACATCAAGTTTCTAGTTGTTAAAGAAAGAATTCAAAGTGAACAATTTTCTATTGAACATATCGGTACAAACTCCATGATTACGGATCCGCTTACAAAAGGATTGCCACCCAAAACGTTTCATGAGCATACTGCAAGTATGGGTGTCAAATCTTTTGAGGATATTTAGTTTTAGTGGGAGTTATGTGATTATAATGTTCTCTTTTGTAGACATATTTCTCAGTTACTTCAGTTTAAGGATATTTTGAGTTTATTTTTTGCAAAAATTAAAGTTATTTGGTTGATTCACACTTTGATTATAGTATGTGGTTGATCTCACTAAGGTTTTAAGGAGGACCAGTTGGAAATAATCATGTTACGATTACAATACATGAAATTCCTATGCTACACATCCACATCATAATCCATGTCATTCAGTTGTATTGACATATGTGACCTTGATGGGTCGAGTTACGATAAATGTAATGGAGGCCGCTTTGATCCTATGTTGATATGGCTGATGGACCGGATTGGAATTAAATACATTTTGGTTATGACAACAAAGTTGAGCTCGTACGGTTATATTCTTGCAGTGTACAATTATAAGGTTACACATATAGCCCAAGTGGGAGATTGTTGGATCCTTAATCCAACATTGGGCTTATATGTGAAATAATTATATATTGTGGACTTCCAAATAAGAAAGCCTAATTAAAAGTGATCAAATAAAGTTTAAGATATTTGGCTTAATGTATTTTAATAGGATGTGGGCCTTTAATGTGTAGATACTCAATGGTCTATCTATTTTAATGATGTGATAAAATGGGTAAACCCTAATAACTCAAGTATATAAGGGTTATGGTCCCTAAGTCATACGTATCAAGATAATCATTATATCATTCTATTCTGCATCCCATCGTCAGAAGAGAACATATAAAGAAAGCTAAAGGATTCTCTAAAATGATTGGATTACGTATTGTCCTAAAAGATCGAACCCCAAATTCAATGACATGTGGATTCAAGTACACTTCCGTAAACTAACTTATGATTCTTAATAATTTCATGTGATGGTTCTCGATTATAGTGATGGTCTTCGCTATGATTAGTTTATATAACATATGATTCATGATTTCACATTCATAAGTCATCTCTTTCATATTCATAAGGTTGATGAGGAGTTATGCAACTTGATGCATGATATACCAATTGCGATATCACACCCACACCCATACATATACACATACATACAAACATACAAACTATAGTTTAACAATGTGTGTTACACGAAACTCATCAAAAGATAAATATAAAAAATATTTATGATAATTGCAAAATTTTTAATCTAAAAATAAAAAATTTAAAAGATATCGTAATCTCACCTCGTGCCTTGTACCGATGACTATCATAATTTATTAACTATTATTTTTTATCGTTAATAATTTTATTTACATACTTATAGAAATTCAAAATTTATCACATTTTCAACCCATTTCTAATCTCTATTAATTTTATTATTATTAAATATATTTATATTTTAATATTTAAATTAAATCCGTTAATAATTTTTAGTGAAATACTTAGAAAATTTCAAAAGATGTCACAACACGTATCGCATTATACCGGTGTAATTAATATTTATTAATTATTATTATATAATTTTATATTTTTTATGTTTAGATTGAATTCTTTAATAATATTTAGTTACATGCTTAGGTTATTGCAAATAACTTGTAATTTACTTATATTTTATATTTGAGATTTTAAAAATAAATTATTTTAACTTTTATTATAAAAAAACTTATTCATATCATATTCATAATTAAGTTTTTTAATTAATATTATTTTATAAGTAATTAATACATGATTTTTTATATTTTTATATTATATGAACAAAAAGATTATTGAATTAGGCAAAAATATATAAAATAAAATATTAAATCAGAAAATATAATAATAATAAAATGATTAAGTTAGACAAAATATAATAAAAGGGAATATATTAATTTAGGTAGATATTAGAATTCCTATATTTTAGTAAATTTTTAAATCTTTGAAATTCGTAAATCAAGCATCCGAACCACCAGAAAATTATATTTAAACTTGAAGTTTCCTAAGCAAACACGTAAAAAAATATATCTTTTTGTTTAGTATATATGTAATGTCTGATGTGATAACTGGAATATATATATATATATATATATATATATATATATATATATATATATATATATATATATATATATATATAGGATTGGGTTCAAATGAGAACCCCGTCATTATATGTGAACCTAGGGACTAATCCTGACCTTAGATCTAATATTGCACAGTGCAATTATATGTCCAGGTTCATTATACTTTTTACACAGTACTGTAGTGCTAAAATCAGTCCAGTTTTTTTAATTTAATTATATATATATATATATATATATTTTACGTTTTAAAACATGCAATATGTATCTTAAATTGTAGATCTTGAGAATGTGATTAATTTGATATATATTTCATTCAAAACGAATAAAATTTGAAAAAGTTATGGTTTGTTGAAGATTTGAGTTTCATTTCAAATTTTTGAATTTGCAGTTTATAGACGAAATTTGCGATGCTTTTTGTATACAATCGTAGTGTTTTTTTTTTCTTAATCTATTGTGCTTTCCAAAGAACAATGTAGTGCTCTTGTTAAACGTTGATATATGTCCAAAATACCATTTTTAATTAATTAATGCATTTTTTACATTATTACCATGCTGACATGTCATGATCTCAACCATCAAGATTATCCAATCTAATGGTCAAGATGAGTCCCCTAGGTTCACAATTGCGGGTTCTCATTTGAACCCAACCATATATATATATATACTTATCCAATCTAATGGTCAAGACGAGTCCCTAGGTTCACGGGTTCTCATTTTGAACCCAACCATATTTATATATATATATAGGGGCATTGACCATATACTCGTTAAGGGGAAATAAAAATATCCCAAATAGTACAGTATATTTTCCATTTACTAGTTAATATATTTTAACTGAGTGATAGACTATAATTATTCTTGTATTTAAATCTCTCTCTTCCACGCCTGAAATCTCTCCCAACATAAGCTTTTATTCCGTTCCAAAAAAATCTGTAAAGATCAATTCCGTACTAAACACAATAGAATTTGGGTGACAGTTTCGGGTGTAGAGATGCGCACAGCGCAGTAAGTCTAAAAAAAAATCAACAACAAAATCAGTAAATATGAAATTATTTATTTTGTTTAACGTATTATGGAATTGTTGTAATCCATACTGTAGTAAAAAATTATGTTAGTGCAGTCATAGATAATGTTTGTGCCTTCGGTTAGAATCGGATTTTAATTTGTTAAAAAATCAACAACAAAATCAGTAAATATGAAATTATTTATTTTGTTTAACGTATTATGGAATTGTTGTAATCCATACTTTAGTAAAAAAATTATGTTAGTGCAGTCATAGATAATGTTTGTGCCTTCGGTTAGAATCGGATTTTAATTTGTTTTGCTGTCGTACGAGAGTCGGGTGGAGAACTGATGCAACTGCGAGTGTTTTGTTATTTTGTATAAGGTAGTAGGTTATGTTGTTCAAGATAATTACAATGTTTCGTGTAGTCAATGTCCGCAGTAATTCCGTACTTGAGATTGCATTCTGCGTTTTGCAAATTACATACTTGAGATTGCATTCTGCTTTTTGCAAGGAGTAGTATGAAATAGATATTCTATATGAGTAGGTTGGAATATTTTAGAAAATTCTAGTATGCAATAAATGAGATTGTGGAATATTTCTGATTTTTTTCAATTTTATCTGAAAGTATGGTATATGTCAGTAATTCCCTAATTGGGATTTCATACTGCATTTTGAAAATTCCGTACTATTTTAATAATATTTTTGTATTCCATACTTCACACGTTTGTTAATTTTTTTCCAAAGATATTTTGTAAATAGTGTGGGAGTTTGTATTTTCCCACACAAATCGTCGAATATGGTATATATATATGACTGTATTATTTTTATGATAAGGGCAATCTGGTCACTCTAATCTAAGTTTTATAATTATATGGTTAATAATTAACCTAAATAAGAAGAACAAAAGTCAATGTATTATATGGCAAATATTGATGATTAAAGTGTAGTAAATGGTAATTTTCCCATATATATATATATATATATATATATATACCACGTGGCCTGCTTGACGAACGTCAGCGTTCGACCACAACGACCGAATTGATTATTTACTTATTATTCATTTATTTATTTATTTACTCTATTTATTAATTACTTGTATTATTTGAGATTTTGGGTAGCCTGTGAATAAAACATCCGTTCAGCGATCAAGTTGAATCATATCGATAGCTATAGCCTATTCGCAAGAGCCGTCGCGTACTAGGAGTATCTTCAATGTATATTACGGATTGTCAATTATATGGAAAATATAATAAAAATAATTAAAAAAAATTCTCCAATAATAAATGTGAATCGTATAAATAATTAATTATTAATTAATTTAAGAAGAAAAGAAATAATTAATTAATTTAAAATGATCAGTAAATTATAAAAGATATATACGTAACACACTAGCTAAATATATATAAATGATGTACATAAGATATTTTACTCCAATTAATAATTTACTGAAGATGTTGGAGATAGCCCGTCTATTTCGCAACAACAACGATTGAATCCAACAACAACAACAAAAAAACTACTAAAACTGCTCCTATTTATTCCTCCTATTTTCTCACAAACAAAACGCGCTGTCCGTGCCATTCTAGACCAACTGGTTACATTAATTTTCTCCAAAACCTTTCTTCATAACTTTTTCTCATTTGTGGATGCTCCCCCATCCTCCCATTATAAACAACCACCATATTTCAAGGTATATTATCATATATCCACCCACTTCATCTCTCTTATTTGCCATTTTCCATTTTCCATTTTCTCCGGAGTTTATACGTTCCCAATTATTGGTACACACATTATTACAGTCTTGAAATATTGATGATGCTTTTTATTTTATTTTATTTTATTTTAGAGCATATGCATATTACTTACGATGGATCATGTTGTGTGATTTTGATTTCGTATTGGTCTTCTTTGACAAAATAATTATGCATTTCGGAAAAAAAAATTGGTTTTTGATTGTTACTTCTTGTGGATTAGAAATCAAATCTGAGTATTAGATCCACGTTTAAAAAAATATATACTTACTTATAAGCAGAGATCACATGTTGCATTGATTGTTAATGCCATATCATTTCCCAGTTCTTGTGGTAATAAATCAAAATGATTTTTTTCTCTCTTTTTTCTGGCAGAAAGCTTTTGATTTCGGGGGAAGAGTATTGAAGAGAGAGACCTCCAAAAAAATTAAATAAGATAAAGGGTGACTAAAGATTAGTGAAGTTGTTCCATTTTTAATTTTGTTAAAATAAAAATTAAAATTAGTAGAACCGTTACAAGGGTGGGAAAGGCGCATTAATTATTAAAGAAGTAAAACTGAAAATGGAGTCTCCAACAACAATGGATAGTCATCATGGCCATTCGGAAAGTCCGACAAAATCATTGATGGATAATCTTTTGGGATTACTGAGAATTAGGGTGAAGAGAGGTGTTAATCTTGCTGTTCGTGATGTCCGCAGCAGTGATCCATATGTTGTTGTCAGGCTGGGCAAACAGGTTTTGTCTTCATATATAGCTTCTTTTGTGCCCTCTTAATTATATGGGTTTTTGCATTTTTGACGCTTTTTGTGAGGATCTTGATTGTTGTGAAGTAGGCTGATTTGAGTTTTTTTAATTGGAATTTTCTATTTCGCCACAATCTGTTTACCTGAGGATATTATGTTCGAATTGGTGGGAAAAAATGCATTGCCCAAAAGTATATTAATATTTTTAAAAAATAGACATCTAGAGATTTCTACAAGCTTGGTTTTTATAACTCAATACTCCATCTATACAACTTAATAAGATCCCTACTTAAAATTACTATATTGTACATGAATTTATTGATCATGGTAATTTGAAGTAGCTTTTGCCTAAATATCTAAATATATTTGTCTTTATATGATGCAGAGGTTGAAGACTCGTGTTATCCGAAAGGATATTAACCCTGAATGGAACGAGGACCTCACACTTTCCGTTTCAGATCCTAATGAACCAGTTTATCTGGTAAGGCTCATCTTTTGATTACTTTTTTAGCATATAATGAAAATATATGTGCTAGCCGTTTTTTATATTCGTCGTTGTTTGGATGTCATCGGTGTGAAAATGAAATCGAGCTACATTGAGTCATAAGTTGCCTGATTGATATTGGGTTGCCCTATTCAATTTTGCAACAAATTATTGATCGTTCACTGGGGATTGACTTTTAATGTTGTCTTGCCCAGGCCATTTCAAAAAAAGAAAAAAGTGCTTTGAAATCATATATTTTATAGAAAAATACTATACGACGCTCATATAATATTGCTAAAATGTCCATATGCTTGTGCATAATTCCAGACTGTGTACGACCACGACACGTTCAGCATGGACGACAAGATGGGCGATGCAGAGTTTGATATTAGACCGTTCCTAGATGCCTTGAAGATTCCTTTAGACGGCCTCCCAAATGGCACAATTATCACGAAAATACTACCGGCAAGGGCCAACTGCCTAGCTGAAGAGAGTAGCGTCGTGTGGAAAGACGGCAAAGTCATACAAGACATTTGCTTGAGACTGAAAAACGTCGAATGTGGCGAAGTCGAACTTCAACTTCGGTGGATTGATCTTCCTGGTTCCAAAGGTTTATAAAACCAGGGATGCACCTGTGGTACCTAACACAACCCAAACTGGGCTGGCCCACAAAGAAAACATAATTATAATAATTCCATAATTAATTGTTGTTGTTTTTTTTTTTGAAAACTAGTAATTATATAAATGGGTTTTGATTTTGTGGTTTGATATATAAGGGGTGATATGGTTTGCTTGCTACGTGCGTGTTTATATACTATTGGTCGTCGTGGTTTGTTTATTATTATCCTGGATTTTAACTTTGTCTGCGTGATGCATTTTCCCCCTAGAGGTGTTGAACCGGTTAGATTAACCGGTTAACCGCCGGTTACTAACCGGTTGATCGTTGGTCACGGTTAAAACCGTAATCGTCAACCGGTGGCGGCAGTTAGGTTACGGTTAACCTGACCGGCTAACAGTAACCGCCGTTTAATCGGTGGTTAAAAAAATGATCGGCTGCTATGCAATCGATCGATAGAAAAATAGTCGATCGACTGCCCTTCGCAAACAATCAACGGTTAAGATCAACTAGCCATTGAAGATCAATGGCTGAAATTCAAAAAAAAGTAGCCGTTGGCGGTTAACCGGTTTAACGACTACTTTTTTGAATTTTTTTAATAGATTTTGACACCTATAAATACCCCACTCTTTAACACCAATTCTCACATCAACTCATCTCTACTTATTCTTCTTCTTCTTTTTCTCTTATATTTTTAAGTCTCAAGTCAAGTTGCAAATTTGTGCAAAAAATAATATCAATAATATTCTTATTCTTCTCAATTCTTTTTTGATTAATATTACTATGGCAAGCTCTTCTCGTAATGTCAATACCAACATTCCAACCTCTTCTCGTCGAAATCGAGGTCGAGGATCTCGACGAGAATCTTCGGCCGTTGTCGGAGATTATGTTTTTGATGAGATGACGACGGAGGAAGTTGAGAACCTATATAATCAAATCAATTTCGACTCGCAAAATCAAACCAATTTTAAAGAGGATTTGCCTAACTCCGACGAATTCGAACTGCCGACCGCCGTCAATTTGGATGAAGATGAGGAGGGAGCGGATGATATGCCACCGCGTCAATCGAAACTGAGGGAATTTGTTTCCCCCATCTTCCGATTGCATTTCACAAGAAAGACGATTAACGGTGAATCTCGAGCGCAATGCAATTATTACTCGACTCATTACGCCTTCGGTTTTTAAAATAATAGAGGCTACGGGTCGCTCAAATACCACATGGAGAAGAAGCATCCCGACAAATATGGTGTGGAAAGCTCTTAAACACAACTAAATTTCTCATCTTCATCTCCCGCCGGCGTCGGGACCGGCGGCCAAGGTACGAGTTCTTATAGTTTATTTCAATATACCGAAAGTGGTTATAGAAAGTTTCTTGCAAAATTTGTTTCCATTATGAGTCTTCCTTTTAATCATGCGCATAGTAATCATTATGAAGATTATATTAGGGGTGCATTTAATCTATCTAGTACTAGGATTTCACGAAATTAATTGACTCGCGATATTGAAAAAATGGCCGGTGAGTATAAATTGAATTTGATTTCAATATTTGATAGTTTGCCCCATAGTGTCTCTATATGTTTGGATATTTGAACGGATTCCTTTCATAATCATAATTATATGGGAATTACTTGCCATTTGATTGATAATTCTTGGACTTTGCAAAAACGTTTAATTGTATATAAAAAGTTTGATAGTCAGCATACGACGGTGAATATTTCGCGCAAAATAGCCACTGTTTTGTCATTTAGGTTACAAAACTTTTTCAATTTCATTTGATAATGCCGCCGCTAATACGACTAGTTTAGATTTGTTAAAACTTTTAATCAACCCGCTATTGGCGACAAATGTTTTCATGTTAGATGCATTTGTCATATTTTGAATTTATGTGTTCAAGATGGTTTAACTCTTTTTAAATTTAAAATTCAACCGATTAGGAGTTTTATACATTATCTACGTTCCTAAGATTCGCTTCAAAAAAAAATGGCGAAAATATTGTCGAACCAATGACTTGCATTCAAAAACTTTCAAACGATGTGGCAAATCGTTGGAACTCTACTTATAAATTGCTTAATGATTCTTATCAATATAGATATGCATTGTGTGTATTTTTTGGTAATCAAGATGTCGATTTTGTTTTATTTTCGCATATGTGGGATGATTGTTATAATATGATGCCCCTTTTAAAAATTTTTAACGACGCCACCGTGACTTTGTCCGATATTTATTATCCTACCTCCACACTACTTGTTGATCAATGTATTCAAATTGTACTTGTTAGTACTGTTTTACTCGATAATTCTGAATTAGGTGAATGTATTGCTAGTATGTTGAGTAAATGAGTCAAATATTCTTTGTACATTCCCGACGTTTTTTTGATTGCAAAAATTTTAGATCCGGATTATCGGATGGAGAGTTTACAAAATTTGCTTAAAGTTTAGTACGATGCATTATGACCTTTTTTAGAAACTTCAAATATTGAAATTTCTAGCCCTATAAGTATTGCTCACCAAACACAACAATCTTTAATTCAACTTTTTAAAGATTACAATGAATCACTACAAAAAAAACCGGCGATACTGACGGACATGCTGATGGCCAAAAAGCCGCCAGCGGACTTACTGGCGGAAAACAATGCTGGCGGCTTTGCTGACGGCCATGGCCGCTAGCAAAAGAGACCGCCAGTAAACCGCCAGCGAATAAGCGGGAGTTTATCCCGCTTTATTATACTGACGGAAATTGCCCGTCAGTATATCATTTTGGCGTCGCTGACGGCCATGGCCGTCAGGATCCTGACGGTCATGACCGTCAAGATATAATTTTTAATCAAAAAAAAATAATAATATATACGCTGACGGTCATGGCCGTCAGGATCCTGACGATCAACCCGTCAGCATATATTTTTTTTAAAAAATAAATATATATACGCTGGCGGCCTATGGCCGTCAGGATTTTAACCTAAGATTCGGCCCCAGCCCCTTCCCCCACCTCACTTTCTCTCATTCTCTTCTTTCCTTCTTTCTCTCTCCGCCGAAAAACGCCGCTCCCAGCTCCGGTCCAGCCCAGCCGTCCGTCGCCGTGCCGCGCCACTCCGCTCCGAAGCCGCGGCCCAAGCTCTCCGTCGCTGCGCCAGCTCCATCCACCGTCAGCGGCCGCCTCCCTCCACCGCGCACCCTCTCCGTCGCCGCGCCGCGCCAGGCTGCTCCGGAGTGAACCGGCCGCCTCCCTCCACCACGCCAGCTTCCCAGCCCAGCCCAAGCTCCACCACCACCGCCTGCCTCCACCGTCGCCCGCCGCCGCCGTTGCCCTGCCAAGGTAAGTTTCTCTTTTTTTTTTATATTTACTGTTATTATTTTTTATTTTATTTTTCTATTATTTTGTATTTTTTTATATAATTATTGTCAGGAATAATCAATTAATTAATTAAGGTTCAATTTAGGAATAATCAATTAATTAGGGTTCAATTTAGGAATAATCAATTAATTAGGGTTTAATTTAGAAATAATCAATTAATTAGGGTTCAATTTAGGAATAATTACACAATTAGGGGTCAATTTTGGAATAATAGAATAATTAGGGTTCAAATTAATAGTAATCAATTAATTAGGGCTCAAATTAGGAATAATTAATTAATTAATGTTCAATTTAGTAATTATTATATAATTATTTTTCAATTTAGGAATAATCATAATTAGAGTCCAATTTCGTAATAATTACATAATTAGGGGTCAATTTCTGGCGGGTATATATTCCCGTCAG
This sequence comes from Phtheirospermum japonicum, assembly GCA_014905375.1. Taxonomy (NCBI): domain Eukaryota; kingdom Viridiplantae; phylum Streptophyta; class Magnoliopsida; order Lamiales; family Orobanchaceae; genus Phtheirospermum; species Phtheirospermum japonicum. The sequence goes on along the minus strand of BMAC01000122.1, from coordinate 882,561 downwards.
GATTCGATAATCCTGACCGCAAAAATACTGGCGGCCGTTATCCGTCAGGAGGCCGCCAGTATTTCATATACTGACGGAATCCTGACGGATTTGGCCGTAAGTATCGCCGGTTTTTTTTGTAGTGAATCTTCTAGTGATTTTAATGTGTCTTCTTCCCCTTCCCCCACCACTTCTAATACAAGACCCAACGACCCTCGACAAACTCTAACCCCATATCTGAGGTTGATTGAAGATACTAAGCGAAAACGGCAAAGAGTTAGTGATAGTCGATCAATAGAATTAGACAGTTATTTAGGGTCTTTTGAACCGACTTCGATTTCAAAAAAGCCCGATGGTATTACTAACGATATTGTGTAGTTTGGTCGAAAGTGAACAATATTTTCCTACACTCTCTAGGATTGCCAAGGAGGTTCTTGCCGTTCCTGTTTTAACAGTTTCTGTTGAACAGACCTTTAGCACGGGAGGCTATTTGTTAGATGAGCGTCAGTCTACCTTAACATCAAAAAATCTTGAAAATCAAATGTTGATGAACGATTGGGTGAAAGTCGAAAAACGAGAACAAGAAATGCAATTGGATGAAGGTGAAGAGAGCGACTATTACGATACCACTTCGGGAAGCAACGACAACGACGAATAGGTAAGTAGGTAAGTGAGGTAAGTATAAGAACTACGTGAACTTTGATTTCTTTTCGAGAATACGTAGGCAATTTAATTCTAATATAAAAGTTAAAATTTAATTTTAGTTTCTAATATTAGAATTAAAATCAAGTTTTTTTTAACTTATTAAAAAAAATCGACCTACGTGGACTTTAATTCCTTTACGAGGATACGTAGTCAAGTTAATTCTAATATTAAAAGTAAATTTTTTAATTTTTTATATTAAAATTAAAATCAATTCCTTTTTTTTAAACTTATTTTTTTCAAAAAAAAAAAACGACCGGCTGATTTTCTATCGATCGACAGAGGTTCAGTCGATCGACTGCCCTTCGCAAAACCTAGAGTCTTTGTTCTTCAGTCGATCGACTGCTTTCATTTTTAAAAATAAAAAATAAAAACCGCCGGTTAACTGCCGATTCGGTTAATCGGTTTAACCGTAACCTTCACCGGTTCTCCACCAGTTAGTTTACGGTGTTGAATCGGTTAATTTAACCTCCGATTATTAATCGGTTCAACACGTCTATTTTCCCCTATGTTGTGCGAGCTCAAAATTAGTATTTTGATGCTTTAAAATTAACACCTTATTTGAAGAATAATTTGTTGTTTAAATCAAAGCCACTAGGTCTCATGCCACTTAAAAGAATTTATCTCAAAAGAATTTATCTTTTCCCGTAGAAACTTATGAGCAGGAGCGCAACTAGAACCCCATAAAGGAGTGAGCGGGACGAAAACCTACAAAAAGTCATTACATAGCTCAGGTAGAATTAAATAAATAATATATATTTAAATATAAATTAAAAAAATATGTTAGGTTCAAAAAATATTAAAAAAATGTGTCGGGACGCTGGTGGGAAAAGCGTCCCGCTCACATTCTAGAAGGTACAAATAGTAACCGTTCTAGAATGTGAGCGGGACGCTTCTGGGAGAAGCGTCCCGAACCTCAGTCGACATTCTAGAGGGTACATATAAATAACCGTTCTAGAATGTGAGTCCCGGACCTAAAAAGACTTTCTACTCTTTTTTGGGGCTGAAATGAATAAAAACAATTAATATTTTCACAAAATTAATAATTTTTTCATTTACAAATAAAATCAATTTTATTAAATAATTAAAAACTAAACAAGAAACAAATAAATTCGAATTTTCACATAA
>BMAC01000122.1:870229-880727 GCA_014905375.1 Phtheirospermum japonicum | reverse complement strand
GAATTAAATAAATAATATATATTTAAATATAAATTAAAAAAATATGTTAGGTTCAAAAAATATTAAAAAAATGTGTCGGGACGCTGGTGGGAAAAGCGTCCCGCTCACATTCTAGAAGGTACAAATAGTAACCGTTCTAGAATGTGAGCGGGACGCTTCTGGGAGAAGCGTCCCGAACCTCAGTCGACATTCTAGAGGGTACATATAAATAACCGTTCTAGAATGTGAGTCCCGGACCTAAAAAGACTTTCTACTCTTTTTTGGGGCTGAAATGAATAAAAACAATTAATATTTTCACAAAATTAATAATTTTTTCATTTACAAATAAAATCAATTTTATTAAATAATTAAAAACTAAACAAGAAACAAATAAATTCGAATTTTCACATAATTAATGATTTCTCACAAAATAAATAAATTAAGATTTTTTTCACATAATTAATAATTTATATATTTGTAAAATTTAAATTTATTGATTTGTGATGAAATTATTAATTATGTGAATAATTAAATTTGTTAATATGTCAATTGATTTATTTTTTGTAAATTCTTAATTATGTGAAAAGTTAAATTATATGAAATTATTAATTATGTGAAAAAAATCTTAAATTATTTATTTTGTGAGAAATCATTAATTATGTGAAAATTCGAATTTATTCGTTTCTTTTTTAGTTTTTAATTATTTAATAAAATTGATTTTATTTGTAAATGAAAAAATTATTAATTTTGTGAAAATATTAATTATTTTTATTCATTTCAGTCCCAAAAAAGAGTAGAAAGTCTTTTTAGGTCCGGGACTCACATTCTAGAACGGTTATTTATATGTACCCTCTAGAATGTCAACTGAGGTTCGGGACGCTTCTCCCAGAAGCGTCCCGCTCACATTCTAGAACGGTTACTATTTGCACATTTTTTTAATGTTTTTTGAACCTAACACAATTTTTTAATTTATATTTAAATATATATTATTTATTTAATTCTACCCATAGCTCAAAGTTAAGTAGATGTTACAGTTATCAGATATTATAAAATCATAAACTAAATAAACAAAACAAAACAAAATACAAAAATAAAAACAAATAAAGTAAAGTAGATGTATAATGTGAATATAAACAAGATACAGTATCATCAAAACACATGTGGGTTGCTTGATCAACTACTCAAATGACCAGATCTAATAATGTTATATAAATAACTAAATAAACACAAAATCTTTTTAATGATTTAGATAACTAAATGAGTGTGATTAAAATATAATAATTAATGATTATTTTAATTAATATACTCATTTCATCTTATTTTTCTAATTTGTTCTTTTCTATTTTGATATTTAACATATCCTGTATTAATTTATCAATCATTTGCACTCATCCACTGTATTAAAAAAAGAACAAAAACATACCAAAAGTATGCTTAATAACACGTACGTACGGAAAGTTAAAACTTTGAAATTCAACTCCAATAATTGAACTTTCGAAGACCGGAAAGAGTCCACCGAGAGAGAGGGAGAGAGAGAGAGGGGTGAGATGGCGGATGCAGCGGTGGAATTTCTGCTGGAAAACCTGAAGCAGCTGCTGCTTCACCACGCGCATCTGATTAGCGACGCTAAGAATCAGGTGGAGAAGCTGGAGAATGACCTCCGCCTCTTCAAAGCCTTTCTCAAGGACTCCACTAAGAAGCGGCGAACCGATGAGAGCCTACGAGAGCTGGTCCGTCAGATACGCGACGTCGTTTACGAGGCGGAGGACATTATCGACGCCTCCGTCACTCAGGCCGCCGAGAGCAGATCCAAGAAGTACTTCGGATCTTTAATGGCGCCGGCGAGGCTCCACAACATCGCCGAACAAGTCCAGACCGTCCGCCGCAAGATCAGCGATATCTACGGCGGCAAGGACAAAATTGACTTGGCCAACCTTGCCCTTGGGGATGCAGAGCCTGAAATTAAACCCGAGGTCACTCATACTTCTTAAAATGCTCTTTTGAATTCTATTTCTCACTAAGAATATTTACATTACAAATTACTATATCTAATTATAACTATATCCATTTTGAAAAAGTTTACTTAATTTCATTATTGTAGAGGAGAATGTGTTTGTTCTTGTTGAATTGTCATCAATTGAGTTTTTAATTTTTATATTTAAAAAAAGAAAGTGAACAGTGAATAAACTTGCTTCCTTAAAATTGCATAGGCGAAAGTGTTTGTTCTTAATCTAAAGTTTGAATTGTTAGAAGCAATTTTTTCTCATGTGTATCACACACTCACGTAGGATTTTTCCATTTTGAAATGTTGCTCTTCTGTTTGAATTGGATTAAGTCCACAAGACAATCATACACTTATGACTTCATTACACCGTATATTGCTGAATCAGGCTCCTGTGGTAAGACAAGAGAATGTGGTGGGTTTCGAAGACGAGGCCAAAAAATTAATAGGGTATCTCAATCAAGAAACCGAGCATCTCGATATCATCTCCATCATCGGCATGCCCGGCCTTGGCAAGACAACTCTGGCAGGAATGATTTTCCGCGATCCGAAGATCCATTACGAATTCCCCACCCGCATATGGGTTTACGTTTCTCAAGAGTTCACCAATAAGGACATCTTTCTTGCCATCCTTAGAAAAATAATTACGAATTTCAACGAGGCTATGTATACCCAAAAAAGTGCGGCCGAGTTAGCCCAAGAAGTTGCCACTCATCTCCAAAGAGGCAAATTCTTGATCGTAATGGACGATGTTTGGACAGCCGACGATTGGGAAAAACTCCAAATCGCTTTCCCAAAGAGCAACAACAATGGTAAGATCTTGATCACCAGCCGCCAGGTGGAAGTGGCTCGGTTTGCTAACCGCAATCGTCCGCCTCACGACCTCCGTTTCTTGACTCAGGAAGAGAGTTGGCTGCTTCTACGTTGGGAGGTCTTTGGTAAGCCCGAATGCCCTACCGAGTTGTGCGTTCTCGGGCAACGAATCGCGGAACAGTGTGAAGGGCTGCCACTCGCGATCGTTGTCATAGGTGGCATCCTTGCCAGAATGTCTTCCACGTTAGACGACATGATGATGGTTACGCGAAACGCATGGGAAAGAGTGTCGACGAGCGTCAGCACGTATCTCACCTACGAGGACCCGCAAAAACGCATGGAGAAAATTATATCGTTGAGTTACGAGAAATTGCCTTATCACTTGAAAGAGTGCTTTCTGTATCTGGGGATGTTCCCCGAGGACTTTGAGATCCCGGTGTGGAAATTGATTCGCATTTGGATCGCGGAAGGGTTAATACAGCAGAGGGACATGACAAGCCTTGAGGAGACTGCAGAGAACTACCTGGACGAACTCATCAACAGGAACTTGGTTAGGATCGACAAGAGAAAGGCCGATGGTAAAGTCAAGACGTGCCGCATCCACGACATGCTGCGTGATTTCTGCAAGAACGAAGCCTCGTACGAGCTTCAAGAAATAAAGATGTCCGGCGACCTTCAAAAGTGTCGTCGCCTGTGTATTCATTCCAACTATGTCTTGAACTTCTTATCCTCGAAACCTCATGGCCCGCGTGTCCGCTCGTTCGTTTGTTTCAACAAGGACGAATTTAACTTGCCCAACGATAAAATCACAGCCATTCCCGCGGCTTTCAAGCTGCTCAGAGTTTTAGATGTCAAACCCCTGAAATTCGCTAAACTTCCCAGTGACCTATACCACTTGATTCATCTGAGATACATTGCCTTGACCATTTTACAGAACTCCAGTTCAAAGCCAGCTATTCTTCCCAAAGCCTTCGCCAAGCTATGGAACATACAAACTATTATCATCGATACGACAGCTCGTAGCCTGGATATTCAAGCGGACATCTTGAATATGGTTCAATTAAGACACCTCAAGACAAACGCATCTGCTACTCTGCTCAAGCCGGACACAAGCAGCAGCAAAGAAGGCGAAAAGCTTCAGACGCTTGGGACAATATCGCCGAAAAATTGTACCGAAGAGATTTTCGATCGGGCCCGCAATTTGAAGAAACTCGGCATCCGTGGGAAACTGGCCTTGCTTCTGGACGGCAAGAGCAGGTTGTTCGATAGTCTAAGGAAATTGGGTAACCTCGAAAATCTGAAGCTAGTGAACGATGCAGCTGAGAAACTGGGTGGCCTCCCACCAGCATATAAATTCCCGACGAAGCTGAGAAGTCTAACGATATCCGGCACGTCTCTCGATTGGAGTCAAATTTCTGTTTTAGGAATGCTGGAAACCCTAGAAGTGCTGAAGCTAAAAGAGAAAGCATTCGTGGGGGATTGTTGGGAGGCAGCTGATGGAGGTTTTCGGCGTCTTGTGTTCTTGCACATCGAGCGCACGGATTTAGCTCTATGGATAGCTTTGGGCCACCACTTCCCGAAACTGAGGCGCCTCGAGGTGCGCAACTGCGAGAAACTTAAGGAGATCCCGATCGGGCTGGCCGATGTGCCATGTCTCCAGCTGCTGGACTTGTACCGTACGAAACATGCGGTTGCCTCTGCAAGGAAGATTCTTAAGGCGAAAATAGAGCAGCAGGAAAAGGCAACCACTAATATTGGATTATTTAAGCTCTCCATTTTTCCACCTGATGAATGAGTGAGTTTCCACCTTAGGGTTGTGGCTGGACAAGGTGCGTAACACTTTTGGACTGATCGTTATTTAATTGGGATTCTCTTATAGCTGTGTACGTTTGTTCCTTGATTGTGTTTAAATAATCTCCGGGTTGCGTCCCGTGCTCTGTATGCTTTTTCTGAATTAAATTGTGCTTGTGACGAGATGATTGGTTTTCAATGAAATGTACGTGTACCATTTTAAATAAAAGAAAATGATATTTCTTAAATGTTAGGAAGCCCAACTTAATTGATTTGCTTGGTTTTAGCATTGAACTCAATAGTTATGAAAGGGGCACAGAGGCGCAAAGCCTCCTGAAGCCTGATGCGATTGCCTTTTGCACATGAGGTGCTAAAATTATATAAATAATGGAAAAAAAAATTTTTGCCCCCAAACTATGGTCATCTTCACAATTCACCATACAAACTATTTTTGGGACAAACCGCGATATGAACTATGCGCAATTTTCAGTTTGCCCTTTAAACCTGAATTTTTGTGGTTTTGTTTTCAAAACCTGATGACATGGACTATTTATGTTTAAGAAGTGTATAAATTTTTTTTAATCAAAAGTTTCCAACTCACACAAGTTTTTGTGAACACTAAGGGAAAAGCACATTTATATCAGCTTTTCGTATGGGTTGTTCCATAACCCATAGAGAAAAAATGCGGTGGTATTTTTGTAATTATGTCAAAAATTTGTATCAAAAAGTTCCGTACTTACGAGTTTGTTTTATAAATGAGGTAAAAAAAAAAACTTTTCGTATGGGTTGATTTTAGTTTGTACCATTTGCTTTAAATTATTGCTCATAAATGAGTTATTTAATGAAGTTTATGCTTATATTTGCATCAGCTAATTTTGTGGGGGTATATTTGGTGGAGTTTAATATGAACCTTTTGTCATAATTGTTGCCTGTTGGGTATTATGGTTTGTGAGGTGTTTTCTGTAGATGATGGCTATTTGGAAAAAATCCTTAGCACAATAAATGTATAGTAGTTTCTGTAATTGTCTTTTGCATTTTTTCTATCGAACTGATTCCTTTGAAGGTGTTCCTGTTGTATTGAGTTTGATATGTATACATTGTTATGAGTTGGAAATATTGAAATGGATGATTAAGTCTAGATGTTTCGTAATGTACATTTATGACATTGAGGCTTTGAGTTGGTTAGTTTGTTCATTTCTTTGATTTTTGCTGCTTCTGTCTATGTCAGTCAGGTTGACTTAAGTTTGCACAATATAGACATGAGAGCTCATAATATAAAAAACATAACTTGCATTTTTATGAATATGCAGCTCATTTTTTTCACTATTCTCCTTTTAGCCTTTATAAATGGTAATAGGAAAATAATAATTTATTAATTCAAATAAGCGATATGAAAAAAGAAACAAACATGTTAAAAATAAAAAAGATGAAACTACGAGAAGATCCATACAGGGGTAATAATATAAGAAGTCGGCTTAAAACTTACAAACTTGAAAATTCTATAATGACTAAAATACCGAAGATTTGAGTTCTTTAAATTGCTAACCAGGCCGGCTTGGGGGCCAAATATTTTTTTCACTTATACATATATGGGAAAATCACAGGAAAGACTAAGTTAACTTTTTCTTTTACAATTTTACGGTAACGATCAAAGTTTTTACAATTATGGCTGGTTTTTTTTTTTTTTTTTATGTTTTTACAATCATGCCAGGTTTCTTTATTCTTTTTAATTTATTACGCACTCTTCAAAAATCCACCCGATTAATTTAAAATATACAAAATAAAATTTTTATCTTCAAACATTTCTCAAGTCGTTATTTTGCATTTCAAACCGATTAATTGAATATACAAAATAATTTTTATCGCAGAGGATATTTGGATTGATATATACTTTCAAATTATTTGAAATATACAAAATAAAACTTTTATGTCCCCAACTATTTTTTCAAGTCAGCAGGAGTTCAAGTCAGTAGTATTTGGGTTTCTATTTTTTCAAATAGGGGCAAATCACTAAGTATTTCAGTAGTATTTGGGTTTCTATTTTTTCAAATCGGGGCAAATCACTAAGTATTTGTGTTTCTGTCTTTTGAAGTCGCAGTATCTGATTTTATTCGAGTTTCTGATTTTATTGGGTTTCTGATTTGAAGTCACATTATTTGGATTTTTTGTATTTCTGATTTTTTTGGTTGAAGCCAGTAGTATTTGGGTTTTGAAGTCGCAGTATCTGATTTTATTCGAGTTTCTGATTTTATTGGGTTTCTGATTTGAAGTCGCAGTATTTGGAGTTTTTAGGTTGTGTTTTCTTCTTTAGATGGGGTCTTCTTCAGATGGAGTGTTCAAGTTATCGTATATTAATAAATTTCTTGAAGTGATTCGTATATTTATAAATATTTTGAAGTGATCCTATTTTTTAAACTTTTCTTTTTTAAATAATTAGTTTTATAAATTCCCCTACTTATATATATGTTAAAAAAAAAATAAAAAATTGAGTTTGCAACTTACCTTTTCATACCCTAGGTGCCGGCCGTTGCTTATTAAATAAAAAATTAAAACAACAACAACATTCCTTTTATTCACACTCACATAACTTTTTGTTTACAACCCAAACAAACAAACAAAAAACTCTCATAAAAAAACCCTTCACAACACAATATAAAGTTAAGATTCATCTCCCGCAGATTAGATATTGAGCGACCGATTCTTCTCAGGTAATGTTCTTTTTCAAATTTTCTAGTGTAATTATTATTAGGCCTTCTAATGTATGCTTTGGACTAGATTTGTTTTTATAAATTTAAATTCCAAATAGTAATTGTAGTCGATTATTTGAGGATTAGTTCATATAATTGTTTTTGTTGGCAACTAATCAACTTTATATTTGTGGATTTTTTTTTATTAGAAGGGTTTTTTATTTTTATTGTTTTAGTTGAAACTATAAGCTTTATAAGATGTGTTATTTTATTTTTCTTATTTAGCCTTTTAATTTATGATTTGGACCAGTTTTTTATTCCTTTTGAATTTCAAATAAAATAAAATTCAATTTGTTAGGTAATTTTGGTCGGATTATTTAGGGATTTACTCATATAATAATTGCTTTAATTGGCAACTATTCACCTTATTATTTGAGAATTTTCCTCACTGTTTGGAGATTTTGGGGTTGATTGAATTTATGAACTAACTTATAGGACATATTTTTCTTCTCTTAATACTTGTATGCTATTTATCTTTGGGTTGATTTTGAATTTATGAATTAAATTATAAGTAGATTAGATGATATTTCCTTGGTTGTTGTTGTATTGATTTGAATATCAAAATTATGCAAGTTAAAACTTATTTGATATGCCTCATATTAGAAAGTATGCTTTCGGAGCAAAAAAAATAAAAGAGAGAAAGAGCAGGGAAGCACTAATAAGGCTTCAAGCAGGGTCTCTTGACAAATTTCTAACAAAGAAGAGAGAAAGTTCAAGCAGTGCAGTAGCGATTGAGGAACAAGAGCAAATTCAACCTGAACTTGAACAAAATCTACATTGCTTAGTGAAAATTGATAATGGTGAGCAGAACAATCAAACTATCGAAGAACCATGTGAAGACTCTATGTATGCCTTCGATGTTAATGATACGGCAAATTGGGATAAGATTAAAACAAATGTCAGAGAGTTCTTAACTCAAAGAGGCCCTAAACGAGAAAATGATACTATATACCCTACAAACAAATTAGGCAGACACTTTAGATCTTCATATTACAGTTGTATCTTACCAAACGGAGAAAAAGAAGATTGGGGATGGTTAGTGTACTCCACCTCGATAAACATGGTATATTGTTTTTGTTGTAAGTTGTTCAAGCAAGAGCACCACAAACATCTAGTGGGCCAATTCGGATATGATGTTGTGAAGGATTGGAAAGTTTTAGGTGCACGGCTTGCAAGTCATGAAAAGAGTAGTTATCATGTTGCTTATTTTACTAGCTAGGTCGAGTTAGAAAAAAGAATGAAGAAGAATGGAACAATTGATTGTGACGTGGAAGAACAAATAGATAGAGAGAGGGAAAGCACTGGAGAAAAGTATTAACGAGAATACTGGTATTATTAAAAGACTTGCAAAGAACAATCTAGCATTTCGCGGAGAAAATGAGAAGTTGTATCAGGAAAATAATGGAAACTTCTTACAAATAATTGAGATGATTGCAGAATTTGACTCGGTGATGGATGGGCATGTTAGACGTGTTGGGAAAAAAGAAACTCATTACCATAACTTAAGCCACAAGATCCAAAATGAGATGATTCAAATGTTAGCAGACGAGGTGAGAAGTTCCATTGTTGCAAACATCAAAGAAGCAAAATATTTTTCCGTTATACTTGATTGCACTCTTGATACTAGTCATGATAAACAAATGACTCTTATGACCCAAAGTGTTAATGTTTTTGCATCACCTATTGTTGTCGAATAGTCTTTTCTATGATTTCTGAGAGTGCATGACACATCCGGACTTGGAATTTTTAAGTAACTTACAGCTGCATTAGATTCTCTTAGGCTTGATATCAATGATGTACGAGGACAAGGATACGATAATGGAGCTAATATGAAAGGAATACACAAAGGGGTGCAAAAAAGACTACTTGAGGTAAATCTAAAAGCTTTATATACCCCATGCGGTTCTCATAGTCTTAATCACGCAATTTGTGATATGGCGTCGTATTGTGAGAAAGCTGATTCTTTTTTTGGTGCAACACAATGGATATATTCATTTTTTTCATCTTCTACAAAAAGTGGAAAATATTTAGAGATTATTGTGACAGGTTTAACCGTCAAGCCTTTGTCTGAAACTCGTTGGAAAAGTCGTGTTGATAGTGTTAAGGTGGTCAGATTTCAAGCTCCACAAATTAGAGACGCTTTAGCTCACATGAAGAAATTTGTCGATGATTCAAAAACAAGAAGTGAAGCTGGTGCATTGCTCAAACATGAACTGGAGAATTTCGAGTTCCTTTTTGGCATGGTTATTTGGTATTAATTATTGGATCGAATTAACATTGTAATGAAAATTCTCCAGACAGAAGATATGCACATCGATTTTGCTATGAATGAGTTAGGAAGTCTTATGTCGTGGTTAGAGAAATACCGAGAAACAAGTTTTGAGGATTGTTTGTTTCAAGCACAGGAGATTGCAAGATTTTTCTTTGGGGCAGCTGTTCACCGTTGGATCTCGTCAAAAATGGAAGTTAACGATGTATTTCCTGAAAAGAGAGTCAGAAGGCCAAAGAGAATGTTTGATGATGATGATTACAAAAATGTTGAAGAGATGATGCCATCATCTATGCAATCACTCAAGATTAATTACTTTTTGTATATTATTGATAAAGCGCTTTCTTCACTTCGAGTAGTTTTGAACAATTTCAGAAATATCGAACCGATTTTGGGCTCTTGTTTGATTTGAGGGGTTTGATGTCCGATGATAAAAAGAGTTTGACGAGTTTCTATTCTGATCTTGAAAATTTACTTAAGCATGATCAAGTTTCTGATATTAACGGACATGATTTATTTTTGGAACTTAATCGCTTAAAGGAAGTTATACCACCTAAAACAAAATGAGCAGTTGAAGTGTTGAACTATATGAAAGATATCAAGTCTTGTTATCCGAATGCTTGGATCATTTATAGAATTCTTCTAACAATTCCGGTCATTGTTGCCACTGGTGAACGATCATTTTCAAAGTTAAAATTGATAAAGTCTTATCTTCACTCAACCATGTCGCAAGAGAGATTGAATGATTTGGCTATGTTATCAATTGAGAAGAATCTTGTTGATAAGCTTGAATACGAGAGTTTAACCAATACTTTTGCTTCAAAACATGCAAGAAGAGTGATGTTTGAGTAGTGCCAAACTACTAATTATTCAAGGTAATTTTTTTATCTTTACGAT
>BMAC01000122.1:840590-865204 GCA_014905375.1 Phtheirospermum japonicum | reverse complement strand
TGCTATATCAGCTCGGTTGCTGACGGGTCGATGACCGTTAGCAAATTAAAAAAAAAAAAAAAAAAAAAAAAAGATGTTATCGGTCTCTGCCGTCAGCAATAATAAAAAAAAAATACTTATATGTGAACCTGTCAAATGAGAACCTGTCATTATATGGTTGGGTTCAAATGAGAATCTGTCATTATATGTGAACCTAGGGACTCATCTTGACCATTAGATTGGATAATCTTGATGGTTGAGATCATGACATGTCAGCATGGTAATAATGTAAAAAAATGCATTAATTAATTAAAAATGGTATTTTGGACATATATCAACGTTTACAAAGAGTACTACATTGTTCTTTAGAAAGCACAATAGATTTAAGAAAAAAAACACTACGATTGTATACAAAAAGTATCGCAAATTTCGTCTATAAACTGCAAATTCAAAATTTGAAATGAAACTCAAATCTTCAACAAACCATAACTTTTTCAAATTTTATTCGTTTTGAATGAAATATATATCAAATTAATCACATTCTCAAGATCTACAATTTAAAATACATATTGCATGTTTTAAAACGTAAAAAATATATATATATATAATTAAATTAAAAAAATTGGACCGATTTTCGCACTACAGTACTGTGTAAAAAGTACAATGAACCTAAACATATAATTACACTGCGCAATATTAGATCTAAGGCCAGGATTAGTCCCTAGGTTCACATATAATGACGGGGTTCTCATTTGAACCCAATCCTATATATATATATATATATATGTGTGTGTGTGGTGTTGTGTGTGTGTGTGTAATTATTTAAATGGTTATAAGTTAAATATAATATAATATACATAATTAATTAACTAATTATAAATTTAATTTAATTATAATATACATTGAGAAATATAATATGTTTGCTAACGGTCATCGACCCGTCAGCAACCGAGCTGATATAGCAACCGAGCTGATATAGTAAATTATTGTTTGGTATATTAGCTGATATAGAAAAGTAGCCGATTTAAGGTAAATTTTCCAATATATATATGATGACAAATTATACCATGTACTTATATGTGATGATATATGAATATTTCGTTCGAAAGTATATAGATATTATGTATTGTGCGCCTTAAAATCTCGTCAAACTGATTTTGACGACCACTTCGACGACAATCTCTTACACTTTTCTATCGATCGAATCTCAAAATTCGTACCCTGTAATACTCATGGACAAATATGTATCATCGGCCACTTCAATTGCAATTATTTATGTTCTTCTTTCGATCGAATTTCGAAATTTGTTTTTACCAACAACCATATAACACTTATATAAATAAACACATATACACACTATATATTTATATCTATATCTATATATATATTGTGTATATCATGCGAAAAGAGTTGAGTGCACCCTTCTCTACATACCGTGTCCCATTAAAGACAACAAAATAGAATCCAAAAAAGGTAAGTAAAATAACACCGAAACAAAGAGAGAATTTGATGAGAGACGTTTTAGGGTTTGGTGGTGTAGTCCAGCCCGCGACAAAGTTTTTGTAATTCCAAGGTTAAGTTTATTATTTAACTCATGTTTACACAAAATCATAAAAAGTGGTCCTAATCCTAATGCCTTCGTTTTCTTGACCATTATTTATTAATTTTGAAGTAGAAAAATGAATCATTTTAGAAAATCCAAGGGAAAAAACAGAATTCAAGAAATGGCTCAGCCAATGGATAAGGAACATAAAGATGACTTCCCTCAAAGTAATCAAAAATATCGCATGCCTTTTATACTCTTTGAAAACCACAAACCATTTTTCTAATCTTCAATATCCATGGCAATTTGTGCAATTCAAACATTATGTTGGTTATTACAACCCCAAGAAGGGTTTATTTATAAATTTCACACGCCATTAGCCCCACTTGTCGTTTTTCTTTTTTTTTTTTTTAAATAAAATTATGGGAGGAGCGGACGTGGGCTAACTAAATTTCATCTCAAAACTATGGTTAAGAAATGGGGTTTGCTTTTAACTCATTCATCCAATGACCTGCATCACCCACCCACTACCAGACTTTCATTCGAAAAAAATTGGCATGTGAATGTGTGATCTTTTTATAAAACGAGACACTTAAATACTTCATTTTCTTTTATATAAGTCATTTAACTTTCTAAACACAAATTAAGAAAGGAATTAAAATACCTTATATGTCCTTAATTAAGATGAGAAATGATACTATAAATTCATTTACTTGGTAAATTAATAGGCATAAGGTGATTTGGGAAAAATTCTCACATTTTTTTGTTTTTTTACTTAAAATACAAAAGGCACTCTTTGATTTAAAGCCTTATCGGTAAAGTTGATTTAAAAAACTGATAATTAAGAGTTGATTTTAATTTAGTATTAGATAAATTAATTGATTAAAGTAGATGATTGAATTGAAATATAATTTACCACATGACCAAAAAATATAAGAAAAATTGTATATAACAAAGAAAACGATTAATAAATAAAGTAATAATATTAAATAAAAATTTCCTAAAATAACGTTTAAAAAACAAGTAAGAAATATGAAGAATTATAAGAAAAACAATTATAATAATACATAAAAACTTACTTATAATAATAATATTTTTGAAAGATGTAAAATAATATAATTTATAAAATAAAATATTTATTATAATATATAAGGATAAAAATAAATTTTGTAATAATATAATTTAGAAAAACATTGAGCTATTGTAAAATATTAATAAGGGAAAGTTTCCCCAAAGCCTAATCAAACAGGCCTAGGATTTATTTATTCCTTTTCTTTTCTCCCTTTTTTGGTCATTTCCATAACTTTTGTTTTCGTTTTTATAATATTAATCTAAGATAATCGTGCACCGATGTGCTAGTTTGCTACTTTGCGGCCGCCAATGAGGATTTTTCCCATTTAACTTTATTGGTACTTGAGGAGTTCATCTAATCGCATTAAGGGGAACCCAATAGACGTATCACCGTGCGGTGTCCAATGTATTGCTCTTTTTTTTTTTTTTTTTTTTTTTTAAACCTTTTCTTCTCGCATACTGGTAACATGTAGTATTAGAAGTATAGATTGTACATGTAGTATATTATTAAAAGTCTGAAGTTGCTTAGTCTGCTAAATAAAAATTTAAATTAGCTTTTTTGTTAAAAAAGTTAATTTTGAAAAAGTTTGGAATTGGAGCATTTTAAAATTAGAGGTATGAAAGTTGGTTAAAATAATAATTTTAAAATAATTACTAAATCTTATTTTAATTATTCAATACATTCCATATAAATATATATCATTAACATGAAAATACCCAACAATAAATTATATTAATATATGTATTGATTATTTAAAACAATCAAACGATTATCATCTACCAACTAGTCAAGTCAAATCAGCTATCATTTATTTTAAACACCTCATTGTTAGAATTCGAGCGTAACTTGATTAGTTAAACATCAGTGTACTCTCATTTACTCTCGATATATATGTGAGAAGATGTATTTTAACTTTATTTATGAAAATATACTTAGGAATGACACGTCAAATGAATATGAATAATAATTTAAAGTATTAGTTAGGGCAAATATTATTACTGGTCGGTTCGATCAAATTATCTTGAGAGAATCCAATTTGTTTTGACATGATATTCTCTTTACATCAAATAAGAAATTACATGGATGCAGACGGGAAAATATTATTTAACCTAATTAATTAGTGAATGTACGGGCAACACACTTGTTAGGCTGGACTAACAAATTATCCGTTAGATAAAATTCATAAAAATACATCATAGTATATAAGCCAATACATTATAATGAAAAATCAATACATTATAGTGCCAAGTCATCATAGTATAAACTAATACATCATATAACGAATTAGAAATTTATCAAAAATCAATAATTTCAAATACAAAAACCAATATATAATAATATTGGATCAAATGACTTAACGGGTCGTAACCCGTCAATCTTGACTAAGGCATAAGGCAGGTGTTTGCCAAATATTATTTTTGCTTGGACAAGATGCGCATGAACGCTTTTTTAGCTTCTCTAGGTTTTGAAAACTTGAATCGGGATTGGCTTCTATGCCCACTTCTAGTACAAATGTAGAAGACTGGGCCCATTAGGCCCATCCTATATTGAGCGCTGTGAAACTCACAAAGCCCAATGTTTTTAAATTATTATTTTTAATTCTAACTTGAATTCAACTTCTTTCTTTCTTTCTTTCTTTTTTCTCTCTTTTTTTTTTTTTCAGGAACTTGAATTCAACTTAATATGTTGCTTGCTTTGTTCTCAATGTGTGTAACTTAATAAATATAACACTTATGAAAAATGTAAATAAATGCAATTATAACCTTTTCTTTCCAGTTTTTTCAATACGGCAGAGTATTATCATTCAATAAGATTACGAGATAACCAGTCGTTACAAATTTCTGAAAATAAATAATTGATGACATAGATATCTTAGGTGTTAGATGTGTTGGTTCAAATCAAAGAGTCAACCAACTTTACATACACTATTTCGAGAGTGGGAAATATTTGTAAATAAAAGAAAAGAAAAAAAGGGATTATTAACAAGAAATGCTATAGTTTGGAGGTAAATTGTTATATTAGACTAGTTGCATGCTAAGGCTTATAGATTGAGCCACTCGCACTCATTGAGCACCACACATCATTAGCATGCGAAAACACACAGCACCTTTACCTTGTCATTAGGATTACTTTTGTAAAACGCTTCTGTTGGCCTAGAGTCATAATTTTCGACTCCAAAGAAAAAGAAGAGAGTAAATATAAGATAATAATAATAATAATAATAATAATAATAATAATAATAATAATAATAATAATAATAATAATAATAATAATAATAATAGTTCGTCCATATAGCCACAGCTACAGCCCATCAACAGCCCACGGGCCGAGAAAAAGCGAATCCAAAGAAAAAAGTTGAAAAGAAGGAAATATAAAGCCTTTCCCCAAACAAGTACACACACTCACACATTCCTTTCCCCAAACTTTTCAGACGACACACTACATCTACACCCCCAACTCATTATCAAACCAAACACCCTCTCTCACACACACACACACGCACAAGTCCAAACACAGCTCAAAAAACAAACAGGAAAAAAACACCGCAGGGGCAGATATAATTAGAATACACTGCAAGTGCAAGTGCGAGCTTTGCTTTGCAATTCTCAAAGCTGCTGCTATCTGCACCACCACTGTACCCCAAAATAAAATATTAGAAATAACAAATTTATATATTATCTCCTTTTCTGCTCGGTATTTACTACTAATACTAGCAGTGGTAGTAGAAGAGTCTTGTACTCTGCTCCTAATCAAAACCCACACACACAAAAAAAAAAAAGAAAAATAAAAAAAAGATGATAACACCGTCGGATTTCTACCATGTGATGACCGCGGTGGTGCCGCTGTACGCCGCCATGATCGTGGCGTACGGGTCGGTGAAGTGGTGGAAGATCTTCACCCCGGAGCAGTGCTCCGGCATCAACCGGTTCGTGGCCCTGTTCGCCGTGCCCCTCCTCTCCTTCCACTTCATCGCCAGCAACAACCCCTACGACATGAACTTCCGGTTCCTCGCCGCCGACACCCTGCAGAAGCTGATCGTCCTCGCCGCGCTGGCCGTGTGGGCCAGCCTGAGCAAGCGCGGCGGGCTGGAGTGGACCATCACCCTCTTCTCCCTGTCCACCCTCCCCAACACCCTGGTCATGGGCATCCCCTTGCTGAAGGGCATGTACGGGGACTATTCCGGCGAGCTCATGGTCCAGATCGTGGTCCTCCAGTGCATCATATGGTACACCCTCATGCTCTTCATGTTCGAGTACCGCGGCGCCAAGCTCCTCATCTCCGAGCAGTTCCCCGACACCGCCGGCTCCATCGTCTCCATCCACGTCGACTCCGACGTCATGTCCCTGGACGGCCGCCAGCCGCTGGAGACCGAGGCCGAGATCAAGGAGGACGGCAAGCTCCACGTCACCGTCCGGAGGTCCAACGCCTCCAGGTCGGACATCTACTCCCGGCGTTCGGTCGGCTTCTCCTCCAACACGCCGCGGGCGTCCAACCTCACCAACGCCGAGATTTACTCGCTCCAGTCCTCCCGGAACCCCACCCCCAGGGGCTCCAGCTTCAACCTCACCGACTTCCACTCCATGATGGGCGCCAGGAATTCCAACTTCGGCGCCAATGACGTTTTCGGCGGATCCAGGGGCCCCACCCCGAGGCCGTCTAATTTCGAGGAGGAGAGTGGGAATGCCAACAATAATATGACCACCACTGCTAATAATAATAATAAGCCGAGATTTTATCATGGTGGTAACAATAATAATAATAATAATAATAGCAATAATTATCCGGCGCCAAATCCCGGAATGTTTTCACCGACGAGTGGTTCGAAAGCGGTGAACGGAGGGAGAAAGGGTAATGGGCAGCAGCAGCAGCAAGACGGTGGTGGTAACAAGGACCTTCATATGTTCGTTTGGAGCTCAAGCGCATCCCCTGTTTCTGATGTGTTTGGTGGGCATGATTATGGTGCATTGGACCAGCAACACGGGAAAGATAATAATAATGTTAGACTTGCTATTTCTCCTGCCAAAGGTATAATTAATCTTTTTTTTTTTTTTAATTTTAAATTTTATGTTATACTTAAAAAAAAATTGATACTAATATTTGTTTTTAAAAAAAATGTTATGGGTTTAGTGGAGGTGGGACAAAGAGACAATGGGGAGGATTATCTAGAGAGAGATGAGTTCAGCTTTGGAAACAACAACAACAGAGGTGGTGGTGTGGGGAGAGAGAATGTTGAGGGGGAGAAGAAAGTGATGCCTCCGACAAGTGTGATGACGAGGCTTATCTTGATCATGGTTTGGAGGAAATTAATTAGAAACCCCAACACTTACTCCAGCTTAATTGGTCTCACTTGGTCTCTAGTTTCATTCAGGTTCAATTCAACTCAACCCAACATATAATCCCGTGGGATTCACTTTTATTTATTTAATTAACTAATTAATCATGCTTTTTCAATTTTATACTAGGTGGCATGTTGAAATGCCTGCAATAATAGCAAAGTCCATCTCCATCCTGTCAGATGCAGGGCTCGGCATGGCCATGTTCAGTCTCGGTGAGTAATCATGACATCTAATCTAAACACACACACACACACAATTACTACTATAATTAATTAGTAGTATTAAAAGAGATTTTGTGTGAGCAAAAAGTGAAAGCAAAGCATGCTAAAAGCAAAGTTAGGCTCATGATACCATGTCTGCCTCTTTATTGCAATTCTTTGTTTTCTTTTTTATTGGAATTGGATGTTGATGGATTAATTATATTTGAATTGAATAATAATAATGATAAAAATAAAATCAGGTCTGTTCATGGCATTGCAACCGAGGATAATAGCATGTGGGAATTCTGTGGCAGCTTTTGCAATGGCTGTGAGATTCCTTACGGGACCAGCTGTGATGGCTGCTGCTTCCATTGCTGTTGGCCTTCGTGGTACTCTCTTGCGCATCGCTATTGTTCAGGTCTTTCTTTTCTCTTGTATTTATTTAAACCTTTCCTTTTCAATTCAATAGTATTATCATGATATAGGAACAGGCCATTGGGAAAGTACTTCAACAAGATTTTTATTTCTTACCAACCAATAATAATAAATAAAAAGTGCCCAAGTTTCAAAATTACATAAGAAAACAAAATTCTCGAGATTTGATTCCCCTCTTACATTTCCTCCCTTTATAATTATTAATATAATTATGTTACAGTTTCCTCTTTATTATATTTAAAAAATGCTCAAAACTCGAATCTCTCCCAAATTAAAAAATAGAATTTGTCTTTTTTGAGACAATTTAATTAGAACAAAAACAGGGTTAGGCGGGATATTATCAAGATTGTGACTGAGGCTTCTTGTTTTTTTCATGATTTTTTTTTTTTTAATTTAAGAATGATTTCTAGGATTTTGGTCAGTCCAATGTATATTCTTAAAAATTTATGGTCCCATGTATTATAATGAAGTGAACTTTCCCAAAGAATCTCGACTAAAATACTCCCAACACATGACCACCAACACGTGAATTTAACTCCTTTTGGATTATAAAAACAGTGTCATGGGAATAGCCCATACCCAAAAAAAAAAAAAAAAAAAAGAATTGTTTTTTTAGTTCATTCTGAAAAAGGGATGTTCAATAAGTTCAAGTGCAACAGGACAATTTGACAGTCAATGAAAATCTAAACAAAAAAACACTAGTATGAGAAACATAACAAGTACATTACATTACATACAAGTAGTAATTAATATATATATATTTCTTTTAATTTATATAACTTATTTTGTTTTATTATTGGCAAACAAATCATGTACGTACAGGCTGCTCTACCTCAAGGAATCGTCCCCTTTGTTTTTGCCAAGGAGTATAATGTGTACCCTGATATTCTCAGCACTGCGTAAGTGTATTCTTATATGTAATGTATATCATTTTTTAGTGCATACAACTATTTTTCTCGTAAATAACGTTTTATCTTCTACTTATAGGGTCATATTTGGAATGCTAATCGCGTTGCCAATAACACTCATCTACTACATTTTGTTGGGGCTATGAACGAACTTCGAATTGGCCATTTCATCCGGATGTATGATTAAAAAGACAATGAAAAGTAGATTTGATTCATGTTTGCTAGGTCAAGATGTGTAAAATCATGTTTGTAGTTGATTTCTAGGGGGGCAGGGGAAAAAAAGTGCTTCAGTTATTTTGTGATATTCTCTTGTTTATGTTTCAAGAATTAATGCTCACACTAAGGAATAGAAGCTCAAAAAAAGGGGGGAATTAATGGTGACTTAATGCCCTTTCATTTTATGCAAATATTCTATCCTCAGCAGCTAAAAAGCTACAGCCGAGGCAATAGATTTTTAGAATATGGAACATCTTGGGTTGAAATTTTTGTACAATAACAAGTCAAAGGATTTCTTATAGTCATGACACAAGTACATGTGGAGAATAAGGATTTGATGGCTTATAGAAAAAAAAAAACAAAAAAAAAACACACACAAACAAATCGACCATGCATGGAGAAAGTTTGTCCACGCTTATGTTTGCTTGTAATTCAAAAAGTGTAATCATATTGAATTAAAAGCTAGAACATCACATTAATTGACATTATTGTTACATTCCATAAATTATATATTTACAGCAACGTTTTCATTCAACAATTTTTATCCAATCACTATTTAACTGAAAATAATCCCATCAATTGACAATTAATGTCATCATTACATTTAGACACATGCAAGTATATATGATATCTATGTTTGTTTGTAGTCATTTTTCATAACAACTTTTTTTTTCCTTCTATATTAAACTATTTTCTACCACATTAGAAAAGTACATAAAGGCAATCAAATTTATGCAAGGAGGGAAATTAATCGCAACATTCATGTGTAACCGTTGGAAAAATTACTGTAATTTTAAAGAAAAAAAGAAAATATATTGAGAACAAAACACTAAGTCAGTCCAGTGGAAAAGTTGTTGGAGGAACACTCATAACTTTCGAAGACAAAATTTAAGTTATTGGTGAAAAAAATAATGTATAGGCTAGGGCTAGGGCTATGACTTTTTATGATATTCAATTAGTTGTTTATAAAGTCTTCCAAGTTTTCGGTCGGTCAAACTAACAATGAATTTACTAATCTCCCTATTTTACGATATAAATCGTTTTAGAAAAAAACACACTTATTAAAAAATTTAGATAAATGAGTAAATAATTAATTTTTTGTTATCGTAAACTACCCACCTTCCTTTTATCTTACTCTCTTTTCTCAAATATCTCAATTCCCAATTCACTTTTTACCTTTTTCTTTCTCTCTCTCCTTCAATATCTCAATTTTCAATTCACTTTTCACCTTTTTCCTTCTCTCTCTTCTCCTAAATTTGTGTGAAAAAAGTAAAACGACTTATATTGTGAAACAAGAATTTTACTCTAAAACGACTTATATTTTGAAACAGAAAGAGTAGATAGTTTTTAATTTTTTTTATCAAAAGATGAATAAATCCTAGAGAATTTAGAAATACATTAAAAAACTCGCACTCTCGGGGTGGTGCTTGTTTCAGAGTAAAAAAGAAAAAAGGTGCCGATTCAAGCTCGGCGCAAGGCAGAGTTCGGTATCACTTTAATGACTCGGGGTCATATTTGGACTTAAGGTATACCGTTACAGATCGGGTCCAAGTAAAAATGTTAAGTGGGAACCGACCTGAGGGGAGCGGAAAGGTTTTAGCACTAATTTCAAGGCTTTGGCACCTGGGCTCGGGACCTAGGGTCGGTTACCCAAAACTGTTCGCGGTATGTGCTCGAGGCAGAGCAGCAGGAGAAGGTTTAGCAGGATGACGTGGCATAACGACCCTGATTTTTAGCAAAACCCCCCAAAAGTACCTCTATAAATATTTCAAGTACAAGTTTAATTGGAGGCAATTCTTTTCTAATTAAGCCTTACTCTGCCAAATTTTACTCAAAAACTAACTTAAGCATTGAAGAGGGTTCTTTGAAAAACCCTTCCGATCCCTGTCTAACGGTTGTTTTTGGGTGCAGATGTTATCTTTTCAGGCCAATAGGTCATTATGATTCCTTTTTCGGTAATCTGGTAAAACGATTGGTGCCGTCAGTGGGAAATCAGATCTGGGTTTAAGATGTGAGTGTCAGATCAAGGATATGGAAGAAGTGCAGAGAAATCTAGCGGATGACCTGAAAAGACCCTGGCGGTTTACACGCCGAGGATAACCACGGATGGGGTTGGGTGCCTCCCAAGGATCCCCCCAGGGCACGTCGAACTGACACCTAACACAACACCAAGCACAGGATTCTCGTCGGTGGGAGGAGCGAGCCCGTGGGGATCATTTTTTTTAACAACTGTCCAGTGTCATAGCAAAGACCATGGAAGAGGTGGTGGAAAAGAGGATGGCTAGCGTGGGTCCGCCACCATCATTGCCACCGCGCGTCGCCAACTTAGGAGGAGGAGTTGCTAGTAAGCCAACCCACGTATCAGAAGCAACTGATGACGAGAGCACAGCTGTATCGATAGATGATACCTTCAGCAAAGATGTCTCAGAGTTACCAAAAGCAGTGGAGGATTTGAATAAGGAGGTGCGAGAGCTGAAGAAAAAGCTCCAGAGGAAAACTTGATGAATGCGTTGGCCCAAGTCTTGAAAAAAGGCAATTTCTTCCACTAATTGTGGTGGAACCCCTAAAGAGTTTTGGGGATCTCTTAGCTAGTTCTGAGAGATTCATTAACTTAGAGGAGGCTTTCTAGGCGAAAGAAGAAGTGTACAAGCGAAAGGAGAAGGGGGGAGATTACGGGTCAGGCAAGAAGGTTAAACCTGAACCGGTCATCAATAGAGCACGTCTGGATTGCTACACAACTCTGGCACTCCTGTAGGACGATGTCTTCGTGGAGATTGAGCACAGGTCTGACCTGAAATGGCCATGAACGTATACGGTGACCCCTAGGAGAGAGAAGTCTGATAAATCTTGATGTTTCCATAATGGTTTTGGGCACACGACAGAGCGATGTACCCATCTGGGTACGAGATAGAGAGACTTATTAAGGCAGGACACTTGAAGGAATTTGTCAATATGGAATGAGGCAGGAGCAAGGAAAGCTACAAGAGAGGTGGAAGATACCCTTCTCCCAAGCGTTGTTTGGAGCCAAGAGCTGAAGAAAAAGAACATCCACCTAACCTTCTAAAGTGGGGAGTGATTCACATGATTATGAGAGGACTAGGAGATGGTGACTCAAATAGAATAAGAAAGGGTTATGTTATGGTGTCTTATCCAGAGAGGAAGTGTGATTCGAAATAGAGAAGGTAGCGAATGGCCCGACCATACATTTTGGGCCCCAGGACGTGCGTGAGGTTCTGAGACCTCATACAGATACCTTGGTCATCAGAGCAATAGCTAATTATGAAGTAGGGCGTATATTCGTTGACACAGGAAGCTCAGCAAACATCTTATTCCTGGATTGCTATGAGCGAATGGACCTCGAGGAGAATTTGGAGCCAGTGGAAACCTCCCCTCCACGATCAGTTTTGCAGGGGGACCATACAGCCCTTGGGAACAATAATACTTCATGTCTCTTTGGGCGAGGAGCCATGTCGAAAAACCAAGATGATATATTTTCTGGTTGTGGATGCACCCTTAGCGTACAACGCCATGTCAGGTCAACCATCACTTAGTAGTTTCTAGGAAGTGGTGTCAGTACATCATATGAAAATGAAATTTCTAGTAAGAGGGGAGGTAGGAGAGGTCTGTAGTGACCAGTACACATTAAGGAAATTATATGTACATAGTGTCAAGTAGGGAAGAAGGAAAGATATGCCCGCTAGGGGAGAAACCTCAGAGGTTCCCAAGTTACAAGAAGAATTGATAGAGCATGTGGAACCAAATGAAATGTTAATGATAATGGAACTGGTCCCGGTGGAAGCATATAGAAATGTGAGGGTAGGAACCACCCTATCTCCTGAGAAAGAGTTGGTTAGTTTTCTACGTAACAATGTTGACGTCTTTGCCTGGTCCCCAAATGAGTTGGTGGGGATTGACCCATGTGTGGCAGAGCACAAGCTCAATATCAATCCCTCATTTAAGCCGGTTAAGCAGAAGAAGAGGGATTTTGGGTCAAAGAAGGATGCCATTATTCGGGTAGAAGTACAAAAATTTCTAGATGCGAAACACATCAAGGAAATCCAATTCCCAGGGTGGTTGTCCAATGTTTTTCTTGTCCCTAAAACAGAGGAAAATTGGAGAATGTGCGTAGATATTTGAGATTTGAATAGGGCATGTCCTAAAGACCATTACCCCTTGCCAAGGATCGACTAGTTAGTGGACACGACGTCGGGATGTGAATTGTTGAGTATGATGGACGCCTCACAGGGCTATCACCAGATAAGAATAACAGAGGAGGACTAGAAGAAAGTAAGTTTCATCACGCCCTTCGACACCTATTGTTATGGGGGGATGCCGTTTGGCTTTATAAATATGAGAGCCATGTATCAGAGGTTGGTAAATAGGATGTTCGCCAAGAAGTTAGGAAGAAATATAGAGGCATATGTAGATGTCATGTTTGTAAAGAGTGTTAAATCAGAGTCGCATGTGGCTGATTTAGCATAAACCTTTCAGACATTGGGAAAATACCGCATGAAACTGAACCCCAGGAAATGTGCATTTGGGGTATGGTTGGGCAAATTATTGGGATACATGTTAACCGAGAAGGGGATCGACGCTAATACAGAAAAGATACAAGCCATCCGGAATATGGCTCCTCCACGAATCCCGAAAGAGGTCCAACGCCTGACAGGGCAATTGACGGTGCTGAATAGATTTATCTCTTGAGCTGCGGAGTGCAACCTCATCTTCTTCAGGGTTTTGCGCAAAGTCTCCAAGTTCAATTGGAATGCAGAATGCCAAAAGGCCTTTGAAGAGTTGAAATGTTACCTGGTTGGCATGTCACTACTCACCAAATCAAGCCTGGGAGAGACGTTATACTTATACATATCTATAGGGGAATCAACAATAAGTATGGTGTTGATAAAGGAAGAGGGGAAGAG
The DNA here is from genome assembly GCA_014905375.1 of Phtheirospermum japonicum. Classification (NCBI taxonomy): domain Eukaryota; kingdom Viridiplantae; phylum Streptophyta; class Magnoliopsida; order Lamiales; family Orobanchaceae; genus Phtheirospermum; species Phtheirospermum japonicum. The sequence goes on along the minus strand of BMAC01000122.1, from coordinate 851,595 downwards.
GCAAACCCCAGTACATTATGTTTGAAAGGTATTAAAAGGGGCAGAACTTTGGTATGCCAAAATTGAGAAAGGAGCACTGGCCCTTGTATTCACATCTAGAAGACTGAGACCCTGCCTCTCTGCTCATAAAATAGTGATCAAGATTAATCTACTGTTGAAATCAGTCCTTAGCAAGACAGAAATGTCAAGAAGACTCATTAAATAGGTAGTTGAGATAGGTGAATTTGAAATAGAGTTCCAAATTTGGGTAACTATTAAGGCTCAGGCCTCAGTGGACTTTATTCAAGAGATGACACGACCTCAAGAGAAGGATGGGCGATGGACAATATTTGACGATGGGTACGCAGGAAATGCTAGGTGCGGGGCCGAGATAGTCTTGATCAGCCCAGAGGGAGATGAAACGGAACATGCCGCCCGGTTAAACTTTTGAGCATCTAATAACGAGGCGGTGTATGAGGCATGTATTCGGGGAATACATAATACCATGGAACTAGGGGCTAAAAAGATCTCAGTATATTTGGACTCATAGATGGTTTACAAGTTAACTAGTGGCGAGCTCGAGGTGCGGGAAGAGTGCTTAGAAATGGTGCAGATACCGAGACAGGAGAATGGGTGGGCTGACTATCTGGCAAAAGTGGTAAGCTCAATGTTAGACTGCAAGGAGTGACAAATCACCCTTTTAATGTCACCCGAAGATGTAGTATATTGTACTACAGTCAAGCTTGTGGAAACGGGGAACTGGCAGTCGTCGATAAAGGCATGCTTGGAAAAGGGGATCATGCTCGAAGATAAGGGCTCAGCAACTAGGCTCAAGACCTGGGACACGCGTTTCTCCTTAACTGGAGGCAAATTATATAAAATGGTGAAGAGATGTGAGAAGTGCCTGATCCACAGTCCCCTGATACATAATCCGGTAGAGGAGCTCATAACTATGAGTGCGACATGTCCCTTTGCTAAATGGGAGATTGACTTGGTAGGACCTTTTCCCCTGGCCTCGGGGCAGAGAAAATTCCTGGTCATGGCAGTGGAATATTTCGGCAAATGGGTTGAAGCAGAAATGTTGGCAAAAATCACAGAGTAAGCTATACTAAAGTTCCTATGGAAGAACATCGTGTGTCATTTCGGAATATCTTGGGTTCTGGTGACGGATAATGGTGCCTAGTTTGATGGAAATGACCTAAGAGAGTGGTGCCAGGGGATGAGGATTAAGCAATGTTTCACTTCTGTGTATCATCCTTAAGCTAACGGGAAAGTATAGGCCACCAATAAGATCCTTGTCCGGGGAATTAAGACCCGGTTAGAGAAGGTGGGGGGAAGATGGGTCGAAGAGCTCCACTCGGTCTTATAGTCTTATCGTACCAACCCAAAAGTTGTTATAGGATAGAGCCCATTCAGTCCGGTATATGGTATGGATGTCGTCATACTAGCAGAGGTCTGTACAGAAACCAACCGAATGCTTACATCTGATGAGGCATAATGAATTTGTGATACAGGACTCCCTATATTTGATAGTTGAGAAGAGAGAGAAAGCTTTCCTTAAGATGGTGAAGGTCAGAGGTCGGATGAGGTCAGCCTACAACAACAGGGTGTTCAGGAGGAGTTTCCAATTCGGTGACCTGGTACTGAGAAAAGCAGGCTTCACCAAGATCTTGGGGAAACTAGGAGCTAATTGGGAGGGACCTTTCAAGGTGGAAGGAGTCCTGACAGGGGGTAGCTATGAGTTAGAAGACATGGATGGAAAGAAAGCGCCCAGGGCATAGAATGTGCCAACTTGAAAGCCGATTTTGAGTAGAATAGAGGTAAGAGAAGACTCCTTGTATCTTTTTCAGACCATATGCAAATCTCCAAAGCATGATTAAGTTATTTGTTGAATGTACTTGGTTATTTTTTTTATAAAATAAAAAGTGTATGCCTTTACCGAGGAGTGTTGGTTATTACCCTTTACTGCTAACAAGCTGAATGACTGTTAATAAAGGGTTATTGAAAAGGCTCGAGGTGCTTAAATTGGTGGATGCCAATCAACCCCACATGCAGTGGTGGGCCGATCAGAAGCTCAGAACATATGAGTTGGCGAATGCCACTCAAGCTCATGCGGTGGAAACCCGAGCAATAAACATGAAACTAATAAAGCATAGATGAATGTCTATTAAGTGCGGCGCACTCAAACTTAATTGCAATTTTTATTATTGGTAGGACTTGACCTGAAAGGTCTATACCTTTTTACATAAATAAAATCTCCAAAGCGAACGCTCGAGCAAAAGACAGAAAATCAGCCAAAAAACTTGATGAGATCAGTTAGGAGGGTGGCGTTGAGCATTCTTTAACCTCCATAGCTCATGACCCACCTCGCAGAATTTTAGGTAGTACATATCAGCGCGACGAGCTTCAGCTTAGTGTTGGAATCTAGGTCCTCGTTCACCTTGAACAAATGATCCACCTGGTCGCAAAGGTCCAGCACTTCGTTACGGATGTGCAAAATATGCTGCTCGAATGATTTCCAATGATCTTTGTAGAGTTTCTTGTTCTATCATTTTTTCTCCAATCGAAGATGGAGTCTATCCATCTCTTCTTGAAGTTCATAAACATCTGGCAGAGGGCTAATGGATGAACTAAACATAATTTAATGCAAGTAGTTGTGATAAAGAGTGATAGAATAAAGGGGGATTTATAAGACGCATTTCCCGCCCGTATTTTTGAAATACAGTACTATAAAAGGACAAAACCAGCCTAAATTGTGCCGAGAGGAGGAATTCAGGAAGTGGAAACCTCCCGAGCTTGCCTAATCCCCTAAGATCCATGAGTTGGGGCTCGGGTACACCTAAATAGTTAAAGGCTTTGAGTAATGTACTAACCCGATGTGGAAACGTGAATGAAAGGAAAATGAAAGTAGAAGAAAAGTTAAAATAGATAAAGGGTAAAAGGTCATTCATTAGGAGTATGTTACAAAGAGAGTATAATTGTATGTCACTTCATACACAATCAAAATAGGTAATTCTTTACAAGGGGAGCAGATAAACCATATGGATGATATCTCATCCAACCTAAATATAAAAGCTCTAGAACTTTAGAACTGGTGCTCCCTGTAGTCTGAAGTGGTGATGGTTGTATCTACCAGGGGGCTGAACTGGTCATCCTCGAAGTCCATCCCATCATTCCCCAGAACAAGAGTAGCCTCGGGGAGGGCAGAAGAGGTCACAGGTCTAGGATCTGCAGAGCTGGTAGGAGGGGCTTTGGGCTCGAAGTAATGAAGGACGTAGTCTAGAAAATCCAAGACACCAACCAAATTGATCCGGGTATCCTCATCACTGGTTAAGAGGTTTGTTTGATCGGTAGCATCATCCAAAATACCATTCTTATCAAAGGCCTCCACCAAACCCCCTGAGGCCACCCACTCCTTCACCCTGTCCACAATGTAGTCCCTATAAAAAGGAACCACTCCCAGTAAAGTATTGTAGAAATCCTCAGAGTGGATAAACATCTTGCGAGTAGCGTCGCAAACCCGCTACACCAAGGACAAGCCTTCTTTCGAGTGGAGATAGTTTTCCTGGCCCGCTTTCACACCTTCAGCATGGACTCTCTCGATTTCAATCGCATGCTCATTCCTCTGAGCCTATAGCTTGGCCTTGAGGGAAATAATCTCCTCTTGAGCTTGGGTCTAGGAAGAGGCAGCAGCTTCTTAGCTCTCCTTGAGAGCAGCTCGGGAACGCTCCAGCTTAGAGCTGAGAGTGAAAACTTTGACCTACGCAGCTTTGAAGTCGGAAACTAGCTGGGGGTCATTGATACCATTACACAGGCATACAGTCAGGGCGGAGGTCATGGATAGAGTTTGCGGGGAAGGGAAATCCTGATAATATATTTCAAAAATTACAAGTCTAAAGAGCTCGGGTTTTTTTAACCTTAGAAAGACTCAGGCTACAGTTGTCGATCAAGTCGACATCCCCCCACCTCTCAAAAAGCTCCTGATCTGGAGTAGGACAAACACCATGTAAAATTTGAATGACAGTATGACCGTCCTCATTTTTATCATGCTTTGTGTGAAATATGTTTGGTTCGGGGTAGAATTGAGGGGCCCGATGGCAGTCCTGAACCCGATGAAAGAGTGACCTTAGCCCTTTTAGGGTTAAGCTGGCTAGACTCTATAAGAGCCCCTTTAGGGGGTAAGGACTCTCCAAAACTGGCAGCGGTGGTATTGTCGATGAGGGTGGGGGCAGGCAATAAAGGTGCCTTATGAAGGGCTCGACCCACGGACACAACCTTCTCCCGAGGCTCCCCCTCTTTGGTTTGGCACATATTGAACATGGTGTCTGTAAAAGAAAAGCAAGATGAAAAAGAAACAATAATAAGAAAAAGGACCAAGTAGTTCAGAAACAGGGGTATTTCATTTACCAATATCTTCTTCCAAGGGAGATTCAAATGGGCTAAGGCCGTAGTGGTGAAGAAAAGAGTGGTGAATGAGGCGTGACAGGTCGAAGGTTCTCTTTGTTATTCGGTCTACAATGCTCTGAGTACCTGGAGACCGTTTCTTGATGTTGTACCTCCGCTGAGAAGGAATTTTCCATATTCACTTGGTGGGAAAATTCTAAGGCTCGAAAGACTTAACAAAGAAAAAGCGTTGTTTCCATTCCTGGTTGAATGAAGGAGCTTTGTCTAGAAACTTGGCATCACCTCGGGAGGAGAAGTAGTAAAATCCAGAAGGCTTGAGAGACTTAGTTTGATAAAGAGAGAAGAAAAGGGAGCCAGTGGGCCTAATACCTAGGTATCGGGCGACCATTATAAATCTTATCATATTCCTCAATGAGTTCATGAAAAATTAAATCAAAGGAATCTCGTATAAGCGAGAGATCTTCATCAAAAGAGGAGGTATCGGGAAGCGAAGCCCACCATTGAGCTGGCCAACAAAAAAGGTCAGACAACCAGGAGGCGGATAAGGGGATCTATCCTCTTTAAAAGGAAGAATCAGTTGGTAAGACGAGGGAAGGGCAATGTTGATACGGATATACCCAAAAATTTTGTTAGTTGTGGTGCGCAATATATGTAGGGGTCTTAAGATGGAGGGAACCGAAGACAAAGGTTCACCCGAGCAATATAGGGAGTTGAGGAAGACTCACTTCGGGGTGAGGCGGTTGGTTCTAAAGACCCCGAACCCTCACCATGTTCATGAGATGACGGCTGGGAGGTGTGGGGATTGTCCACGACATCGGTAGATGTATGGGATATTGAAAGGTTGACCATAATAAAAAAGAAAGAAAAAAGAGAAAAGAAAAGGCAAATAACAACAATAATAAATGTTAGATAAGCAAAAATGATTGAACGATACCTATTCAAGTGATTTGATCTCCAAAAATTCAAGAACAAGTTGAAGATTGACAAAGAACAATAGAGCAAAATAATCTTGTCAGGGCAAGGGGATTTCTGATAGGAGATAGAAGTAAGAGGTGGAAAAAAGAGGGAAGTATGATTAGAGTCTTAATACTTAGGATATATGAAGAAAGAGAATAACAAGGGGTTCTATCATAACTTTTGATCTGTGGTAAATGAAGGGTTCATACTTTTTAGGGAAGCGCAAAAACCCTAAGTAAGAGGCCTCAAGAGCTCGGGGATAGCTTCAATTGGTCCGGAAAAAAAAAACTGGAGAAAGTAGCTTAATGGGCCTTAGGAGCTCGGGGATATCTTAAACTAGGCTGAAAAAAATGTAGAAAGTGGATTAATGGGCCATGGGAGCTTGGGGATAGCTTCATTCGGGCCGGAATAAACTGGAAAAAGTGGCTTAATGGGCCTTGGGAACTCGGGGATAGTTTCAATTGGGCTGGGAAAAACTGGAGGAAGCGGCTTAATGTGCCTTGGGATCTCGGGGATGACTCAAGTTGGGTCGGGGTTCCCCAAGAGAGGTGCCCAATGGACCTCATGCGTAAGAGGACGGGCTCGTAGTTTAAGCTTGAGGAAAATGACAATGCACCCCAAAATTCAAGAAAGTAGCTCAAAGGCGTAGACAGTGGGATGAGTTCTGGTCTTTACGATCTCTGCGGAAAGGGTCGTGCTATTAGCTAAATAAGTAGGGAATATAGAAGGAACTCGGGGTCCAAGAATCTCACGATGAAGACCCAGCGTCAGGATTTTGAGCTCGGTGATAAAAGAAGGGTAGAGCAAAATTAGGGTTGGAGTTTTTAGCTTGGGGGTAAAAAAAAAGTCTAAAAAAAGTCTATGAGAGTAAAGAGAGATCGGGTGCTCAATAACTATTTCTTCAAAGACCCAAGGTGTCGCTATGGTCACTCCTCAGAGGGATAAGCGACCATAGTGGTGGGAGTAATTGTTTTAGAGTAAAAAGAAAATGTGTTGATTTAAACTTGCGGCAAGGCAGAGTTCAGTATCTCTTTAATGGCTCGATGTCATGTTTGGACTTAAGGTATAACTTTACAAATCAGGGCCAAGTAAAAATATTAAGTGAGAGCCGACCTGAGGGAAGCAGAAAGTTTTTTGCACTAATTTCAGGGCTTTGGCACCTAGGCTCGGGACCGGGGTCGGCTACCTGAAACAATTCAGGGTATGTGCTTGGGGCAGAGCAGCAGGAGAAGGTTTAGCAGGATGACGTGGCATAATGACCCGGACTTTGACACCTGGGCTCGGGACGGAGTCAGCTACCTGAAACAATTCAGGTATGTGCTTGGGGCATAGCAACAGGAGAAGGTTTAGTAGGATGACGTGACATAACGAACCTAATTTAACGGAAACCCTAAAAAGTACATCTATAAATAGTTTAAGTACAAATTTACTCGAAGACAATTCTTTTCTAATTAATCCCTTACTTTACCAAGTTCTACCTAAAAACTAACTTAATTATTAGAGGGGTTCACCAGAAAACTCTTTTGATCGTCGTCTGACGATTATTCTTGGATGCATGTGTAATCGATTAAGGGGAACAGATCATTAGGATTCCTTTTTCGGTAGTTAAAGTTTTACCTAGTTTCCCATGACTCGGGGCGCTGCCCTAGACCCCGTTTGGGAATTTTGGCCCTACTAAGTCTTCTAAATCGAATATACATGAAAATTTATTATCAAGTCAATATAAAAAATAGGATTTTTATCCGACATTAACCACAATTTATACCAACACACGTAAATCTAAGTCTTTGTAATATTGTAAATCGTAATTGTGAAACTCAAAGGTGATTAATTGTTTCAAAATTCTTCCTTAGCTTTGACTTTTGTAACTTTTTACCTCCAACTCGTCATGGGATCAATTTAATAAGTTAAAGTAACTTAGACGTTAAACTGACCAATCCATGAAGTAAATCGTGCGTATATGTACCCAAAATATCCCTCTGCCAGTAGTTTTATCGTCAAAGTTCTCTTTTGAATGTTGAGCTCAATGATTTACTGGTAAAAAGAAGTTCAGTATATTTAGTTATGGAAAAAGATTATTTTAGTACCAAAGTATATGGCCTTTTTGACTTGACTTCATGAACTATCTTTTTAAAAATCACCGTCATTTAAACAGACGTGAAATATTTTGTAATTTTTATATCAAATTTTTCTTAACGATCAATAGAACACAAATATCTGAACAATTTTATAAACTGATGTGAATAAGTTAGAATGGAGATCGATGATGCGTAGTGATTTTGGCCGCATTTTTGAATTTTCGGCATTGACTTACAAAATTGTTTGAACATTTGGGTACTATACGTCGTTAAGAAAATTTCGATATAAAAATTGCAATATTTTTAACATCGTGTTTGAATTCCGACAATCTTTTTTGGACGGAATCAGGCAGTAGGTGACAACCAGGAAAAGAAATGTTTATCTTTCTCTTAAGAGATATTTTGATAGATAATATAATTAAAAGGGGTAAAAAAAAATGGATACTTTCGGTGACAAATAAAATGTTTCCCTTTAGTTATTTGCCACTCAAATTCCCTGTTGGGTCAAATTATGAATTCGATCTAACCCGCTAGGCTTGTGGATTTTACCCCGTCAAAGCACAATCGTAAGAATGAGTCGACGAACACGTGTAAAGTAAGTGTAAAATTTGAAGGTCTATAATTTTGAAAATAAGTCTCAGTTTTACGATGTTGTTATTCAATGTTTACCAACACTGGTTAACAATATCGACCAGAGTAAAATAAATATATGCAGCGGAAATAAAATATAAGAACACGTTAGAACAAATTCAGTTCACAAGTAAAATACTTGTGAAATTGGATGTACAAACCCGAAAACTATATTACTTTCTTATTTACGTTCAATACAAAAATATGAAGTAATATATGAAAACTAAATATCAATAAACTTGATACTAAATACTTGTTGCCGGAATGGCAAGATCTTCTCCGTTGGTCACGCAACTTCGAAGAGCTTGTTAATCTCGATCAATGGCTCCAAGTAGTTCTTCGTGTTATTCCTTGATTTGCCATGCATCTTGCGTCGTCCTTCTCTCTTCAAAATCCCGTGCGTGAAAATCGATCCCAAGCTTTAGGAATCCCCCTGTCTTAAATAGACAAACATAGAATCATAAACTTGATAAATACCTAAAATAAATTCTAAACACAATTTAGGAAACTAATAAAATCTTAAACATAAACTAGGATACACAATATATTTCTAAATCTAGTTTTCTAACTTATTTTGTGCCCAAGAAAGGGAAATAACAAAATAAAAATTATTGCCAAAAATAAATTCATCAACAACAAGTATTCATTCATATGGATCATTGACTACAAATAAACTCGAAGTTAAACTGGTAAATTAATACATTGAATTTACTTTGTTTGAACTTGTTCAACCTAAAATAACATTTCGGGCCACCCATGAAGAAGCACTCAATTTCGCCACCCAACTCGACCCAATTAATGCTCTGATTTGTGTTCAACCAAAATGATTTGGATCTGTTAATCATATTTGGATGCTCTAAGAATTTTAGAATTCGTTCGGTTTCATTTTCACTCAACAATGTTTAAATATTTTACTTTTCCTTAATAATTATACATGTATTACATGTAAAGAAAAAAATATTTACATAACCGTACAACTAACTTATTATTAAAGTCCCAGATCATAACATAAATAAAATTATAGGCACATTTAAAAGGAGATATTCGAATAAAGATACTTATTAATTTTATCTTTATGTTTTATAATATGGAAAAACTCGTTCTTTCACTTTAACATACATATGTATTGTAATGCAATCATTTTTTGACACATCATTTATATTAATAAATTAGAATATTTTTAAATAAATTTATTGGTTAATAGAGTTAAAAGTATCTTAAAGTAACTGTACTATATAATATATGTGATTGTTTTAACCGTAGAAATATATTCAAATATCGATCATCTTTTGTTTATAACCACCCAAACTTTTCTTGCCTTTGCAGCCATTTCCCTTACTACGTAGAATATCGAGAGCTTATTCACTTAATTTTATTTATTTGATTTAGAAATTAATATGCATGCACCAAACTCCATCACATATTTTGATTTATGCGTGCCAATTTTTGCGTATAATTGTATTGTTCCAGTTTTATCTCTCCAAAGGAACATATAGAAAGTTTACAAGAAAGTAGAATCACTATTAATCCACACATATTTTACTTTTACATGAAAAAGTGAATATAATTATTTTTATCTCAAGATATTTTAAAATGATAATTATGAGATTGAAATATTGATAAAAAAAAAGTTCCTAGTAATCTCTCACGTGATCATAACTTTCCCTATAACCAATCATTGTTTTGAAGACAATAAATATTGGTAGAGCCTAGAGATATTGCTGCACCAGCACACAAGAGCCATTCAAGTCCCCCATTGAATATTCTAAAGCAGATTGACAAGACGAGACTAGCATATTTCAGATACTTCCATTGTCCGAATTAAAGTATTTATTTATTTTTGTTTTATATTTAAGGCATGGCATCGCAGTATGCTACAGCCATTAATATTCTTGTTGAAATATGTTTCATATTATTTTCTTGTCATACATAGATTGCCTGCATGAAAAGACAAATTAAGCATATTCATTGCGAATTAAAGAGGTACGTACAAGATGCCAATCTAATCTCCCTCCACCATGTCTATGCTTTTCTCAGCTTAATTATTTCTTCGGATATATTAATGGGTTATGTTGGAATTTATCGAGTGAATTTAATTAAACGTTCGCAATCTTGCTTCTACCATGAATGCTTAATAAATATCAGTTAGCCAATTTTAGTTAAAGTTTTGGGCGTTTTAACTAGTACTGGTGTAATTGATATTCATTTGTAAGAGCATGCATTGAGAAGGTAAAAATAAATTAAATCAAGATTTTGAAAGTGTTTCGAATTTTAATAAATTAATACAATTTAGAGCACACTTAGGGAAAGGAACAAATCAACAGTTTATAGTTATTATATACTGTTGGGAATATTATTTTCTCCAATATTATTCCTTATTTGTAGTTTGCCTTTCTTAGGATACAAAGTATTTTAGAACTCTAAATTTCTTTCTTAGTTGGAYTCTAGGACTTTATTTAGTTTCCTAAATATTTATCTAACTTGTTTAACAAGAATAGGAGTCTTGTTTAATTATATAAGGAGTGAAGACYCAAGAAGKATATATACYAAGAACATAGAGACAGACGACGCACACATCTTTGACGCAGAACACGAGAAAATAGATTTCTTGYGGCAACGGTCCAAATCAAGGAGATRTTCAAAGTTGCGTAACCAACAAAGAAGATCATCAGAAACTTTGCCACAAGACTTGAAGRCACGATCTTAATCACGAAGATCTTTGAAGTTGCGTAACCAACGAAAAAGATCATCATACCGAGGCGACGAGTKTTTTGTGTATCAAGAGTTTGATACAATTTMTTTTATTTTTTCATATATTACTTTTTATTATWTTGTATTGATGTTAAACGTTTGAAAAGTAATATAGTTTTCGGGTTTGTACACCCAAGTTCGTAAGTACGATTACTTACGAACTGAAATTAATTTACTGTGTTTATTTTTATTTATATTTTCCGCTG
>BMAC01000122.1:799205-836515 GCA_014905375.1 Phtheirospermum japonicum | reverse complement strand
CATATATTACTTTTTATTATATTGTATTGATGTTAAACGTTTGAAAAGTAATATAGTTTTCGGGTTTGTACACCCAAGTTCGTAAGTACGATTACTTACGAACTGAAATTAATTTACTGTGTTTATTTTTATTTATATTTTCCGCTGCTGCTTTCTGAGATTCAGTTGGTGTTAGGTCTGGTGACGTTTATCACGAAACCTAACATCATATCTGAAAACTGCATTTTTACAAAACTACATATACATAAAAGTAGTAGTAAGAACTTAAGGGCCTATTTTGGAGCAGTATTTTTTTGGATTTTGAATTTTGATATTTAGAAATTTTGGGTATAAAGATTCTGTAAATAGTAAGAATTCTTGTTTGTTATATAATTTAGAATCATTTACATTTTACTGTAGATGTCAAATCATATCTGAAAAGTGGGTGATAATATATTGTTATATTGTATTTGATGTCAAATAATGTTTGAAAAGTGAATGATAGTGTATTATAATATTGTATTTAGTAATATTTAATTATTTAATTGTAAGAAATTATTGTTTGAGTATTTGATTTTTTAGTCTTAGAACAAATGAGTATTCGGTATTACGAAACCCGAATCTAGGATTAGGAGTCCTAGACCAAACAGGCCCTAAATGACCCTGATAAAATATCTTGAAAATGACGTTACTGCTGTCATCACCGACCCAGTGATGTCACTGCATGTCATGCAAACGTACACAACGGCTAGGGTTCTGAATGGTGGCTGACAGCTTTCTTTTCTTATCTTATATGATAGCTAGCCCTAGTTCTAAAATGATCTCTTGTGTAGTATATATATGTGTGTAACCAACTGTTGTAATCAACTAGAAACAATTGTAGAATATACTCTTGCCTTCATGCTATGATTATGAAATCATTTGAGCTCTCTATTCAATCAATATGAAATACAAAAATTATGATTATTCAACATGGTATCAAAGCATGTTCTGTCTACTGCTGATTCATGTTTTAGCTTTTATAATCCTATTCCTTCTGTTTATCATAAGATAAGTACCTTTGTATTTTTGCTGAAGCATAAAAATGTCAACATTACTCGATTCAACATCCCCATCATCTCAGATCTAAGTTATCCATCCTCAAAATCAACTCATCACTTCCAAGATCACTGAGAGCAATTATCTGATATGGCAATAACAACAACTTTTGACAGCCATAAAGGTCTATGGTTTAGAAGGATTTATCACTGGGCAGAAGAAAGCCCCAGATGCTTTTGTACAAGATGGTGGCAATACGATAGGTTTGTTTCTAAATCCTGTATATGAGGCATGGTTAAGACATGATCATTTGCTTGCTTCATGGATTCTACCATCTTTATCTAAGAATTTGTTAGTATTAGTGGTTGGTCTGAACTCTGCAAAAGAAATGTGGGATACTCGGGCTCTTAATTCTGCTAGTCAATCATAAACTAGAAGAATGCAACACAAGCTTGAACTTCTTAGTATCAAGAAAGGATCATTTACCATGAGAGAACTTTTAGGAAAAATCAAATATTGTCGTGATATTTTAGCATCTATTGGTGAAAAGATCTTAGAAGAAGATAAAATGCTTTATATCTTCTCTGATCTAGGTCAAGAATATAACCCTGTTATGATTTCACTCACCTCGAGAATGGAACCAGTTGCCTTAAGAGATATACATGCCACACTCCTCAGCTATGAAGCTAGATTAGAGTATGTCACTGCAGTGAGTACAATAAACATTGAAGGTTCAATTCCCATTGCAAATCTTCCACTAATTTCAGTCCTAGAGGAGGAAGATCACCTCAGTTTTTAGGCAATAGGGGCAGATCCTACAACAGCACCTACAGAGGCAGGGGTATAAGAGGTTTTTACAGAAGCACAAGAGGCAGAGGTGGTAGAAATTATGGTGAAAGGTCTCATTTTGTGTGTCAAGCCTGTCATGAAGAAGTACACACTACAGACATATGTTATCATAGATTTTACTCCAGCTACAATAGTTTTCAGAATTAGACAAGACACCATAACAACTATTCTTTAGGACAAAATCACGCAAGCTTTGTTGGAAATATGAGTTCATGTGCAGGAAGCATCGCGGGACTGGTCAAGTCAAGACCCTCCTCAGGAATCATGTTGTTATCCCGACTCTGGAGTAACAAACCATGTTACTTATGATCTCAAAAACCTCAACATTTCAGCTGAGTGTCGATTACATGTTGGTAATGGGACAAGTTTGTTGATTTCTCAAATTGGTAAATCTACTTCTGATTCCTTAAACCCCAACCTAAATAGCTCAAAAAGTTTTGTCCTAGAAAAGTTAATACATGTTCCTCAAATCACCAAAAACCTGTTAAGTGTTTCTCATTTTGCAAAAATATAATCAAGTGTTTTTTTAGTTTCACCCTTCCTTTTATGTTGTGAAGGGCCTAGCTATAGGAATGATTATTCTCAAGGGGAAACTTAATGATGGACTCTATGTTTTTCATCTACCTGTCTCACAACCTAGAACTACTGCTGTCAAAACGGGCCAAAGCCCACGGGCTGGCCCATCCGCCCGCATAAACGGGCGGGCTTGGACTGACCATCTCCCAACCTGTTTAATCGCGGGCTTTTTTGGCCCGCTCCATTAAGCCCGGTCAGAGCGGGATGGCCCTTATGATATGTGCAGAGGATAGAATACAGAGGGCGATGGATTGAGTGATAGGGCGAACCCTAATTTTGGGGAGAAGATGGATAAAAACGAAGTCTTTGGGGAAGCTACCAATGGGTCACAAGCTGAAATCAGGAAGAGAAGAGAATGGGGCGGGCTCGAGGGTCAAACCGGAACCGGGATGGAAAGAAAAGTGTAGTGATGGGCCTAAGGCAGGGTTTAAGTATTTAGTTGGGCCGAATTAATTGATGTTTGAAGCAAGCCCAATTATGTTTTAATTTAAGGAGTTAAGGGGTTTTTCTTATTAAGTGGCCCTACAACATTTGGCTATATGTATGAAACACGGAGTATGAAAAATGCAAATAATTATATTATTCTCATTGCCTCATCAAATTTCTCTCTCTTCTAATCTCTTTCTTCCTCCCCAAGTTCTATTTATATTCATACAATTTCATAACTCTCAAATACAGAAAAAAAATACAAAAAAATATAAAATAATTCCTAATATTAATTAAACATAACAATTGGCACCAGAGCCGACGATCCTCGGTATGGCAGAAATCATTCGCTTCAAAAGTCTTCAGGAAGTTCAAAAACATCTCGATCAAGTGCTGCAAAATGAATCCCAGAAACGAGAAGCTTTAGAGTTGAAACTGAAGGAACAAATATCAGATATTAACTCCGAAACACAAGCTCAGATTTCAAGCATCAGGTCTGCTATACATGAACAAACACAGAACCTGACCAGTAAGCTGAAGCATCTCACTACAACCTTGGCCACCCTCCAGATGCAGATCTTGATCCCAGACAGAGGAAAGAATCAGAATGATGGAGAATCCATCTTGGGCAAACCCTTATCTACACCTACATCAGAAACAAGGGTCAGAACAGCCACAACAATAAGGATGAAACAACAAATTGAATATACAGGTACTCACACCACCAACCCACTGCCAAAAATTGATTTCCCCCGTTTTGATCGAACACAACCCAGATCATGGATGTTAAAGTGTAATGGTTATTTTAAGTTAGTACCCTTCATGACTGATGCACAGAAAATTACACTAGCTGCTATGCACTTTGAAGGGAAAGCAGCCCAATGGTGCCAGAATCTTAGAAGTAATCAGACTTATTAAGGATATCTTTTGCTTCTTCTTCATTATGTTACCACTTTCGTAATGAAATAAGGAATGTATTGATTATTCATTAGAGATTTTGTATTTTTTTTCTTAAATGTGCACGGTCTAAAATCTATCGAAAAACTTCAATGCTGCAGCCGCATATATTATACATTATTATATCTTTTTATGCTAATTAAAAATGTGCATGTGCATAAATTCGCAGTTGATATCTGCTTGGAGTTTTGTAATTACGGTTTGTGTATCTATCTACAGTTGTATATTGTGAGTTTTTATGTGAATGAGATCTTTAATGCATTTGAGTTTTTTTAAGTTTGTGATAACGAGTCTTGATTAGTTGGATTATAAAAGTGAGTTTAAAATCATACTGACTATTGTTGATTAGCATTGAAATTCTAATATTATTAGTTTTTTTTAATATTTATATACAATCATTTAATAAATACTGAAAAAGTTTCGAACTTAATTAGTTGATTAGCAAAGAATTAGTTGATTAACCCTAATATTTGCATATCGGCCATTTTTTTATGAATGATCAACAGCGAAATTATCGATTTTCCAATTAAATACTTCTTACATATGAAACCAGTTATAATTAAATACTTCACTTACCATATGAGAAATTAAGAATTTTTGTGTAAGTGTCATAATTTTGTTAATTAAAGCATAATCTAATTTAAAATAATTTTTTAATTTACTTACCAAACTTAATTAATTGATTAACAAATAATTAGTTGATTGACACCAATATTTGAGTTTCGGCCATATTTTAGTTTATGCATATTTTTTGAAATTCATTAACTTTACGCCAACAATAAATAATGGGTTTGAGTTTTCAACCACAACGTGCAATCAATAAGAGCATTTGTGTATCATATTCTGATAAAGATAACTTGGTATGTTTATTTGAATTCTTTTCTCTCCTTCATTTAATTAGATTATGTGACTCTAAATATCCTGTTACAACATATTTTGAGGTCGGATACTTATGAAGTATTATTTTATTTCTGTATCATAATATTTCTAATTTAATTGAAATCCACAATTAGAAGTTCTCTTGCCCACGTAATAAACTATTTATCGATACATACTCCACAACCAATAAATTTGTTAGTATTTTTCAAGTTCATAAGTTATTTCTGCTTTTTTTTTAATGTCATTCTCAAATGAATCACATGAAATTTGGAAAGACATATTAATTTTAGACTAATATTCTAATTTTATTTCAATTGAATTTATATAATTAAACTATTCTCAATTATAAAAATTTTTGTTTATGTATCAGCCTATTCCAAAAACTTTCTCCCTGTGTGCATTGATCTTCGAAATTGGCATGGATATTCGTGGCCAGTCAAATGAGTAAGATTAATGACAATGTCGAATTCAACATCGGTTTGGAATTATTTATCCAACATAATAATATTGAAATTGGTGATCAATTGGTCCTTACTTATCGTGGTGGATTGGTATTTGATGTAATCATTTTCTCCCAATTGGGCATTGAAAAAAATACAGAAACATATCATCATACGATGAGTTTTGCTTGGATTATGGAAGCACATCATTTCCAGCAATTCAATTCATAGTTTCAAAAACTCATATTGAGAAGTCCTTCTTGGTAAGTAATCTCTTTTTCTATCACTTGTCACAAAAAAAATAATAATAAAATCAATGACATCTTATTCATATTGTTTGTATTTATATTTTTTTTTCACAGCCTATTCCTATAGACTTTTGGATGAAACACATTCACGTGACAAATATGGTGAACGAGACAATTGCAACTCTCAATCATCGTTTAATTGATTGGACTGCAAAAGGAGGCCTCTACAATATCAATTCGTGGTGGTGTGCTTGATTTTCTAAGTCGTACCAAATTGAGAGTTAGAAGCCGTTGTGCTTTTGAACTTATTTATCCATCTTCTAATTCAAATGGCCTCTACTTCACAGTAGTTATTTCATATTAGTATACTATTCTACTACCTACCAATGACACTAGGTTCTTTACAAATATTTTAATAAAATTGTTTATGTAGATCAGTTATTTCCAATATGTAATGGATATGAGAGAGCTTCTTACATTTTTTTTAATGATCGTTTTAAATTATATGAATCAGTTTACTATTAATTTGGAGGAATAAAAATAACGTAAAAAGGAAATAAAATATGAAACACAATATTCACATCAGTCACTACCACACGCATGACATTGAGCCTTTCGGACAGTAGGGTTCCGTTCAAATTCCAAATGAAACAGTTTTCGCTTATTGTTTGTTTCTCAATGACTATAAATAAGAGTTAGGGGCAAACTCTATACAATGTGGGTTTGTATTTGCCAAAACCAGTTTTTAACCATGACAAACTCTACGTCGAAATCTCTCGAGTCAAGAGTCGTAAAGGATTATATAAATCCTAAGTTATGACGACGATGGTAATATTGCTAGTAAGACAGCAAATGTTATTTACAAAAAAAAATTTTAAAATCTCAAGTAAACAATTTGAATATGTTTTATTATTAAATAAATATTTGAATTTAATTTTTTGTTTTTATGTGTTTACTGAATATGCCCGCGTAACCACGGATTTTCGAATTAGTTCAGGTGTAAACCTCTTGACTTCTCCATTACAGCTTATTTGTGGTTTTTGCAGAGTCTTAACATATCTTCAAAACATGCTGACAAGAGGAAAGTTTTTTTTATCACAATCGCAAAATAATATAATTCAGAATTAAAAGGAGACAAATTATCTCATATATATCTATACCTTCTATAATAAAGATGGTGAGCATTGCCTCCTTTGCGACATGTGGCGTTCTGTTACTGGTTGGTAATTATTTTTTTTCTTTTTTTTTTCTCCCACCGCTTTATATTTTTTGAGGCTTGGTTATTTGGTGCCCATCCATGTGTGTGCAGGTAGTGTTTTGGGTCAATTTCTATCCCAACCGCTATCATCATCTTCTTCCTTTATCTTTCTTAGGGTTCTGACCACTTAATTTCTATCCCTTTTCTCCGACCAATTCATGCGCGACTCCAGGCTCACTCATCATCTTCTTCTTTTCTCTTTTTTAGGGCTGCGATGATATTATCTGAGTTTTCTCAATTTGTGGATAATTGGGTGAAACATGGCCCGTATCTTGGCGGGGCGACCGGATGGCATATGAGATGCAACCGTGATTCGCAGCCATGGCGTGGCGATGGTTCTCCCATCCGACCAAGAATCTGAGCCTCAATTTTATTCATATTTTTCCCAAGATAAATCCATTTTTATTCATATGTATTCCCAAGATAAACCCCTTTCTGGAGTTCCAAGGTTAATTGTTTCAAATTTTTCTCAACCTCTTTGATTTAATTTTTTCCCACTCTCTGCTTTTTTGGCTAGGACCAGTTATGAAAATCTCTTTCTTCAAAGATCTGTTCCAAGGTTTAAGGGCGAATCGGTTCAAAATTTTCTCCACCTCTTTGATTTCCCCCCCTTATTTTTGGATAAATTAATTTTTTCATGTTTCTTTTTTGAATGTAGGGAGATAACTAACATCGCTTTCGTCTTTTATCACATTTTTTGTAGCAGCACTGAAAGTGTCTCGATGGGAAATATCTGGATTGGCGACTTTCATGCGTTTTATCTCCTCCGTCGAGGATATTTTCTGAACATTTTCAATTTTATTCATTATATTTCTTGAGGAAACAATTAGAACGAGCTTTTTCTATTAAAAAAAGTTGGTTATAGATGGGGTTTTCTATTTTCTTTGTTTGTTTGTAGTATTCAAAGGTTGTCATTTCACGTTGGATTCCTTACGGAGGCCTGTTGAATAAGCAGATGGAGGCATCGATTGCTGTTCGGGTCAAGTTTGAGAATTCGAGAGGGTCTAGCAGTAATAGCTTGAAGGTGGAGAGTAATAAGTTGGCTTCTGATGTTGCAGCTTCTAATGCGGCTTTAGGGTCCAGCAGTAATAGCTTGGAGGTGGAGAGTAATAAGCTGGGTTCTGATGTTGCAGCTTCTAATGCGGCTTCAGCTTCTACTACTCTGTTAGCTGCAACCAGAAGCAGCAGTAAGTGTTTATTTTTCATTAAAAGCTGCTTATTGATGATTTTGCTAATTTATTTATTTTTAATTAGTAATTTTCATTTTCTCTTCTGCAAGAAAAGAAAAACTCGGGGAAATATATTCAGATGTGAATATCATGTGGATTTTTCTGGATTTCTTTTTTTCCAATTTGACAAAATTAGAGAAATTGACTATTCTTCTCGATATTATTCAGATCTATACCAGATCTAAACCAAAATCCGATTTTACTTGACTCCATAAACCAGGTGAAGTTAAGCTTGGAAGGGGTTGATTTGTTCGACGCTCCTGTCCCTTTTTTAGAGGTATTTTCATCTCTCTTTTTTTTTTTTTCTTCTTATGTTCTGTATAAATTGTTGATTTTGTCTCATGTTTATTTGAATTTGGAGTTCTTTTTTGATTACAAGATTGATTATTTATTTTAAAAACTAATTGTTTGTTTTTGAGTTTGAAATTGTTTACCTTTAGTATATTTTGTTGCCACTGTTTGTGACAAAAACTTTTTTTTGTTTCTTCTTTCGTAATTATTCGCAGGCATATATTTTCGAAGAATAGTAGTACTTTTCAGAGCACACGATCAATACAAGGTACCTCTGCGATTTTTCCCCAAGCCTTTTGTGTGTTTTTTTTAGATTCTTAAATTTTCATGGAATAGGAAGGTTAGGAATGACGCGAATATCGATTTCGCCTCAACCTGCGAGTCCATCTTGGATTCTAAACACCCGCGACTCCGTGAATTTTGTGGAACTTTACTTTGATCCCAATTTTTTTTTTATATAAACAAATAATTACTTTATGTTTATATAGGTTTCTATTTTATTTTTTTTTATGGGAAGACAAGTATATTTATATAGGTATATTATTATTGATATTTGTGTCAAGATCATTATTTATTTTACTTTAGTTTGAATTAACAAATTTAAAATATGAGCCACAGATAAGGATGATCCGGAGTCTTTGCTTGAAGGCGTCGCCATGGCTGGCTTAGTCGGAGTTCTTCGCCAGCTRGGCGACCTAGCCGAGTGAGTTCAATTTGTTTAATTACTATTATTTATTTATTTAAAGTGGGTGATTTGATTAAATTTTGGGGTTAGGCAATTAGGGGTTGTGTAGTGTAATCTGATCTACACTTTTTCGTTTTAGTTTTTTGAAATTTATAATGGGCCATTAATATTTCGATAGACAGGGTTGTCATTTTCAATATGAATAAATTTATTCGTGCTGACAGATTAGAATTACAGAAATGCTGCAAGCCTTATTATGATGGACAATATGCTCGTCTGGTTCCTTTCTCCTTCTCCTCACAATGTAATTTTAGAATTGGCTCACAGATCTTCTCAAACGAACCCACCGCTTCTTCAAGCACGAACCCTTCGGATTCAGTCATTGACACTGCACAATGTCCTACGAAATTTAATGGCACGGATATAAATGGTATTAAACTTTCCTATGAACTATCAAAGTTCAGATTAGATTTACTAATTCATTGTTCTGTTTATCTTACATTTATCTTTCTATATTACTTTTAGTTAGCGATCAGCCTAACATCACTGTTGGAGATGAGCAATTATCACAATATATTCCACCTGTTTCACACATAAGTGAGTTCAACTTTTTCTAAGAGCATTTTATTGATTTTATCTTCAAAATGCATTTCCGTTTTTCTGCTCTATACATTAAATCTGTTTAGCTTTTGATAGGACGTCATTATGAAAGCCATACTTTTGGAGGTCCTAACATTACTTGCCCATTTTGTGGAGCAAAGATGTGGAACGAGAAGCGCGTTGTGGTCAGTCCAAGAGTCAACTATCCTGTTTTTTCAATGTGTTGCAAACAAGGGACGATACAGTTACCTCTACAACATTCGACGCCAGCTTTCTTAGATCAGCTATTTCATCCTCTGAGTGGAAGTTTGTATCAGCATTTTAAAGACAACATTCGTGTTTACAATTCATTGTTCCAATTCACGTCGTTAGGTGGAAAAATTGACGCTAGCATCAACAACGGCAATGGTCCATACATATTCAGACTAAATGGGCAAACACATCATCGATTAGGTTCTCTTTTGCCCCTTCCTGGACATAATGCAAGATATGCACAATTGTACATATATGATACTGCGAATGAAGTCTCAAATCGTATTTATTCAGTTTTTGGAGATACTGCTGTGGAAAATATTAATGCGGTCATCGTCGAAGGAATTTTAGGAATGTTGAATGAATTTAATATAATAGCCAAAGCATTTCGTATGGCAAGGGATAGATATGAGGAGGAAGGAAGCACACCGTGGAGGCTCAGATTGTTGTCTGCCAGAAAACCTAACAAGAAAAACTATGCTGATCCCAGTGGGTCGGAAATTGCAGCCTTGATTGTTGGGGACATAGGRGTGGGTAATGGAGATAGAGATGTAATTGTCGASCATAGGAATGAGGGGCTTAAAAGAATCAGCGTCTTACATCCCTTATACATGTCCATGCAGTATCCATTATTATTTCCGCACGGTGAAGATGGATATGTCCTTGGGATTCCTTTTGTTTCGTCACCTGTGAAAGAGAACTTGAAACGGAAAACAGTTAMCATGAGAGAGTACTATGCATGGAAAATCCAAACAKGAGATCTACTCCATAATACACTTCTTCGAGGTGGTCGACTGTTCCAACAGTTTCTCACTAACGCCTTCTCTGCGACCGACGAAGAGAGATTGCATTATATTAAGAATAACTAGAAGAAACTTAGAGCAGACATGTATAAGGATATCAGAGATGCAATGCATCGAGGGGATGTGCGAGGCAAATCAATCGAAAAAAGAGTTATATTGCCGGCGAGCTTTACCGGAAGCTCTAGATATTTATTTCAAAATTACCAGGATGCTCTCGCGATATGTAAGTACTACGGATTGCCTGATTTGTTTATAACATTCACTTGCAATGCAAATTGGAGTGAAATACAAGAGGCCGTACAAATACTTCGTGGTCAAAAGGCTGAAGATAGACCCGATATTGTAGCAAGAGTTTTCAAAATAAAGCTGGCGCATCTTTTAGATGATCTCACGAAGGAAGTACATTTTGGTAAGACTTCGGCAGGTATGTAAATATATTACATGTAATCAGTCAGGCTGCACATAAAAAAAAATTATTTTACAATTTTTTTTATAGGATTTTCAATCTTCTTTGAAATTCATTCTTTATTTTAGGGTTTTCCTATATTGTTTTACTTATTGCAATTTTTTTTCATGCTGGAATTACAGTAAAAAAAAAGATTTTTACTGCCTTACCACAAAATATGTGATTCAACACACGTCAAAATTTATTGGGCTTTAATTTTTTTGAATAATCATACAATTTAATTTATATTTAACAATTTTTCAGATTTTTTTTTTAATTAGGCCATTTCTTATTATCTCAAGAACTACCAATGAGATCTGCAATGCTTACATAAACGTTTATTTATTATTGTAACCAACAAATATTGATAGATGCTATTTCTTTTTCTTTTTTTTTTTTGATTTTACACATCAAATATTTCTTATGTATTTACGCATGTGCTATTTATATTAAATTTTGCAGTTACTTACACTATCGAGTTTCAAAAACGTGGATTGCCGCATGTACATATTCTTTTATGGCTCCAACCATCTGCCAAGTTCAAAACTGCTGCAGATATAGACAGATTTGTCTCAGTTGAGATACCAGATCCGGTGAATGATCCAACTGGTTACGAGTCCGTTACATTATTTATGATTCATGGTCCTTGCGGTCCAGTAAATTACAATGCTTCATGTATGCTGGATAAGAAATGCACCAAGTTTTTTCCAAAAAGTTTCCAGGCTCAAACCTTGATTGATGAGCATGGCTATGCAGTTTATCAGAGAAGAGACACAGGTATTTTCTGCATAAAGAATAAAATCAAACTCGATAATAGATACGTTATGGCTCATAATGTTGATTTGGTTGTCCGTTACAAAGCTCACATCAATGTTGAGATTTGTAATCATTCCAGAGCAATAAAATATTTATTTAAATACATTAACAAAGGACCTGATCGTGCAAGATTGGTCATTGAGAGAGATGGAGTTAACGAAAAGAATCAGGTGCAGCAAGTTGGTGATGGGGATGAAATACAGGCCTACCTTGATTGTAGATATCTATCAGCGTACGAGGCTGCTTGGAGGCTGTTCATGTTTCCAATTCATCATAGAGAACCTGCAATTTTACGATTGGCCATCCATCTTCCTGAACAATAAAATATCTATTTTGACGATGACGAGCCACTTCACAGCGTACTCAGTAGACCGAATGTCCAACGTACAATGTTTACTGAATGGATGGTTGCTAATCAACGATACGAAAGTGCTCGAGAATTGTTATATTCTGATTTCCCGACCAAATTCGTCTGGCACAAAGATAAAATGGAATGGAGACCAAGGGCTAACGGCAGATGTATTGGTCGACTAATATATATAAATCCCGCAGCTGGTGAGTTATATTACTTATGTTTATTATCGAATGTCGTTCGAGGGGCAAGGAGCTTTGATGAAATCATGACAGTGAATGGGAAGATTTTTCGTACGTTCCAGGAGGCGTGTGAAGCACATGGCCTGCTGGGAGATGATGAAGAATGGAACGATGCTCTAAAACAAGCTTCAACTTGGGCAACATCTAAGCAACTCAGGGATCTATTTGTTACGATCATTTTATTCTGTGAGGTAAGTAATAATATTTTGCCTTTAATTTGCTAAATTTTGTAATTTACTTTGCATATTGTGAATTATGTACATTTAGATAAATTCATTTAATTTCACATTAAAAATAAATAATGATGCCTCTTTTTTTAATTGGTTCATTACATAACAAAATATAAATAATAAATAATAGGAAATTTAAAACCACAGGCTAAGTTATTTGGTATTTCTTTTTTTTTTCCCTTTCACTGTCATACATATATTATTACATTTTCTATGGTTGCAATAAAAAATAGTTTCGTGTGTGAAATTCAAACTTATAACTCTATTCTCTAATAAAATCAATCAGTTAAAGTAATATATATAAAAAGGATTTACTTATTATAAATTTTTTATATCATATTAATTAATTGCAACTAGATGAACATAAAAAATTATATATTATTACTTTATGAGTTTTAACTTCAATCATAATCAGTTTACATTAATTTTGTGGATTTTGAGGATACGACTTTTTTGGGTGTTACAATTTCAAAATCATTTTATGAAAAATGATTTTGAGGATTTTGAGGATACGACTTTTTTGGGTATTATTACTATTTATATAATTTATTTATATAACTGGTATGAAAAATACAAGTATTTATTTCTTTGGCTTATTTTCAATAAAATGATTGTTCAATAATTGAAAGTAATATGTCTACAATGAATTTATTTTTTTTTATTTTTTTATTTTTCTTTCTTTTAGATAAATGCTTGGTAACTCAATAAACAAAAGAACACTTAGAGTATTGCTTTATAACTACTTACTTTAATCATGATAAGTTCACAGTTATTCTTTATATATTTTTTTTATTATTATTATGTTTGGCCCAAATGGAAATATCGATTATTAATAATATAAATACTAGATCTAAAACCAATTAGATGTTATTTAAATTAATATATCTTGCACACATGTACTATCTTTAAACATGGACATATAGTGATTCAATATAAAACATAAGGATATTTATTGCTTAGTATCTGTTTGCTTCAATTATAATACACTAATATCTACTTCGAATAATTCATTCTCATCATGCAGGTTAGAAGTCCGAAAGAGTTGTTTGAGGGAAATTGGCGTTCAATGCTGATGATATAGAATATCAATTCAGGCGAGCTTTGAATCTGGAGAAATTTTCGATGCCAGAGAACGATCTGAAAAATTATGTCCTCATTTCTCTAGAGGAGTTGTTCGTTCAGAATTGCACCTCTTTGGCCGACAAAAGATTGCCACAGCCGACTGGAGACCTTTCAGATCCCAACGCTAACAGATTAATCTTCGAGGAATTGAATTATAATCTTCGAGAACTTCAACAGAACCATATTCAGATGCTTGCAACTTTAAATCCGGAGCAGCGAGAGATTTACAGCGTCAGAAAACAATCTATCGACAAGAACGAAGGGAGAATATTTTTTATTAGTGGCAACGGAGGAACTGGGAAAACGTACCTGTGGAAAACAATCATAGCTGGCATCCGCTCAAATAAAAAAATTGTCCTTGTCGTTGCTTCGTCAGGGATAGCTTCGTTATTATTGCCAGGAGGAAGGACAGCTCACTCTCGCTTCAAAATTCCTATAAATATCGATGAATGGTCAACATGTGAAATAAAGAAAAGCACACAGCTTGCAAGTTTGCTGAAACAGACAAGCCTTATTATCTGGGATGAAGCTCCCATGGTGCACCGGTTTTGCATAGAGGCTCTGGACAAGTCACTTAAGGACATTTTCGGTGATTCGATGTTGCAAGGAACATCTACAGCTTTTGGTGGAAGGACAGTGGTTTTTGGTGGCGACTTTAGACAAATTTTGCCCGTCATACCGTCTGGATCGAAAGCTGACATTCTCAACGCAACCATGTGTAATTCTCAAATTTGGCATGAATGTGAGGTGTACACTTTGAAGCTGAATATGAGACTGATGCAGCCTCATATGGACGATCATCGTAGAGATGAGCTTAATCAATTTGCCCAGTGGCTTTTAAATATTGGAGATGGAAAAATATCGTCCACCGTGAGAACTAATGCCGAGGATGGAGATTGGATAGTAGTACCTAATGATTTTCTGATCAACGAAATTGGAGATCCTTTGGATATTATATTTAAGGCCATATACATTGATTTTGAGCAAAATTTCAGTGATCCTCTGTATCTACGATAGAGGGCAATTGTCACTCCTCATAATGACGTTGTTGACCAAATTAACTCATATATTTTGGAGATGATGCCCGGTCCTTTGAAAACATATCACAGCTGTGATACGTTGTCGAAATCTTCTATTGGATCCTCAAATCAGGAAATGTTATACCCTCCTGAAGTTCTAAATACTATAAACTTCCCTGGAGTTCCAAGCCATGTCCTGAATTTGAAAATAGGCGTTGTTGTAATGCTTTTAAGGAATATTAGTCAGATTGATGATCTATGCAATGGAACCAGGCTATTAATAACACAACTAGAGTCCAATATTATCGAAGCTACAATTATCACCGGTGAACATCTCGGAGAAAAAGTGTTCATTCCAAAAATTGTCTTCACCGTTAAGGACAAAAAATGGCCTTTCATTTTCAATAGAAGGCAGTTTCCATTGAGATTATCTTATGCCATGACTATAAATAAAAGTCAAGGACAAACTCTTGACATAGTCGGTGTTTACTTACCAAAGCCAGTTTTTACACATGGGCAACTTTATATTGCATTTTCAAGAGTATCTTCCAAAAACGGCTTAAGAATTTTAATACATGATGAAAATGGAAAACCAACGAATATCACAAAAAATGTTGTTTATGGAGAAATTTTCAGTTATATTTATAATTAATCTACCTGCCATTCTCCATATCATATGAGGCCAAATTTCATTCCGTTTCCCAGACACTCAATTTGCTCATTTGCACAATTAATTTTATGACATTCATTTGTTTTTTATTGCATATAATAATCTACAAGAATCATATCAACATAGTTTCTTTCTAACAATAGTATTTCATCTTTACAACTATTTGTGAAATAAATTTTTGTTGGGCAGTGAACCATTTAATAATCATGTTATTATTTACTTTCATTGCCTGAAAATCAAGGATATCATTTGCTTCCGTTCTTTTACTCTATCATTGTACATAAAAAATTCCATTCTGTCCTGTACACATCTCATTACATGCAACAATGCAGCTTTCTGTTATTTACATATGTAAGCTGTCAAAAACATGATCATTATGTTATTACTTCGATCTATTTCAGTATCAAAAAAAAATTCACAGAAATATTTTCTGATCTTGAATGTTCGTATGACAGGTGGGCCCAATAAGCGAGGCCAAACTCTCCCAGATTCAGCCTGGCATTCGAGCGTTCATAGTGGTCAGAATTGTCAGGCTATGGAAGACAATATTACCTCTGCATAACGAATTTATCAGTATTGATTTTCTTGCAGTTGATGACCAAGTAAAAATAGAACTTTAAACAAAACTATTTTGATTCAACTATTTCTTTTTTCTGTCGTTAAGGCGGCGAACTGAAAGGTGGATATACAAAAACTTGCAAATAATTATATTTCAATATCACATCAGAAAAATGCCATGCATGGTACGATTCCATCAGAGTATAGCGCAGATTTTGAAGATCAGTTGATGGAGGGGAATGTTTACAAAATTAATATGTTCCAAGTTACAAAGCGCAAACAATCACACAATGCCGTCCCACTACAGAAAATGTTGTATTTGAGTAGTACAACTCGAATAGAGCAAATTAATGACAACCTCGACAAATACCCTCAGCACTACTTTCAATTTGCAACAATGGACGACATCATTGCTAGAACCGATCGCGAGTACTTTATGACAGGTTGGTCGACTAAATTAATCTGGTATAGATTCTGACTCTTCCTAATTTGTTTATTTTTCACTGATTCTTCTGTGCTTTTATAGATGTTATAGGACTACTGACATCAATGACTCCAATCAGTAGTATTCAAATATCACCAAAGCAGGTCTCTGCAAATATTACTG
This sequence comes from Phtheirospermum japonicum, assembly GCA_014905375.1. Taxonomy (NCBI): domain Eukaryota; kingdom Viridiplantae; phylum Streptophyta; class Magnoliopsida; order Lamiales; family Orobanchaceae; genus Phtheirospermum; species Phtheirospermum japonicum. The sequence goes on along the minus strand of BMAC01000122.1, from coordinate 819,944 downwards.
GTCAATCATCGGCCAAGAATTTGACTGTACACAAGCGAGACATATTTATTAAACTTCTCAGGTAATTCACTATAAACAAAGCAAGGAAATAAATTCTAGAAAAATTATTTAAAAAAAAAAGAAAAAATCCCTAATGGAGACAACAAGAGTGATATCTAGAGTTTACTTTACAAAATTCCCAGTTCTTTAGTTATGCAGAAAAAAAAGAGAATAATAATAATAATAGTATTAATAAAATAAATATTTCTGGTTGGAACAAAAATTGTTTTTTGGAATTGTTGATATTTGTGTAAGTTCAGGAAAAAAATTGTTGCAGAAACATACAACCGAATATGAAAAAAATCAAATTAAACCTAAAAATCTCTTCTTCTCAGATTTGTTTTTGTTTTGACATTCAAAATATTCAATAATTAGTTTACGTTAATCTCTACTTCTTCAATGCTAATCACAGTCAATATGGGAGAACTTTTTCGTCCAATTAAATATTGAGAGTCTGCTACAACTACAAATCAAACCTATAATTGTTATCGCAGGAAAAACAATCAAGTCATACATGAGTATAATGAAAATATTTTATTTCTCTTATTATTATTCATTATCGTCATATTGACTATGAAGTAATTATTTTCAGGCGAGAAATTCCTTTCAACCTCTTCGGCAAGCAAAATTTACATCAATCTTGACATTCCAGAAACTGCTCAACTCAAAGAAAGGTCATCCATTACATATAAAATGGTTAGCATAACACTATTTCAACATATATATATATATATATATATATATATATATATATATATATATATATATGTGTGTGTGTGTGTGTGTGTGTGTGTGTGTGTGTGTGTGTGTGTTTGTGTGTGTTTGTATGCATGTGCATTTATATAGGTTATGTTTTATGTGTTCAATGACAAAAATATATTTGTAATATATTCTTTCAGGTTTCAAGGGGAAACTTCCACAATCGAGTTGATGTCAAACAAAGAAATTGGTATGGGGCATTTTGAAGCACAAGAAATGAAAACTGAAGATTTACATTACCTCAATGCAAAAGAAATCAAGGTACCGAATATTCTTTTTATCTGTCTTTTCTCAAATATTTTTCTGCATTTAATACAATATCAAAAAAAAAATAATACTAATTTTGCTCATCAACCAGATTTATTACAAAGTTTGACAAAATTTTCATGAAGGAAACTATTCCAATCTAAACATTTGCTACTTCAAACATTGTCGAATTTTTGGGAAATTGAAATTTCTTATGAAAGAAATCAAGGTACCGAATTTTCTTGGTATCTGTCTTTTCTCAAATATTTTTCTGCATTTAATTCAATATCAAAAAAAAATAATACTAATTTTGCTCATCAACCAGATTTATTACAAAGTTTCGACAAAATTTTCATGAAGGAAACTAATCCAATCTAAACATTTACTACTTCAAACATTGTCGAATTTTTGGGAAATTTAAATTTCTTATGAATATATATAGATAAAAATCTACCTTATATATATATATATATATATATATATATATATATATATATATATTCCACATTTATTTCTATATTCAAATTCTCATTGAAATTGAACTTTTTTTCTGGTTTACATATTAATTTTTTTTTACAACATTGCTGAGTAAGTTTTAAAATTAAATATACATCGATTATGTTATTATATTGTAATTAAATTTGACATGTAAACAGACTGGTCCTTTTGCTGTGTAAAATTTTTTTTATTGCTACATGATTGAAATTGATGATTTTTACTAGTTTGCAAATTAATTTTTATATACAACATCGCTGGATAAACTTAAAAAAAATAATAATTTGATTAGATTCTTATATTGTAATTACATTTCACATGTAAAGAGACAATCATCTAATGTCTAAATAATTTTATTTTACTTTCTCTTTGCTTAAAAAAGAATTGTCAATTTTTGCTTAATCGTATAACTGTACCTAAATTACAAAAAAAAAAAAAATGAATTCTGCAAATGAAAACACGATATAATATGTTATTGCTTTCTATATATTTGAACTGTTCTACTAATAAGGAATATATTAAAATAAAATTATGTGAATCTATTTACTTTACTAATTTTCTTTTTTTGGGTCATGCATTGCTTCGTATCTATTTTTAGTTTTTTTTTGTTTATCATGGATTGTTCACAGCCCTGAACCCTTTAGTTTTTTTTATGAAAATTGATAGGGGTGAAATTCCAAAGAAGAAAAATTGAGACGGGTGAAATTGAAAATATTAAAATTAAGAGAGGTTAAAATGCAAATATAAAAATTCAGAGGAATGAAATTCCAAAATTGAAATTACAGAGGGGTGAAATTGCAAATATTAAAATTCAAAGGTGTGAAAATCCAAATATAAAATTTTAAAGATATGAAATTTTAGTTGCAACACATAATATTCAACTATAATCATAATGTAAATTTAAAGCTATTAGAAATAATTTATACATTACACGTTCAACCCGCATGTTAGGAGATATAATATTATAACTGCACATTTAAATATTATTATAAATGACTCTGTGCAGGGCCAAAAATTCAAAGTTCATGCAAAAATCAGCAGCATCAATATGCGCAGAGGATGGTACTACAAATCATGTTCAATTTGCACCTTTAGAGTGAATGATGAAAATGATAGTTTCAACTGTTCGCGGCATGGTTTGACAACACCAAAGTTGGTGTAAGTTCTACATATGATTTCATATCGATTTTACCATAATATATTTGATTGCACATTATATAAATTACAGAGGAACAATAAAAATGAAAAACTTATTGTACCGTTCAACTAAAACAGATATTCATTCTAAATAGTGTGAAAATTCAGAATTCTATATTAAAAAAAAGTTAACTATGTCAGATTTTTTTTCCTTTTTTTCAGATCTGCCATTGCTCTATTTAATTGTTCTTTGCAAATTTTATATTTGGCTTGCGCTTTCTAAGTGAGTGAAACTATTCTTGTACCATTTGCCAATCATGTCTGCTTCAACCAAATAATAGAAATTTTGCACTACAGGCTCACTCCGGTCCTCAGATTCATTTCTTTTCAAATATATCTTTGATTTTTTTGCCATTTCAATATTGTCCAGTTTCAAATTTTTTGTACATGTATGCATATATATACAACTCATTTCAGAATACAAATTAATAATACAAAAAATATATCATATATCACCGTACAACATTCCTAACACCCATTTTATTACAACATGAATAGTATGCGACTGAATCTGACACTCCAAGACGAAAGTGGAAAACTCGAAACCGTTGTTTTTGGGCCACTTGCTGAGAAGTTATCTCGATACCAACTTACAAGTTCAGTTATTTCAAAAGGAGTGCACAATGACCAACTACCTGAGGAATTGAAGGCAATTACCGATGAAGAATACATTTTCACCGTTGGCTTAACTGACCAAGCAAGTGATCAGCTACTTCTCAAATATAAAATTTTTGCCTTCTTATCAAATTCACCAGCTCCAGTCAGTGACAACAAATTCAAGGGGAAGGATATAGCTGAATCGGTATGCGAAGATGACGAAACTGAAAACGCTGCAACACTAACATATTATGCATTGCCAACAGACCTTTTCAGTGATGAATCACCTGCAAAGAAATTAAAACCCAGGTCAGAAATTCAATGCAACTTCAGTGAATTTTCAATTCCTACATATTAATTATCAAATAGTAAACCCTGATTTTACGTGCAGTGTTTCAAGGAGAATAATCTATGAATGAAGGATGTTATTCACTTTTGACATGCCTGTGCTCAGAATTTTAAGGAAATTTTCCATGTTTGTATATAGTTTTTGTGCTCAAAACTTTGTGGCCATTTTTTTTGGGCATGTTCCATGTTTATAGATAGTTTGTATATATTTTTGTCTTCATTCACGCTACATCGAAGGCAATATATTTTTGAAGCTTGTTGTGTAAATACACTAACTATTGTATTGTCTTCGAACGACTATAATGAATGTAGATTTGTATTCACTTTAGTAAACTTCTCTAAATAACATATGTACATTATTCAATGTCATGTTCTCCAATACAATATATGCATGATCGACTATAGAAAGCATTCAATATCTGATTCGTAGACGCCCGCAACGTAGCGCGGGTCGTCCTCTAGTTGTAAATAAAGTGGGATTAAATTATTACAAATATAGTTATAGTAACGGTATTCAGATTTGTGTTCCACAAATATTCGTTAAAGTATATAAAAGAAATGTGTTAAAGTGTCACGAAGAGGAACGAGAGGCGTCCCTAAGCTTTCCGAAGTACTTTTTAAATATCTTTAAATATAGTAGTCTCATTATTAGACCAATCGAACAATTACTTGTTGTTTTGTATCTAGTTTCTATTTATTTTTTTCCTTCCTCTACTTTTAAAGGTAATAATTGACAACTAATAATTTATTTTAAATTACGATTTGATAAATTACTTGATTGAATTATCTGATTTAAAATTAATTTAATAATATAGTCATACAGTGAGAGAAATAGAATATAATAACAAATAAAATTATATTAATAAATTAAATTCACCTTATGTATAAAAAATATTTATGTAACATTATAAATAATATGTTAGTTCATAAAAAAAAATATTCTTTTTATAAATAAATCAATAAAAAAAGAACTTATCTCACCCATTAACTCATTAGAAAAAACTATGAATTTGTGGCTTCTTTTTTTTCCAATATGGTCTTATTTAGACCCAATAAATTTTGAGTAACTTATTAAAGCTACTTAAATTTATTGACATGAAATCAATTATAAGCTCTCATAAAAAAACTCAACCAAGCCGGATATAAGTATTTTGAACACACGAGAAAATGTAGTGACTTGAAGATATGTATTTCCGGACCAAAATAGCATTCCTAAACCAACATGAAATGCTTCCAAACTAGGTGACGCTAAAAGTAATGTGCCCATATCCGAATGTCCACGCCTTCAACATAGTAAGCTCCAAATTATGTTGTCATACTTATCACATTCATTGCCCTTCACTTGATTATTGTAGAAAGGTAATTTTATTAAAAAAAATAAAAACATAATTCCGAAATGGTTAAGTTGGTGGGAAGGAAGAGATTTTGGGAATAGAGATCGTAAGAGCATCCATTGAACTTCATAAATTGAAAAAATTATCTTGATATAATGAATCATCATTATTATTTATTTTACCATTATTTAATTATATGTCATGCGGAAAGACCCAATTTCTACGCTGTAATAAATTTTAAATTAAAATATATATATATCACATAATCATTTAAATATATAAAGACATCTTGAATATTAGATTTTGTACATAGTCATTCATCTACCCGTCAACTTCATTGTCACGTCAACTTCAATCCACGTAAAGATACTCTAATATTAAATAATACTACTATATATGTACATGAAGTGTAGATTTGAAAATTAGAGATCCCTGTGTCAAAATATTGTTGCAACTTAATTATTAATACTTAAACCCAGCACAAAACTCAATCCCACCCTTCTAAAAATTGCAGTTATCGAATTGAGATTTATTACTTAGCTAACTCAACTAGTAATTTCTGAAGCCGCACAGTTTCTATAGAGTAATTTATAGTACTATGGAGTACATCAAAAACAATCACTATTATCACATTAATTAACTAAGTAGTGCATTTTTTCCATGTGTACTTCGACACGCACTTGCATGCTAACAACCAAATAAATAAGGATAACAAATCAAGCCACTCGTGGGGTGGCCTAATGTATTATTGTGCGTTACTTCATTCAGCTGTTGGGTAGTGATTTGTAGCCTATATGCACCTAAGTAGGTGTGGCTGCATATTCTTCAAAAACCAAAAGAAAAATATATTTATATAAATTCTTATCATAAAAATGTATTTTAATATTTTCATATCTTAATTATGGGTTCAATTTTCATAGTTTTCAATTCGAATCATCAATTTTGTTCCCTCCTCAAATTAGAACCCAACTTTTACTTTTATTTCTCAATTCAATTGGGACCTAATCTTTGTTTCTGTCTCTCACTTGAGGGTGACTAAAGCAAGGAGTCATCATTTGGAAAAAAAAAAAAAAGAAAAAAAACATATTTCATATTCTAAACTAAGAATTAAAAATAAAATAAGAGTCGCTGATTTGAGAAAGACAAAAAGTCCCGAATTGAGAACTTTAAAATAGTAAGCACTAAATTGAGACGTGGAAACTACAATTAGGTCGCGATATGCCAATTTCCCAATACTCCATTTAAATAGTTGAAAGAAAAATAAATATCACTTAAAAAGAAAAAAAAAAAAAAGGGTGACGTAAATCTGAGTGGACTGGAAAAGAAAGTGAATAGAGAGACAAACTGGGAGAAAAGAGAAGGCAGCAAAAACGGTGAAAAGGGTAGGCAGCCAAAGTAACGTCACGCTTGTCATGAATAAAATAAAATAAAATAAAAAAGATGGATGCAAGCCGAAGGATTTGTATGAAGTGTTCCCCACTAAGTTTTGTTTGGTCGGCCATTTACAAGACAATCGTTCATGCCTCTCTCTCCTCTGTCTCTGCACTCTGCACACACACTACCCGCACAACAACTATTGTATTTTGAAACCCTATCTAATTGTATTTTTTTGCACAAATGATTTTTACTGAAGGCCCAAATTCTTATTTCGCACAGGCCCAAGTTTATTTGGCCCATGCTCCTTGGCGGCTAACACTTTATATTGGACACAAAATTAGAAACATGGTTTTAATGTACTAATCAAAAGGGACGTCATTCGGAACAAGAATTGTTTAAAATTAAAGTTTGTGGGATCAAATTTACACCCACACAAAGAAGAAGAATATGCGATCGAAGTTGTTGTATTAACATATTCATGGAATCAAATATGTGACTACTTTTGATTTATTGACCAAAATTACACAAAAGTCTAAATTTATGGAACAAAAGTTGTTACATATATATAGAGTTAAGGATGACAAAAGGTGAGAAACAATGTTGATACAGGACACACTCTCCCATCCACGATTCTATTCCAAATATCACCTCAGTCGGCAGCCATTAACTATTATCAAATATATGTGTTATACCACATAGATGAGTTATGATTAATCAACTCATTTGATGATAAGTTTTTACATTTGAAATTATTGATTTTTATATGAAGGATATGTCTCACAGGAGACTTAGTGATGCAGCGGTAATTGTGAACCCCATTGATTTCTATATGAAATGCCGGTGAACACTGGAATAAGGATCAACCTTAAGAAGTTTTCTTATCTTTCTGCCTGCTTACAACTGCAAGGAGAATGCCTATAAATAATCTCAAGACTAGAAACTTAAAGGGCTGAAATAAGAAAGTATTAAATATTTTGGTGCTGAAATTTAAAGGACTGAAAGTAATAAATTGCTCCTTTGAATGGCACTGATATTCTGCAAACATTCAACTTGGTCTTCAAACTTCAAGGAGTTTCAACTCCATCATTCTCACCCGGGTCAAAATGATTCGACCTCGAATCAGGTGCAGCTTCAATTCCATCGTCGTTGGTACCGGAAAATGGGACAAGYTGTTTGARGTTGAAGACGTCGGACGTGCGGATATTTGGCGGTAGGCGGAGGCGGTAAGCATTTGGATTAATGACWTCCAGAACTTCCAATGGGCCGATCTTTCGAGACGCAAGTTTGTTATATTRGTGAATAGGAAAGCGATCCTTTGTCAACACTGCATAAACAAGGTCTCCCACGGCGTATTGAACATCGCGGCGTTTCAAGTCGGCATGGGACTTGTACTGTTGAGTAACTGATTGTAGGCAGGAGTGTGTCTGCTGATGAATGTTGCGCAGGTTAGTGACTAAATCAAGCGCGGGGGCGTCTGTAGGCTGGGACGGGGGGATTGGGAGCAGGTCCGACGGACCCCTGGGTACAAAGCCATAAACAACCAGAAAAGGGGCCCTGTTCGTGCTACGATTTATGGCCGAATTATGAGCAAATTCGGCTTGTCTCAAGTGTAGGTCCCATGTTTTAAGATTATCACCCACAAGACAGCGGAGGAGATTTCCCAAGGAGCAGTTTACGACCTCGGTCGGGCCATCCGTTTGAGGATGGTAGGCGCTGCTGAACAACAACTGAGTATTGGTCAGCTTCCATAAAGTCTGCCAGAAATGACTGAGGAAACGGGTGTCTCTGTCCGACACGATAGAGAGGGGTAACCCATGGAGGCGGTAGATTTCCCAGAAGAATAAACGAGCAACATGTAGAGCGTCCGATGTTCGTTTACATGGGATAAAATGGGACATTTTAGAGAACCTGTCGACCACCACAAAAACTGAGTCAAAGCCGCGTTGCGTGCGGGGAAGGCCTAGGACAAAGTCCATGCTTAGCGCGACCCAGGGTGTGGAGGGAATGGGCAGCGGGCGATACAAACCCGCGTTGGAAGCTGTTCCCTTTGATATTTGACAAGTGTGGCAACGGGCAACATACCTAGCCATCTCCTTTCGTGCAGTGGGCCAAAAATAGCGGCTGAGTAGTAGTTCCACGGATCTATCGCGTCCAACATGGCCCATGGAATGTAGTTCCTGAATAAGCCGTAATCGAAGACTGCACTCCGGGATGCAAAGAGCAGAATTTCGATACAAGAATCCATCCTGTAAATGAAAGCGATTTTCTGTCCCAAATTGTACACATTGCAAAACATACCCAAAATATGGGTCAGTGGGGTATAATTCCCTGAAATCATCAAACCCGTCGACTGATGCTCGCATTTCTGTAAGCAGCAACGTTCTCCTGCTTAATGCGTCCGCGACACGGTTTGAGGCACCCGATACATGCTTCACGATAAATGTGAATTGCTGCAGAAAATTCGACCATTTGGCATGCCTTGCCGATAACGATGACTGAGAAGAGAGATGCTTCAGTGCTTCATGGTCAGAGAATAAGATGAGTTCTTTGCGAAAAAGATAGTGTCTCCAATTCTGGACAGCCCGTACAATGGCATAAAATTCGACATCGTAGGTGGAGTAACGAAGGCGTGCTCCGGATAATTTTTCACTAAAAAAGGCTACGGGATGGCCTCCTTGGCTTAACACTGCTCCTACTGCAATCTTTGAAGCATCGCAATTCAAATCAAATGGGGTGGTAAAATCTGGCAGAATTAAAACAYGAGCTGAAGTAAGTTGCTCTTTGATTAATTRGAAAGCTTGGGCCGCTGTGGTGGACCATTGAAATTCCCTGGATTGCATGATGTCCGTGATAGGTGCCATGATGGCGCTAAAGTTGCGAATGAACCGCCTATAGAAGGAGGCCAGACCGTGGAAGCTTCGTGCTTCCGTCACTGTGGTGGGAGTTGGCCACTCTTTAATGGCTGCAATTTTAGAGTCGTCTACCTGAATGCCATGATGAGAGATTCGGTAGCCCAAGAAAACCACTTAGTCTATGATAAATTGACATTTATTTGGAGCTGCGTAGAAATGGGCATCCCGAAGAATTGAGAAAACTGCTCGAAGGTGGTCCAAATGGGACGTGGCAGATTTGCTATAGACGAGAATGTCGTCGAAATACAGTACGACACAAATGCCAATTAAAGGGCGTAAAGTTTGGTTCATGACTCGCATAGATGTACTTGGAGCGTTAGAAAGACCAAATGGGACAACCAACCATTCAAAAAGACCCTCCCTAGTTTTGAACGTTGTTTTCCACTCGTCACAGGGGCGTACACGGATTTGGTGATATCCGCTACGTAAGTCCAGTTTACTAAAAACCAAGGCACCCGCAAGTTGGTCCAGAAGGTCGTCCAAATGGGGAATCGAAAAACTGTACCATATAGTGATTTTGTCAATGGCCCTACTGTCGATGCACATACGCCAATCCCCGGTTTTCTTTGGAATGAGTAGGGCTGGGACAGCGCAGGGACTGATACTCTGTCGAATAAGGCCTTTCTGCAGTAACTCTTCGACTTGGCGCCTGAGTTCAGTGTGTTCCGTCAGGCTCATTCGGTAATGAGGACGGTTTGGTAATGGGGCACCAGGAATAAAGTCAATTTGGTGTCGTATATCCCTTAAAGGCGGCAGGCCTGTTGGTAATTCATCCGGAAAGACGTCCGCAAATTCACGTAATAATGAATTCAAAGAAGATGGAGGTTGAGACTCTAAGGATACCTCATGTGGCAATAGGAGAAAAACCGCGGGGGCTGTTGGCAACTCTGTGAAAAAATCCGCCCGAGACATCATGGAAACTCGGGTATGAGCGAGGTGAGGAGCCGGTTGTGGTAGAGAAGGGAGTAAAGTAAACTTCTTGTTTTCAACCATGAAGGTATATGTATTCCGGCGTCCTTCGTATACAACGTCTCTATCATATTGCCAAGGTCGTCCCAAAAGAAGATGACATGCATCCATGGGGACGACGTCGCACCAAACCTCATCAGTGAAAGACGACCCAATAGAAAAACAGACGCGTGCTCGCTGCTGTACAMAAACTTTCGTGCCACATTGTAGCCAAGCAAGGTTATATGGGTGTGGGTGTATTTCGGGGGTGATGGAGAGTTTAGTTAAAACGTCCGAGGCAATGACGTTTTCGCAAGAGCCGGAGTCGATGATGAACTTGCAAACCTTGCCTTTGATGGTGCACGCTGACTGAAAAATCGAGTGGCGAAGGGGCGGATCCTCGTCTCGCTTTGGTTGCAGCAGGGTGTGACACAAAATTAGCGACGGACCAGTGTCTGCGGATAGAAGCTCATGATATGGTTCTTCAGAGGAGTCTTCATCATATATTGGAGGTGAAGTATATTGAGTACCAGTGGCGTCCGCATCCAGGTCTGCTGGTTCATCAATAAACAAGCCGCGAGCTCGGCGAGGGCACGCGGAGATGTGATGCCCACGTTCGCCGCATCTGAAGCACGCTCCTGGGCGTTGAGTGGTTGGGGTCTGGGCCTGGGTTTGTGGGTGAGAAACCACAGGTGGGGCAGGGCGCGAGTCGGGCGGCGGAGTCGAGCGCTCAGTGCGGGCAGCAGGAGATGGGGAAAAGGGTGTCATTCGTCGATTGAGTTGCTGCTCGATCAGGAGAGCACGCTGATGTGCGTCCGAAATGGAAATAGGGGCAAACAGGTTCAGGGTGTCCTGAAAGTGCAAGCGAAGTCCCCTTATAAATCTGGAAACCAACTGATCCTGTGATTCCGTAATGTTCACACGTGCCAAGAGACGGTAGAAATCATTGGTGTAGGCTTCAACCGAACGAGCCCCTTGGCGCAAACTTTGTAGGCGTTGATACAAAACACTTTGATAATTAAAAGGCACGAATTTCGCACGGAGATGTTTAGTAAATTTTTCCCAAGATATAGTTGTGGATTTACCTTGACGAGTGCGCATAGCCTTAAATTTTTGCCACCAAGCGGCTGCATGACCTCGTAAACGGGTGGCCACAAGAGGGACGCGACAATCAGCGGCAACATCCGCAAAGGAAAGGATTTCCTCTACAGTAGCAATCCAATCTAGAAATTCATTCGGGTCTAACTTTCCCAGAAACTCCGGAAGATCAATTCGGAATCCGTTATCCCAACATTGGGGGCGTTGCGTATGGGGATCAATGGCAGCAAATGGGTTGTCGATGGTAACCTCATCATCCTCAGATGTTGAAGTGTCGAATTGTGGGGGTTGATTCTGCGGGGGAGGAGGGGCAGTCTGGTGATCATGGGTGGCGGCTTGGATGAGCGGAATAAGCTGGGTGAGTGTGGCCTGAATATCGGTCATTTGGTGCTGAAAATCATTCATGCGATTGTTCAGCGAGGCGATGTCGGGTGCGGCTGCGCGGTTTGGATGCTGTCGAGGAGGCATGATGGAGAGCGTCGCCTGGACTCCGGATACCAAACTGATGCAGCGGTAATTGTGAACCCCGTTGATTTCTATATGAAATGTCGGTGAACACGGGAATAAGGATCAACCTTAAGAAGTTTTCTTATCTTTCTGCCTGCTTACAACTGCAAGGAGAATGCCTATAAATAATCTCAAGACTAGAAACTTAAAGGACTGAAATAAGAAAGCATTAAATGTTTTGGTGCTGAAATTTAAAGGACTGAAAGTAATAAATTGCTCCTTTGAATGGCACTGATATTCTGCAAACGTTCAACTTGGTCTTCAAACTTCAAGGAGCTTCAACTCCATCACTTAGAAGATGGAAGCGGCATGAAGTTTTTAATAAATTTTGTACTATAATATTAGTTTTGTATTATAATATAGAGAACTTTTACGGTACTTTTACGGCACCATTTTTCACTTACTAGGGCTTAATAGGGACCATTAGATCAATTTTAGACTTTTTTTTATAATATATTCATTTTTTATTATGATATATTCGGGCGGTATTGTAATGTATTAATTTTTGTAATATAATGGATTCATTTTTCATTATGATATACTAATTTTACATTATGATATGTTAATTATAAACTTAATCTAATTGATAATCCGTCAATATGACATGATAAAATTGTGACCCTTAACCATTTGGGGTAATTGGGACAAAGAAGAGGCAACCCCATTGAACAAGGTCTCAACGGAGAATTGGGCTTCCATTTTCAAGCCTCAATTAAAAAATCGCGCAAATGTATATGTATGTATATGTATGTATATATGTGTGTAAAAAAAGTTATAATATTTAATACCTACTATAAATAAGTATTGAATAAATTCCTATTTTTCTAACTATCTCGGGTTTGATAAAACTAAATTTAATATTTAATAATAATTAGTAGTAGTAGTAAATAAATAGACATATGTAAATAATTATATTTTTGAAGGGTTATCTGGAGAATGAGGATGGAAATGGAGATCTAAAAGAGTAATTTTAGTGGTTTTTGAAAATAAAGGTTCATTTGCCTTGATATTATCGGAGATCGATTCGTTTGAAAGGATCAATGTGTTTGTAGCTTTGAAGAAATAAAAGAAAAATGAAAATAAAGCAATTAAACTAACTAAACTACACTAGAAAATGAAATTGCAAGTTGGTCGTATGCCTCGAAATAAAAATGCAAAGCAATAATAAAAATAAGCAAGAACAAGAAATATTTCACCAAGTACAAGCATGAAAACTCAAGGTACAACCATAGTTGCGTGAACATAAAAACTTGAATAATGCAAATTGACAAAAATCGAAAGCATGAATATAAAGAGCAATGAAAATTGACGTCAAAGTTTAAAACTTTACAAGAATTAACAAGCAACAAAGTATAGATCTAATATTAAGCATGAAACAATGCATGAAAATAAAATCCTAAATAAAGCATGTGAAATACTCAAAATAGAAATGATCCAAGACTCGGTCTATGACGTGTCACTCGTCTAGATTCCATTGACGATTCACAAGATCAAGCAACAATTTTAATATCTAAGACAAAAAACATAAAATTGAAGAACATGCATGAAATTGAATAACAAAGCATGAAAATAAAAGAAAGTTTACTTGAATTAAAGAGAGAATCCAAAACTTGAATGAAATTACAATCAAAATAAAATCCAAGGGAGTACTTGAATTCTTCTTGGGCTTACAAACTCAAGGAATTGCTTGAAATTAAAATCAAAGAACTAGAGAAATAATTTTTATCCAAACCCATGCAAGAGTTGGAAAAAATGAGAGATAATTTACAAAATGAGAGTAGTCTTCTATTTATACTAGGTTTAAATGGGTCAAATTAGCCTTTAAGGCTTGGATTTCCCGGGTTTGACCCGAATTTGCACCTTGGCTTGGAGTTTGGCTCGGGAGTTGGCAAGCGCAAGTGCTGGAAGGGGGGCTTGGCTAGAGGTGTTGATCGGTTGGCGGTTAACCGCCTAACCGCCGGTTACAACCGCGTTGACCGGCGGTCACGGTTAAAACTGTAACCGTCAACCGGTTCCCGGCAGTTAGGTTACGGTTAACTAAAAAGTTAACCTTAACCGTCGCGGTTAACCGGCGGTTAACCGGGTTTTTTTTAAAAAAAAAAACACAGACCAGTCGATTGACTGGGCATTAGTCGATCGACTGCCAGTTGATCGACTGGTGTGTAGTCGATCGACTGATCTGTGGCGGTTAACCGGTTTTTTTAAAAAAAAAAAATACACAGACCAGTCGATCGACTGGTCATTAGTCGATCGACTGGAGTGTAGTCGATCGACTGATCTGTAAATTAGCCGTTAAAAATCAACAGTTGAGATCAACTAGCCGTTGATGATCGACGACTCAAATTCAAAAGAAAATAGCCGTTGGGTGGTTTAACCGCGGTTAACCGATTTAACTACCGGTTAACCGGTTTAACCGCCGGTTAAGGCCAGTTTTTTAATTTTTTTTATTTTTCTTTTTGCAAATTTTTACACCTATAAATACCTCACTCTCCAACACCAATCCTCGCACCAATTCATCTACTATTCTTCTTCTTCTCTTATATTTTCAAGCTTAAAGAAGTCAAGTTTCTAATTTGTGCAAGAAATAATATTATCAATAATATTCTTATTATTCATTCCTAATCTCGTTTTACTTCATTCTCTTTTATAATATCACTATGGCAAGCTCTTCCCATGATGTCAATACCAACACTCCAACTTCTTCTCGTCGAGGTCGAGGTCGAGGATCTCAACGAGAATATTCGGCCGTCGCCGGAGATTACATTTCCGATGAGATGACGGCGGAAGAAGTTGAGAACCTATATAATCAAATCAACTTCGACTCGCAACAAACCAATTTTGAAGAGGAATTACCGAGCTCCGATGAAGAAGAAGCGGTCGTCAATTTGGATGAAGATAAGGAGGAAGCGACGGGTGATATGCCGCCGCCTCGATCGAAACCGAGGGAATTACTTTCCCCATCTTCCGATTGCATTTCACAAAAAATAAGATCAACGGAGAACCTCGAGCGCAGTGCAATTATTGCAATTCTCATTACGCCTTCGGTTCTAAAAATAATAAAGGCTACAGGTCGCTCAAATACCACATGGAGAAGAAGCATCCCGAAAATATGGCGCCGGTAGTTCTCAAACACAACTAAACTTCTCATCTTCATCTACCGCCGCCGGTAGGACCGGCGGCCAAGTTACGAGTTCCTCTACTTTATTTCAATATACCGAAAGTGGTCATCGAAAGTTTCTTGCAAAATTTGTTTCCGTTATGAGTCTTCCTTTTAATCATGCGCATAATAGTCATTATGAAGAGTATACTAGGGGTGCATTTAATCCATCTAGCACTAGAATTCACGAAATAAATTAACTCGCGATATTGAATAAATGGCCGGTGAGTATAAATTGAATTTGATTTCAATATTTGATAGTTTGCCTCATAGTGACTCTATATGTTCAGATAGTTGGTCGGAATCATTTTAAAAATCATAATTATATGGGAATTACTTGCCATTGGATTGATAATTCTTGGACTTTGCAAAAACGTTTAATTGCATATAGAAAGTTCGATAGCCAGCATACGGTGGTGAATATTTCGAAAAAAGTCTCCACTGTTTTGTCCGAGTATCATTTAACTAACAAAATTTTTCAATTTCATTTGATAATGCCGCCGCCAATACGGCTAGTATAGAATTGTTAAAAATTACTTGTCCACCCGCTATTGGCGGCAAATTTTTTCATGTTAGATGTGTTTGTCATATTTTGAATTTATGTYTTCAAGATGGTTTAACTCTTTTTAAAACTAAGATTCAACCAATTAGGAGTGCTATAGCTTATCTACGAAACCACAATTCGCTTCAAAAAGAATGGCAAATATTTTGCAAGACCAATCAATTGCATCCAAAAAAAAATTCATTAGATGTGCCAAATCGTTGAAACTCTACTTATAAATTACTTAATGATACATTTGAATATAGAGATGCATTATGTACATTTTTTAATAATGAAGATGTCGATTTCGCTTTGTTTTCGAATATGTGGGATGATTGTTATAATATGATATCCCTTTTAAAAACTTTTAACGATGCCACCGTGGCTTTATCCGGTGTTTATTATCCTACCTCCTCAATACTTGTTGATCATTGTATTCAAATAGTACTTGTTTGCAGTGCTTTACTCGGTAACCCGGAATTAGGTGATGCTATCGATGAGATGTTGGATAAATGGGTCAAATATTTTCATTACATCCCCAATGTTTTTTTTATTGCAAAAATTTTAGACCCGAATTATCGGATTGAGGGTCTTCAAAACTTACTTAAAATTTATTACGATGCATTAACACCTTTTTTAGAATCTCGTGGACAACCAATTCCTAGCCCTCTTAGTGTTGCTCACGAAACACAACACTTTTTAATTCAAACTTTTAATGAATACGATCAATCTTCATCTTCTAGTGATGTTAATGTGTCCCCTTCCCCTTCCCCTTCCCCTTCCCCCGTCACTTCTACAAGATCCAACGACCCTCGAGGAGCTCTAGCCCCATATATGAGATTGCTTGAAGATACTAAACGAAAACGGCAAAGGGCTAGTGCTAGTCGGTCAATGGAATTAGATAGTTATTTAGGAGTTTTTGAACCGACTTCGGTTCCAAAAAAGCCCGATGGTGTTACTAACGATCTTGTGCAGTTTTGGTCGAAAATGGCCAGTATTTTTTCCACTCTCTCTAGAATTACCAAGGAGGTCCTTGTCGTTCCGGTTTCGACAGTTTCTGTTGAACAGGCCTTCAGCACGGGAGGCGACATAGCGTTGGCCTACCTTAACATCCAAGAATTTTGAAAATCAAATGTTGATGAACGATTGGGTGAAGGCCGAAAAATGAGAATAAGAAATACAATTGGATGAAGGCGAAGAGAGCGACTATTACGATACCACTTCAGGAAGCAACGAAAACGACGAATAGGTAAGTAGGTAAGTGAGGTAAGTAAAAGAACTACGTGGACTTTGATTCCTTTTCAAGGATACGTAGGCAATTTAATTCTAATATTACAAGTTAAAACTTAATTTTAAATTTTAATATTAGAATTAAATTCAAAGTCCTTTTTTTGTAACTTATTTTTTTCAAACAAAAAAATCGAACTACGTGGACTTTGATTCCTTTTCGAGGATACGTAGGCAAGTTAATTCTAATATTAAGAGTTAAAATTTAAATCTTTAATATTAGAATTAAAATCAAGTCCTTATTTTTTTTAAACTTATTTTTTCCCAAAAAAAAAAAAAAGTTCGACTGCAACTCAGTCGATCGACTGAAATTCAGTCGATCGACTGTAATTTAGTCGATCGACTGAAATGATCGACTGCATTTCCAAACACCACTCTCTGTCCTTCAGTCAATCCAGCAGTCGATCCGCAGTCGATCAACTGAATTAAAAAAAAACCGGCGGTTAACCACCAATTTTTCGGTTAACCGCCGGTTCGGTTAACCGGTTTAACCGTAACCTTAACTGGTTCTCAGCCGGTTAGGTTACGGTTAACCAAAAACTGTTTAAATTAACCGTCGGTTAATTAACTGGCCGGTTTTAACCGTTTGTTCACGTCTAGGCTTGGCGCCCGCAATAACATAGCAGTTTGGCAAGCGCCAACACTGGGAGGCGGGTTTGGCGCCTGCTTTGGCGAGCAGTTTGGCAAGCGCCAGCGCTGGGAGGGGGCTTGGCACCTGATTTGGCAAGGAGTGGCGTGCCTTGGCTAGTATTCCAGAATATTTGGCCATTTATGAAGCTTGCTCTTGGCAACGATTTTGGCACGACATGGCTTGAACTTTGGTCCTTAATGCCTTTACCTATAAAAATAAGATTTTGAACATAAAAACCCAAGGATTTCACCAAACCTCAAATTAATTGAACCCATTAAACCATATTAAGTATAAATTCAAAAAGAAACACGAAAAACAATAAAAACAACCTAGAAAACTAACTAATCGACTCAAAAACTAATAAAAATAATATAAGATCCTAATTAAAAACACGAGAAAAATACCACAATTACATGAAAAATAAGATCCCATTTTATTTAAGCGATAATGGTTTTCGAGATAGAGACGTGTTAGGTTTGGGGAGCAAGAACCTCATCTCCACCCTATTTACCAACTTCATAAAAGAAGGAATTGTTTGAACTAGATTTTATTGGACTTATAAATCCTGGGATTCATAACTTTGGAGATTGTTTATTTTAGGTTCGAAATATTAGATTGGTATTTTGAACATCAAATACTCTTTTATTTAAAAACTCAAATATCAAATACTCAACCAACAATTTCTTACACCTATCTCATACCATCCTATTAACACATATAATTGAATCCTACTAATTAAAATATTATAATACAATATAATATAATAATATATTATCATCAACTTTTTATATATGACTTGACATTTACAGTGAAAAATAAATGTTTCTCAATCTTATAACAAACAAGAATTTTTACTATTCAAATAATTTGAATACACTAAGATTCTTAATATTAGAATTCAAAATCCCCCAAAATGCTAGTCAAATAGGCACTTATATAAATAGTAAAAATCTTTATTTGTTACAAGATTCAAAATCCTTATTTTTTAATATAGATATATGTAAAGTGGATGGTATCGTAGATATCTAAAAAAGTACATGATATTTTATTATTATATTACATTTGATATCAAATCATGTTGAAAAAATGAATGATGTTTTATTATTATATTATATTTAGTAATTTTTAATTATTTAAATATAATGATAATAGAATAGAAAAAATAAATATGATAATATATTATAGAGGTGAAATGTAAGTATTTGCGAATTGAGTATTGAAAATTTAAATAAAATAAATAAGAATTTATATTTAAAATCTCATTTCTGAATCTGGAGTTTTAAACCAAATATGGAAGGAATCTCACAGAAGATCGGAAAACTCAAATAAAGAAGAAAAAGAAGGTGGCTCCCAATAAGGCAAATACTTGGGTGAGACCGGTCTCATGCTATGAGACCACTTTTAACCATACCCATTTACCCATTACAGTTTGACCCATTTACTGACCCACCCACTGCCACACCCCTTTGTATTACTAATTAAAAGAAAAATCTAACATCGTCTCCTCCCCACCTTCCCCCTCCCTCTCTCTCTCGCGCGATGTAGCTCGCTGCATCGGTCGTCAGATCGTGGATCCAGGCGCCGGCGACCGGTGTTTTGGACGATTCCTTCAGGATCGCCGATTCGAACTCGCTGAGCGCGGCGCGGGCGAACTCGCCGAGTTTGACGAGTGACGTCACTGCCTTTGTTTTGATGT
This sequence comes from Phtheirospermum japonicum, assembly GCA_014905375.1. Classification (NCBI taxonomy): domain Eukaryota; kingdom Viridiplantae; phylum Streptophyta; class Magnoliopsida; order Lamiales; family Orobanchaceae; genus Phtheirospermum; species Phtheirospermum japonicum. Next base: position 800,775 of record BMAC01000122.1, on the reverse strand, counting down.
TGGCCGTCGATTTGTCGGAGAAAATCAAATCCTTCTCCGTCCAGAAATTGGAGATCGTGTTGTACCTATCGAGGGCTATTAATTGTAAGAGTCTTGATCTGAAAGTTCTAATAAGCTTCTTGCGGATATTGTTCCCAGATTAAAGAGCTTCAGAAAGCAACAAGAACCATTCAGACACTATGTTCTGAAGTAAAGGTCAGTTCTGCATTTGCTTCTTTTCATCTATGTATCATTACATATTTCTTTACATAAAAAGGGCTCAAAACGAACTTCTATAACATGTAAAATTCCTGCGACAAAGAGATCTATGGAACGGTTTTTGTTTCCCGTCAAGGATCTTATTTATGCAATGCCAAGTGGATGCTCATTCTGGATGGGTATGTTCTTAGAGCTTCTTGTTTGTGATTTTGCGCATCTGGATTTGAGCTATGGCAATTTTTGTTTCTTTTAATGGCGGTCTTGTGATTTTTTAGGCAATCTAAAGCATAAGGATTTGATGGGGCAATTAGTTAGCTCTCAAGCATACACGAATGATAAGAATGGTGGTGTGTAAATTTGTAAATTGGTCATGAATATTGGAATTTTGTTAGCTCTCAAGCAAACAGTAACTCGAGGATTATATCTTCTGAATCTCAAGGCTGGAAACGCGAGGGTTTAACAACCCCTCGTCTTCCTCCTAGTAGGAGTACCAATAGACGCATTTTTGTAATCGATGATGATATTGATGGCGACGCGATATGTGGTACTGCTGAGCGCATGTATGAATATGATCATATTCAACAAGGAGAAGGATTAATTAATGGAGTCTTTGATGGCCCTTCGTCTACCTCTACTCGTGTGTTATCACTATCGTCGTTGGATCCTTATTGTTTTCTTCAACACTGGCCTCATGTTATCACCCAGCTTGTTGATGGTGAACGTAATTTGTTCGCTGTTATACAAACCGCAGAACACGAAGAAACTGAGCATCCTCACCTCATTGTGGATATTGTCATATGTCGTAAGGGGCTTGAACCAACGGTAACCAAGAGTATTAAATTTCACTTAGATGGCGTGCCATACAGTATTATCCCTTATAATTTGTTTCCGGTTAATTGTTGAGTGAGTACGAATTAATGAATATTATTCACATCAATTATGTTCGCTCTTTGCAGTTTTCTTTGTTGTATTTTGCCCTCTTTTCTTTTGTGGGTTAGTATCTAATCTGTTTTGTTTGAATAAACGCATGTTTTCTTCAAGAAATGACAATAGTTTACTCTTATGATGAAGTTTAGTATGATTTCGGCTACTTGGGCACTTTTATCATTTTTTATTTTTTTTTTTGTATCTGAGTCTTGGTTTGATGAATCTAATTTGCCAGCTTGGTTTAACGAATACAGTTTTTTAGTTTCACCTTTGGCCCAAATATCAATCGTACCAATATAGAAAAAGTATCACAAAATTATTTAAAAGTATCACAAAGTGTATTAAAAGTGTCACAAAATATTGTTAAAGTATTACAAAAGATTGTTAAAGTATCACAAATTTTTTATACATATTTTTACAATAAAACATAGTTAAGTAACATTTT
>BMAC01000122.1:781626-794245 GCA_014905375.1 Phtheirospermum japonicum | reverse complement strand
ACCTAATTTTAAGTAAAGAAAATTAATTTTATGTTTACAACAAAATTAGGTTAAAAATACCTTTTCCACGAGAGTTTTATCAAAAATACGAGAAAAACTAACAAACTGCCACTCAATTCTGAATCAATTTTGGAGTACTGCCACTCAATTCTGAATCAATTTTGGAGAAACCGCTACGCAAATCAATTTTGGAGAAAACGCTACTTTGATTGTAGTATAATCTTCGAGTTATATCCAAATACTACTTGACCTGAAAAGAAGTTGATCAACTTACGTTATATATCAATCCGATTATAAATATAATATAATTATTTATAAATATAATTTATAAACTAATTTACATATTAAATTAATATTATATTTCTTGAATAATATGTATTTATAATTATTTATGAATAATTATTTATTATATATATATATATATATAATTTTTATTATAATATTATGTATTTATAATTAATAATATATCTTCTAAATAATATGTATTTATAATAATTTATGAATAATTATATTTATAATATATATATATATATATATATAATATTTATTATAATATTATGTATTTATAATATCATTATTCATAAATATAATCTAAAATTATAAATATAATATAATTATTTATAAATATAATTTATAAATTAATTACATATCTAATATATATTAAATATATAATTCTTATTTAAAAAATATAAAAAATATTTTTGGACCATTTTTGATGAATTGACCAACTTAGCAAATGTGATTTGATGATGGTCAATGTCACGTACGTTTTTTGGAATGTGGCCAATATAATGGACCAAAATTGATTTATTTCTCAGGTTTTTTTATTCAATTAATGTTTAAAAATAAAGAATAATGATAAGAAATTATCGAATCACGCCACTTCAGCAAAAAAGCCCGATCGGGATAATTTTGTACCTTTTTTTGATGATTTTGCCAAATTCGTGTATGTGTTTTGATAGTGGACAATATCTTGGTCCTAAATTGGAAAGTGGACAACATAATAGACCTAAAAAGCAATTTTCCCAATTAAATTCTTTTGTGCCCTTTCTCCCGGAGTTCAAATTCTGGTACGTCTATTTGATGGGCATCTGTTTATTTTGTCTGCATGTATCTTCACATCTGAAGTGCGGCCACAGTTTCGGGCTTTCATTCTGCGCAGCACATTTCGAAAAATGGCGTGACGCCGGTACTGGCGTCGAAATAGTAATAATAATAATAATAATAATAATAATAATAATAATAATAATACACTTCCAAATTTAATTATATATTGTAGTAAGGTTATCTTAGTCTTTTTATTTATAACTATTTTTTTTAAAATATTTTGGGGTCAACTAATAATACTTTGGGGTGCGTATATCCGCGCTCTTACTATTATCAACTCTCTTTCTTAGTTTTTTGAATTGTTATCTTTGTTCTGAAATTGACTTGGCGTATTGAGGAGGGTGTTCGCAGAACAAACCCTTAAACACTTTTTGTGACGCAAATAATAATCAATGAGCATTTCTCATATGCGGTCTCCATTACTTAGTTGCCCCTCACAAAATTAAATGAAGATTACCAAATGGTGTTGTTATTATAATAAAATTAATAAACAACTTAAATTATAGACAATATTCAAAAAGGCGTGACACACGCCAAGATGGCAAGGCCAAGCATCGGAGTCTAAGCGCATCTATACGTGAAGAGACATTTTATAATATTTTTACTATTTATTCCTCGTAGAACGATAAATAAGTAACATAATGTATATTTGAAGAGTTAGATAGAAGTCAACATGGGCGGAGTCAGGGGTGCTCCCCTTGCCCAGGTCACAACCCAAAATAATGTCGCCCCCTTGAAAATTAATATATATATATATATATATTAATTATAGTAAATAAAAATATTTGGTTTAGATTTAAATAATTGGGCCATGTGAACTAAGCTTGGACAAAGAAAAAATAAATATAAAAGTGGCTTAAAACAGGCCCAACTCAAATAACTTTATAAAAAAGAATTGGAGATTAAAGATGCAGACGGGATTCATTCATCTTCAACAACCCATAATTCTCGGAAAATAATCATGCATTCTTTTAAACTAGAAAAAAGAAATGGGGGTCGAATCCCTAATCAGTTAATTACCCCCACCCCCCAGTTTTCATTTCCTCTTGTATGTTAATTAAAGTGAAGGTAATTATAAGTGGTGAGTACGGTGTTATTTCTCCCTATCTGTATACCTTTTTATTTTTATAAAGTATGAGTTTTTTTTTTCTCCACTGTAATTTCTTTCTTGTTTTTTTTTATTTCTTTTCCTTTTTTTTTTTTTTTTTTTTTTTTTTTTTGCATTTTTGTATGCTCTCTAATGTATGAAGCAATTGTGTGAAGTATTTTCTTTCCTTCTTTCTTTTCCCCAGTATGGTGTGTGCACATTTACAGTAGATTTGGAGATTTTTTTAGTATTTTTGATAATTTCAAATTGCGTAATTAGAATGGTGAAAATAAGGTATGAATTGTGATTATTCATAAGTTTGTTGCAAATATTTTTTGTTTGCCCAAAAACTAAATTATTAATAAATTTATCTTTCCCTATTATCTAGTTTTGATTTATTCCGAAAGTTTGGGCTTGAGAATCTGGATTTGTGGTAGAATTTATTTTAGAATGATTGTACATATGATGGCCATATTTGTTTTTCCTTTGTTTTTCTCTCTAATATTATGTGTTTGTTTTGTTGTAACTTGATTTAGAGCTTAAGTTTTGAAATAATTGATTTTGTTTTATTATCTTCATCGTATAGATTTTGACATTTCTATGGGCTAACAACCTCCAAGAAAGAAAGGCAAACCAACTTTGCATTCATTTTACAACCATGTAAGAATTACTACACAAAATCAACAATCAAATGATCCGCAACTTGTCACTCGAATTGAGAATCAAGCTGCTGCTCCATTTGAATTTCAAGAATCTTCTTCGAGGAAAAAGAATCAAGAGTCCACCATTTCCTGCTCATATTTGGCAATTGAACGAGATCCAGTTAAAAGAAAGAGAATATGCGATGAGCCTCTTTCTAAACGGGGTGAAATTAGACGAGCATATTTGAATGTTGGGCCTTATCAACCCAAGCTTGAAAAGTATAAAGGTCGAAAATATCCAGATAAGTTTCGTCACTTTCAATATGATTGGTTTACCGAGTTATTTGGTTAGAGTATTCTCCAACCACACATAAGGCGTATTGTTTTCCATTGTTTCTTTTTGGTGAAGAATTTAATGGGTTGTAGCTTCGGCTTTGGTGACTGAGGGATTTGATAATTGGAGGAGAGTTCATCAGATGAAAAAATATTCATTTTTGTGTCATGTTGGCTCGTCGGCTTTATCGCCTCATAATAAGTGTGTGGAATGTGTTCATGCTCTAATGAAGCCATCTCAACATATTGATAAAGTGATCAACAGAATCAACAAAGAAGAAGTTGTGAAAAGTCGATTGCGATTAAACATAACGATTAAAAGTGTTTGGTATCTAGCATTACAAGGTTGTGCTTGTAGAGGTCATAACGAATCTGAAAACTCTTTTAATCGTGGAAATGTAATTGAATTGGTTGATTTAGATGGAGACTTGAATGAGAATGTTAGGGATGTTGTACTGAACAATGCACCTAAGAATGCCAAACACACTTCTCCAGAAATCCAAAGAGAGATAATGTCAATCATGGCCAACATAGTTCGTCAAATGATCCGAGAGGAGATTGGAGATACTTTCTTTTCTCTTCTTGTCGATGAAGCACAAGATGAATCAAATCGAGATCAAATGGCAATTATTTTGAGATTCGTAAACTCATCAGGTATCTTGATGGAGCGATTCTTTGCTATCAAGGGCGTAGCTAACACAACTTCAGAAACACTTAAAGGTGCAATTTCAGAAGTTCTTTCTCATTACAGTCTTCAAGTTCATAAATTGAGAGGCCAAGGGTATGATGGTGCTAGTAATATGCGTAGACAATGGGGAGGATTACAAGCATTATTTATTAGAGATTGTCCATATGCATACTATGTCGATTGTTTTGCTCACAGGTTGCCATTAACATTAGTTGCAGTAGCAAACCAATGTGATCCAACTTGGGATTTTTTTTTTCTATATTGGATAATGTTATTAACATTGTCAATTCTTCACCTAAGCGCCACATAGAGTTGAAAGCATCTCACAGAATAGAGATTGAGAATATGTTGTCAACCAGAGAGCGTGAATCTGGACGAGGCACTAATCAAATGACATCTTTACAGCGTTCGGGTTTTACACGTTGGAGTTCTCATTTTGAATCAGTGCAGAGTATGATTCATATGTATGGCGCTACTTCTAAGGTCCTTGAAGATCTCATTGCAAGTACTTCCAACGCCAAGGCTCGAGCGGAAATTCGTGGTGCTTACAATAATATTAGAACTTTCAGTTTTGTGTTTGGCTTGCACTTAATGAGAGCAATCATGAAAAACACTAATTTTCTATGACAGGCATTTCAGAAAGAATCTATTGGCATTTTGTCTGCCCTTGGATATGTTTCTACTGCGAAAACTCTTCTTCAAAAAGTTCAGAGAACATCAATGGGAAAAATTATTTCAGGAAGTAAAAGACTTTTACTCAAAATATGAAATACCTATACCTGACTTGAACAATAACCTTGGTAAGAGACAAATCACTCTTGAGCATCACTACCATTTTGATATTTTTAATGGGTGCATAGATTTTCAATTAGCAGAGTTGAAATCAAGGTTTGATGAGAAATATGTTAGATTGCTCGAGCTTAGTGTGGCGTTGGATCCAAAAAACTATTTTGAATCATTTAATGGTGATGATATTTGTAAACTTGCCGTCGAATTTTATCCTGATGATTTTGATCAGCAAGAAAGACATGTGTTTGGCAGTGAATTGTAATATTATAAAGCTCATGTGGTTCTTAATCCTGAATTTCAAATGTCTAGCCTTGCGAAATTATGTGAGAAGTTGGTGGAAACAAGAAGATCACGCGACTGCAGAATGATAACTCGGTTGATTCATCTTGTGTTAACTTTACCCGTTTCTACAACTACAACCGAGAGGTCATTTTCAGCAATGAAGCATGTGAAGACTGCAATTCGCAATAAAATGGATGATGACTTTCTTGCTGACAGTTTAATAATTTTTATTCAAAGGGAGCTTGTCAAAAAGATCGATTTAGATTGTATTATTGATGAGTTTGCTAAAATAAAAAATCGTCGGGTGCAACTTACATTTTAATTGTGTACTTGATTTTGTTGGTGTACTTGATTTTGAAATGTGGAACATTTTGCTATAATATATTTGCTCGTGTTCCTTTATATATATTTTTTAATTTTCGATCAGGCTAGGGGTAGTGTGTCGAGTTAGCTACGCCCTGGAAGTCAACATAGTTCTCATTTAATTAGCAAAATATTAACTATCATCCAATATCAACGTATTATTTAATTAGCCAAATATTAACCATTTGAGCCTTTTGGATTTTTAATATAGATTTTTATAATATTTGGCTCAATTAAAAAATAAAATAAAAAGTCACTCATATAAAAGATTTGCAGATTTCCGTGTCGTTACATACATTTGTTCCCTATGTGGACAACAAGATGAGTTGATCACCTTTCAATACCTACATACAATAGGCGGGGCGTTTCTCTCTCAGCACACATCTAGGCATAGAGATGGAACCAAGAATTAAGTCCAAGGGGATGGAATTATTTTTATATTATTATTTTAAAATATGCGGGGTCTGGGAGCGGTAGCCCCCAAATTTATTTTTTGGTTGCTCGTTTTGAAGTCGTATACTCACAATAATCAAAAAATTCTATTATATTGTTACGGATGACATAGAAAGAATGAGCACATAACGAAAAATTCCGTCAATAAGATGATAAGTGATAAATTTCTTTATATTTTCATTCCTTATAAATAAATAATTGCATGACTATTATATCCTTAAAATAGGATGTGTCTAGACTAACGTGACGAATGTAAAGAAACAAAATTTATCGATTAAATGTTGTATCCAATGGGGCAAACTTATATTTATATTAAGATTTTAAATTAAAAAATATAGACTACTAATCATGTTGTTGTAAAATATTGAGTATTCTAACCAGAGAGTGGCCCTTTCAAACCAGAGTCGTAGCTCGATCGGAGGTCTTAAGCACACCCACACGTATATGGTTAGGTTTGTGCTCCCTCATGTCCCGACAAAGAAAGTCGTCGAGTCTTTCCAATTTCGCAACATGTATTATAAATAAAAAGAGATCGTAATATTTTTTTTTTGCTATCATTTTTTAAGGAGATTTTAAGATTTTAAATAAAATAAATGAGGTATATATATATATGTGTGTGTGTGTTCGCGCGCGCGCGTGCTCGCTCTAGCGACCGAAAAGGAAATATATGTATATATATAATATATTAAGAATAATTATATAGTATATGTTTATTCAAGTGATTCACAAAAGATGAAGATTTATCGTCAATTCAAATTGATTATTCATTTTTCTTTACTTCTCATAAAGCGACGGAACACATCGAATTAAAGATCGTCCAATGATAACCCGGCAACAAATGTATAATGCACTAGAACGCCTTTGTTTCTGCTTTAATTTTTAGGGGAAAAAATCTAAACTAAAAACTAAAGGACCTCAAAAACATATAGTTTTAGAAGTCTAAGGAACATAAAATGACGACATGAGATGTTGGACTTGCTACGTAGTTACGTACTTTCAAAATTTACTTTCCCAAACCACCTACTAAGGGAAAGGGAAGGGAATGTATTCATTTGAAATTTTGAGTGACATTTTAATATTTGTTTGATTATTAGATTTTTTGAATTTTTTTAATTGATTTTACGGTTTTATTGGGAGTTTAGAAAAAAATTTGTAAAATTTCATGTCTAAAGATGAGATTTTTGGTGGTGAAATTTGGTATATATAATTTGCATTAAATCTAGAAAGTCAAATTATAATTGCAAAAAGTATTAGACATATTACCTAATGACAACTTGAGACTTTAAAATATCTCAAATGAATACTTTGAGATTGTTATGAACACTTAAGATTTTATTAGAAATCTCAATTAAATACCTCGAGACTTTTATAAGTCTTAAAATATCTTAATTAAATATCGAGATTTTAAAATTTTAAAATTTTTAAAATTCTAAATAAATACATCACCCCTAAGAACCCACCTCTTCCAAAATAATAATAATAATAATAATAATAATAATAATAATAATAATAAATAAATAATCACATTTGCCTTTTACATTATCCACCAATTCACTAAATTATCTGTCCCCTGTTAAAAGAAACCCACCAAATCACACTACATTACCCCAAAAGTAAAATAACATATAAAAATTGCACCCTCCATCTTATTATTTGTTGTAATTGATCATTTCACATATATTAAGAAAGATTATTGGTGTTATAATTGTAGATATTAAATGATCATAATATCCATTTGTTAAGAAGAATTAAAAGTGTGAAATAATAAAAGTAGGTGTAAAATTTGTAAAATAACATTTAATTCATATGGAAAAATAAAAAGTCATTAATTCTCTTTTGATAAAAGAATCAAAGTGTTATCTTGTACACACTTATCACATACATTATGCAAGCCAATTGACACCATCACATTATTAGTTTTGAAGCGTCACACAAGGATTTAATAAGTTTACATACATTTTTCCTCTTGTCCATAAATTACAAACACTTCAGGTTGGCTCGTGTATATTTTTTCATCCAACTCACAATTTAAAATTACAGTCATTACGTCCATTTTATGGAGGATGTTTTGACATAGAACCGAGTCCTTGTGATAAACTGTGCAATACAGTAATCATAACTAACATCATTATGGAGGAAATTATCGTTAGTGGTCACCACCCTAAGATTTTGCTGTATAAAATATGAATAGTCTCAAAAATTAACCATGATGTGCGATATAATTATAAAATACCCGGATAATTTTAAAAATATTCGATTTTACGTTCGTGCTTTAAATTCTTCTTATATTTCACATTTGTCGATGGAGTTTTAATGTCATCAAATATACCCCTCAACTTTTAAAATCTAACGAATCGTGGAATAAAAAGTTATGATTGTTTGTAACATTTAAAAATATCGAAGGGTGTAATTACAAAATATTTGATAATACTGACGAGACTACCGATGATTGGAGCAAAATGTGAGATTTATTTAACCTTGAGGATGCTTCTTGTAATTTTCAATGTTACATGGGTTTTTTCTACAATTAATTACCTCAAGCCTCACCGGTGGTTTTTGTCGTTATGCAGTGCACTCACAATTTAATATTCATCACCACTGGTCCACCTACCTACCCTCTGCACTGCTTCATCCATTCCAAATTCATACTCTTCTTCCTCCAAAGCTCGCACATCACCAACTTTACACTTCCTTTTTTTTTATTTTTTTTTTTAACGGGAATCTCTCTGATTATTTTAAATTACTAATTTCCACTACAAATACCCTTCCGTCAATAAACCACAGCTAATGCAGCAAAAGGGCAAATACAGCAACCGACGATCCAGGACATTTTCGAGATCCCGCATTGCCGTCGAGGGTTCTAGTTTTTACTTCCTCGTTGCCTATCTCCATGGCCGGCATTCAAGGTTCACTGAATTTATGATAGTTTTGGATTTTAATACTTTTTGGTTAATGAGATTAAATCGAATTGCATGTTTTATTTGTGATTTAAATGTGTAGATCAAGAGCGTGAGGTTCAAAAGAGTTATTGGGTCGAGCAATCTGTTGACCCGAATTTGGAAGTCATGATGCTTGATTCCATAGCTTCTGATCTTGACAAAGAAGAGAGGCCTGAGGTGTGCTTTTCTGTTTTTCCGAATTATTCGAGCTTCAGTTCATGTTCCTTTCTTTAAATTCTGCGCATGATTATGATTAAGTTAAGTCTATTTATTATCTTGGATGCTGCAGTGGTTCTTATTAATATTTATTTTATTACTGTTTTGTTCGTACTTGAAGTGTAATTCTTGTGAAAATAGACGAGATCTTGTGAAGGTTTTGTTCCTGTTTTCTTTTGACAAGATTTTTCTCTTTATGAGTTAATAAGTTGAGTTTCATGCATTTTCTATGATCATGAACACTGTTAATGTATACTGATATTCTTTCTTATAAATAAATCTGTGCAGGTGTTGTCTATGCTCCCACCTTATGAAGGCAAGTCGGTTCTGGAACTTGGAGCTGGTATTGGCCGTTTCACTGGTGAATTAGCTAAAAAGGCTGGCGAAGTTATAGCTTTAGACTTCATTGAAAGCTTTATAAAGAAGGTTCGAACTCCGAACATTTATCTTTTTGGGTTGAATTCCATTGTCCGATAGTTTTATGAATCCAAAGCTTATGCGTGTTTTTTCCCTTTATTTTTCCGCCTCAGAATGAAACCCTCAACGCACATCATAAAAATGTCAAGTATATGTGTGCTGATGTGGCATGCCCAGACTTGAACTTTCCTGAAGGATCACTAGACGTCATATTTTCGAACTGGCTGTTGATGTATCTCTCGGACAATGAAGTTAGATTCTAATCTCTATTTCTTTTTCATCAACAGCTTTTCTATTTGTTGTACTGAACGACTATTATCATGTGGTTTTCTGGTCCCTTGTTTTTTTGTCCTTCATGGCTATTGTGTGGCAGGTTGAGAATCTTGCAGAGAGAATGATCAAATGGTTAAAAGTCGGTGGCTACGTGTTTTTCAGGGAATCATGTTTCTATCAGTCGGGCGACCACAAGGGAAAGAATAACCCTACTCATTATCGCGAACCAAGATTTTACACCAAGGTTTTATATGTTTATTAGCTTTACTGTAAATTGTAATCGCTAACTGATATGTGCTTGATTCTCATATTAAATTTGTACCCTTACTCCAGTATGTTGATTATTATTCCTCAATTTGAACTTGCAGGTGTTTAACGAATGTCATATGTGTGATAATTCTGGGAATTCATTCGAACTTGCTCTTGTTGGTTTCAAGTGCATTGGAGCTTATGTAAAATACAAAAAGAATCAGAATGAGGTTATTAGTTATATTCAATTTGTTCCTGCTTTCAGATATTGTCAATGATTTAGAATTATGAAGATGATTCTTGGAGTACATATATAGATCTCTACCCAATGTTGATTGTCCCATGTCCTTATGCTATCTGCGCCTATCTAAATTTCCTTAAATGAAGGGGAAAAATAAAAGAAAAAAAGAAAAGAAAAAAAGCAGTATCATGTATAATGTATACGTCCTATTTGTGTTGTGTAGATTTGCTGGGTTTGGCAAAAGGTTAGCTCAGATGAGGATAAGGGATTCCAGAAATTCTTGGATACAGTCCAATATAAGTGTAGTGGCATATTGCGTTATGAGCGTGTTTTTGGACAGGGATTTGTGAGCACAGGCGGACTAGGTATTTTTTTTGTGACTGCAAATATAGCTTCTATTATTTCATTTACTGAACAATGAAACATTCCCCGTCGCTTGTTATTTTTATTTATTTTTTATGGGCATTTAAAGGTCTAGTGGCGAAGCCTGGATTATGGAATTATTTTTTTTTTTAAACTCTAAAATTATTATTATTTTTTTAAATCAGTTTCTACTCGGAAAATCCCATATCCTGACAAAATTGCCCTGTTAGTTATGGAGCATTTTCTGGCCGGAGTGAACTAAATGGATGGCTATTGTCATTCACGAATGAGAATTTTTTCATTGAGTCATCTTCTGATTATGAGCAGATACAACTAGAGAATTTGTAGCTAAACTGGACCTTAAGCCGGGCCAGAAAGTGCTGGATGTGGGCTGTGGCATTGGAGGAGGTGACTTTTACATGGCTGACAAGTATGATGCACATGTTGTTGGTATTGACCTCTCGGTCAATATGATCACCTTTGCTCTTGAGCGTGCAATCGGTCTCAAGAGTGCTGTTGAATTTGAGGTTGCTGACTGCACCAAGAAAGAATACCCTGATGGCACATTTGACGTGATCTATAGCCGCGACACGATTCTTCACATTCAAGTAAATTTCTAACTTTAAAAAAAAATCTACACGCTAGTTTTTCTGTGCACATCTTTTAATATGCACATTGTTGTTTTTTCTGTTTTTTTTCAGGACAAACCTGCACTATTCAGATCGTTCTACAAGTGGCTGAAGCCAGGTGGCAAAGTCCTTATCAGTGATTACTGTAGAAATGCTGGATCTCCGTCTGCTGAGTTTTCGGAGTATATTACGCAACGAGGATATGATCTGCACGACGTTCAAGCTTATGGCCAGGTATTGTCTTGTACAAAAAGATGCTCGGTCTTTGCATGCACAAATATTATTAAGTCCGTTTTTCTGCGGTATTCTCATGTCTTGTGTGTTTACAGATGCTTCGTGATGCTGGCTTTGATGAGGTCGTTGCCGAGGATCGAACTGATCAAGTATGTGTTGACCGGTTCTTTCTTATCAATTATAGGGATAATTACATAAGCTAACCCTGAGATATAACTTAATTACAAAAATATCTAGTTATTACAATTACCTTATCAAGGTTTGTATCGGGCACAATTTGTAAAATCAAAACATTTGTCATCTCCAAAATTTTTATTTATTTTATGTTAAAAAAAGAAAAGTAGCTAAACCTTTATTTGTAATTATCTCTTCACGTGTACTTGTAATGCTAATAATGTGGCTTGTTAATTTGAAGTTCATAAAAGTTCTTGAGAAGGAATTGGATGCGGTGGAGAAGGATAAGGAATCATTTATAAGTGATTTCTCCGAGGTACGGCTTTGTTCGTTCATTCTGCAATTGCCATTTATTGCATCTTTATTCGTGATTTAACGTCCGTTTGCCTGTTTGCAGGAAGACTATAATGAAATAGTCGGAGGTTGGAAATCCAAGCTCGTGAGGAGTTCATCTGGCGAGCAGAGGTGGGGTTTGTTTACTGCCAAGAAAAAGTGAGACCAAGGAAAAATGGCATTTCTCGCATATTTGTATACAATCCGTGAGGATAAGTTTGTATCTTGATGTGAACAAGCTTTTTTTTTTTTCAGTGACAAAATTTACATTACCAAGTGCATTTATTAGAGATTTGATTAATAAGTGTAAATTTTCTTTTAAACCTATCTTAGAGCTAGAGGGGACAGATGTAGCAAATTACATTCTTCCAACTCATTTATGGGTTCTAAAATGTATGCCCACAATAAAGAATATATTAATTACTTAGTGGACGATTGACGTACATATCAATATTGTTTGACCCTAAACATCACATCATTAAAAGAACAATCAAAATTTCATCTTTGATTTTATAACTTGTTCACGTCACACTTGATTTTATATTTTGATGTACCTTCGGACCATCAAACCAATCATCATCAAAATTCATCGTCGTTAAGTTCATTGAGTGAAAGTTCATTTAAAAAAAAAAAAAAAAGCTTGTTCACATCAAGATACAAACTTATCCTCACGGATTGTATACAAATATGCGAGAAATGCCATTTTTTCCTGGTCTCCACTTTTTCTTGGCAGTAAACAAACGCCCACCTCTGCTCGCCAGAATGAACTCCCTCACGAGCTTGGATTTCCAACCTCCGACTATTTCAT